>OW569408.1:5463068-6063068 GCA_937654795.1 Cistogaster globosa
TACGAAAAAAGTTATTAAGCGGCAAACTTTTAAAATTAAAAAAAACGCTCGAAAGAGGATAAAAATACGAATCGATCATGGTATAGCCTGTTTTCTAAAAGACTGTACGAAAAAAGTTATTAAGTGGCAAATGCTGGAATTTTCTTGCACTTTTAGGTACAAAAAAAATTTTTTTTTATTAATTCTTTTTCTATAATATAAAATGCAAAAAATACTTTAAAAATGTGATCAGAAAAAATCGGTTTTAAGGCTCTAGGACCTCTAGTTTACGAGATAATTGAGTTTTAAAGTTTTCAATAGTAAAAAGAACTTTTTAAGTACAAAAAAAATTTTTTTTTTATTAATTCTTTTTCTATAATATAAAATGCAAAAATACTTTAAAAATGTGATCAGAAAAAATCGGTTTTAAGGCTCTAGGACCTCTAGTTTACGAGATAATTGAGTTTTAAAGTTTTCAATAGTAAAAAGCACTTTTTAGGTGCAAAAAAAAATTTTTTTTTATTAATTCTTTTTCTATAATATAAAATGCAAAAAAATACTTTAAAAATGTGATCAGAAAAAAATCGGTTTTAAGGCTCTAGGACCTCTAGTTTACGAGATAATTGAGTTTTAAAGTTTTCAATAGTAAAAAGCACTTTTTAGGTACAAAAAAAATTTTTTTTTATTAATTCTTTTTCTATAATATAAAATGCAAAAAATACTTTAAAAATGTGATCAGAAAAAATCGGTTTTAAGGCTCTAGGACCTCTAGTTTACGAGATAATTGAGTTTTAAAGTTTTCAATAGTAAAAAGCACTTTTTAGGTACAAAAAAAATTTTTTTTTATTTATTCTTTTTCTGTAATATAAAATGCAAAACATACTTTAAAAATGTGATCAGAAAAAATCGGTTTTAAGGCTCTAGGACCTCTAGTTTACGAGATAATTGAGTTTTAAAGTTTTCAATAGTAAAAAGCACTTTTTAGGTACAAAAAAAATTGTTTTTTATTAATTCTTTTTCTATAATATAAAACGCAAAAAATACTTTAAAAATGTGATCAGAAAAAATCGGTTTTAAGGCTCTAGGACCTCTAGTTTACGAGATAATTGAGTTTTAAAGTTTTCAATAGTAAAAAGCACTTTTTAGGTACAAAAAAAATTTTTTATTATTAATTCTTTTTCTATAATATAAAATGCAAAAAATACTTTAAAAATGTGATCAGAAAAAATCGGTTTTAAGGCTCTAGGACCTCTAGTTTACGAGATAATTGAGTTTTAAAGTTTTCAATAGTAAAAAGCACTTTTTAGGTACAAAAAAAAAATTTTTTTATTAATTCTTTTTCTATAATATAAAATGCAAAAAATACTTTAAAAATGTGATCAGAAAAAATCGGTTTTAAGGCTCTAGGACCTATAGTTTACGAGATAATTGAGTTTTAAAGTTTTCAATAGTAAAAAGCACTTTTTAGGTACAAAAAAAAATTTTTTTTTATTAATTCTTTTTCTATAATATAAAATGCAAAAAATACTTTAAAAATGTGATCAGAAAAAATCGGTTTTAAGGCTCTAGGACCTCTAGTTTACGAGATAATTGAGTTTTAAAGTTTTCAATAGTAAAAAGCACTTTTTAGGTACAAAAAAAATTTTTTATTATTAATTGTTTTTCTATAATATAAAATGCAAAAAATACTTTAAAAATGTGATCAGAAAAAATCGGTTTTAAGGCTCTAGGACCTCTAGTTTACGAGATAATTGAGTTTTAAAGTTTTCAATAGTAAAAAGCACTTTTTAGGTACAAAAAAAAATTTTTTTTATTAATTTTTTTTCTATAATAAAAAATGCAAAAAATAATTTAAAAATGCATATGCTGGAATTTTCTTGCAAAACTACAGCATATCACATTTTTATAACAATTTAACAATTAATTTCACTAGCACTATATTTGTCTCTTTCTTGAGAACCTGCAGAAAACCTGATTATACTGCTTTTTAAATGCCAAGGGTTTCACCTCTGTACACCCTGTGCTGTTGATGAGTTAGTTATGAATGTTAATGCGCTGTGCCTTGCGTGTTTTTAAATTATTTTATAATTTTAGTCCCAGCCAGGGGTTGAACCAGTGATCTTCATAAATCAATTAAAATTTTACTTTTTCAGCTTTGGTTCATTTTTAATTTAACTTTTATTAAGAAAAATTATTTTTCAAATGTACGCGGACTTTTTTCAAAAAAAAAAAAAAAACAAGAAAAATTACACGCTGGCAGAATGTAATGCTCTTTTTCAGGACCGCCAAATCCATCTTCAGCATTCTTTGCATCCAACACCTTGATTTGCGTATATTGTAAATGTTATCCATTTAACTAATCAATATTAATTTGGTTTGACGAAATTCATACACAACTCAAAGCATTTCTTTTGTTGTTTTCTCTACAACACGTCTTGTACATTTGTTGCAATTTTGTACTACCACCGAGTATACAGAGATGTCACGAGACGGCTATAATTGTGTTTCTCTGTGCATCTCTTTCTTGACATCCAATCGACTTAACTTTTGTTTTGATTTGTGTTGCTAGCGCAAGAAAATATTAAAAGTTTAATAACAGGCAAAATAAGGGTAAGTTTTTTGTTATATTAATAAAATTATCAAAAATAAGTAAAATTTATGTTTGTTTTTTTGTAGCAGAAAGCAAGTGTGTTTATTGTTAACGTAAGTACATTTTGATATAACCATTTGAGTGTGTTTTTAATTCTATTTTTTTAATTGTGCAAGAAGGAAGCTAACTACAATTGGCAAACATCATGTAAGTATGCAACATACAAAAATTGAAATTTTTCTGTTTAATTAAGTCAACTTTTTCTTTTTAAATTTCAGGAGTTTAAGATAAAAGGATGTCGACCAGAAGAGATCTTTCTTATCTTCCCAAGGGAGGCTAAATTCTAGTATACGGACGCAGCTATAAAATAATAAAAGTTTTCTACAGGGCGTAAATAATTTTAAGCAAAAATGTAAAATAGAAAATTTGGGGCAGACCCTTAGTTTCGACGTTTGTATGTACAGTACGGCATATATCGTGAGAAAATATGGGTATCATTGGAAGGGTAATTTTAATATCTATTCAATTGAAAAGGAGAATATTAAAAAAATGTTAAAAAAACAGGTAACGACAAAAAAAGCTAATCAAATTATTAAGCGACAATATTATACGAAAAATGATTTAGTAAAAAATCTTTATGAAGGGGTTCCCTTAATAGTTTGATCATACCCTTCCTCCGGCCGAAGGCCGCCTTCTCATAAAATCTTTAGTAAGCGAAGACGGTATTGGTCATACTAAAGGAGAGAAAATCCTTGCGCCAGGCCATCAAAATATGTTTATATAAAAAAATAGTTTTTTTGGTCGTTACATGTTTTTTCTATTTTTGCTATTTCCCTTTTTAATTGAATAGATATTAAATTTACCTTTTCAATGATAGCCATATTACCTCATATCACCATCAAATACTCGATATATGTCATTCTGTACGTACATACTTTGGAAGCCCGTAACTCCGAAACTAAGAGTTAGCCCCAAATTTTCCATTTAACATTTTTTGCTTAAAATTTAATTTTATACCCTGTAGATAACTTTCTTTAATTTTTAAGCTGTGTCCGTAAGCTAGATTTGTTCCCCATGGAATTCTTAAAGGTAAGTAAAGCTTTTCATTATAATTAATCGCTCTGATACGCATGTGTGTATTGGAATCAGATAAGTTTCCATCGGATAGTGATTAAGGTCATCAATGGTTCGTAGAGCAAATGGAGATACAAATGTGAAGTCACTAAATTTTATCGGCAAAATGGTACTAAAACAGTTGTCAGCACATTTTATTTTTATAGATGGAAATTTTTTAACACTGTTTAAAGAACTCTACAATAAATGTTTAAAAACACATTTTTCTGCTAGCTGTAAATAAAATATGTAAATTGTATTGTAAAAAATGTAAAACAAAAAAACACAAATATTGTAAAACTTTAATCTTTAGAGTATTTTTTCGCTTATATCTCGAAAACTATTACGCGTGCACATATACCGCTATATACGATCGAAAGAGGACAAAAATACTAATCGATTGTGGTATAGCTTGTTTTCTGAAAGACTGTACGAAAAAAGTTATTAAGCGGCAAACTTTTGAAATTAAAAAAATCGCTCGAAAGAGGATAAAAATACGAATCGATCGTGGTACAGCTTGTTTTCTGAAAGACTGTACGAAAAATGTTATTAAGCGGCAAACTTTTAAAAATAAAAAAAATCGCTCAAATTTATTACTTTAGTTTTTCGCTTATATCTCGAAAACTATTCCGCATGCACATATACCGCTATATACCATCGAAAGAGGATAAAAATACGAATCGATCGTGGTATAGCTTGTTTTCTGAAAGACAGTACGAAAAAAGTTATTAGGCGTCAAACTTTTAAAATTTAAAAAAATCGCTCAATTTAATACTTTAGTTTTTTGCTTATATTTCGAAAACTATTTCGCGTGCACATATACCGCTATATACGATTGAAAGAGGATAAAAATACGAATCCATCGTGGTATAGTTTGTTTTCTGAAAGACTGTACGAAAAAAGTTATTAAGCGGCAAACTTTTAAAATTTAGAAAAATCGCTCAAATTTATTACTTTAGTTTTTCGCTTATATCTCGAAAACTATTTCGCGTACACTCTCCGCTATATTGGATCGAAAAAGGATAAAAATACGAATCGATCGTGGTATAGCTTGTTTTCTGAAAGACTGTACGAAAAAAGTTATTAAGCGGCAAACTTTTAAAATTAAAAAAAATCGCTCAAATTAATACTTTAGTTTTTTGCTTATATCTCGAAAACTATTTCGCGTGCACATATACCGTTATATACGATTGAAAGAGGATAAAAATACGAATCCATCGTGGTATAGTTTATTTTCTGGAAGACTGTACGAAAAAAGTTATTAAGCGGCAAACTTTTAAAATTAAAAAAAATCGCTCAAATTTATTACTTTAGTTTTTCGCTTATATCTCGAAAACTATTTCGCGTACACTCTCCGCTATATTGGATCGAAAATGGATAAAAATACGAATCGATCGTGGTATAGCTTGTTTTCTGAAAGACTGTACGAAAAAAGTTATTAAGCGGCAAACTTTTAAAATTAAAAAAAATTGCTCAAATTAATACTTTAGTTTTTTGCTTATATCTCGAAAACTATTTCGCGTGCATATATACCGCTATAAACGATTGAAAAAGGATGAAAATACGAATCGATCGTGGTATAGCTTGTTTTCCGAAAGACTGTACGAAAAAAGTTATTAAACGGCAAACTTTTAAAATTAAAAAAATCGCTCGAAACAGGATAAAAATACGAATCGATCGTGGTATAGCTTGTTTTCTGAAAGACTGTACGAAAAAAGTTATTAAGCGGCAAACTTTTAAAATTAAAAAAAATGCTCAAATTTATAACTTAAGTTTTTCGCTTATATCTCGAAAACTGTTCCGCGTGCACATATACCGCTATATACGATCGAAAGAGGATAAAAATACGAATCGATAGTGGAATAGTTTGTTTTCTGAAAGACTGTACGAAAAAAGTTATTAAGCGGCAAACTTTTAAAATTAAAAAAATTCGCTCAAATTTATAACTTTAGTTTTTCGCTTATATCTCGAAAACTGTTCCGCGTGCACATATACCGCTATATACGATCGAAAGAGGATAAAAATGCGAATCGATCGTGGTATAGCTTGTTTTCTGAAAAACTGTACGAAAAAAGTTATTAAGCGGCAAACTTTTAAAATTAAAAAAAAATCGCTCGAAAGAGGCTAAAAATACGAATCGATCGTGGTATAGCTTGTTTTCTAAAAGAATGTACGAAAAAAGTTATTAAGCGGCAAACTTTTAAAATTAAAAAAAATCGCTCAAATTTATAACTTTAGTTTCTTGCTTATATCTCGAAAACTATTCCGCGTGCACATATACCGCTATATACGATCGAAAGAGGACAAAAATACGAATGGATCGTGGTATAGCATGTTTTCTGAAAGCTCAAACTTTTAAAATTAAAAAAAATCGCTCGAAAGAGGATAAAAATACGAATCGATCGTGGTATAGCTTGTTTTCTAAAAGAATGTACGAAAAAAGTTATTAAGCGGCAAACTTTTAAAATTAAAAAAAATGCTCAAATTTATAACTTTAGTTTTTCGCTAATATCTCGAAAATTGTTCCGCGTGCACATATACCGCTATATACGATCGAAAGAGGATAAAAATGCGAATCGATCGTGGTATAGCTTGTTTTCTGAAAAGCTGTACGAAATTAGTTATTAAGCGGCAAACTTTTAAAATTAAAAAAAATCGCTCGAAAGAGGATAAAAATACGAATCGATCGTGGTATAGCTTGTTTTCTGAAAGACTATACGAAAAAAGCTATTAAGTGGCAAACTTTTAAAATTAACAAAAATCGCTCTAATTTATAACTTTAGTTTTTCTATTGTTGTTCTGGTAGTAAAAGTTTTTTTTTTCAAGTGTACCACCTTTCCAAACGGTTGTTTGCTATGGTAGCCACTTGCTGCTCTTCGCTGTGTTGGTTTAACAATGATGGGGAACGTAGTTTTGGTGATGGAAGAATAGGATATCGTATCTAATTATGCTGTAGTTACTGCTACTTTTTCGTCTTTTTCTGCTTCATTAAATTGTATAAGGCGTGACACAAACGTCTTAAGATGCCCTTCGACTGTAGCCACAGATAATATTAAATCAAAGCTATTGCCTGTTTGTAATATAATTTAGGATTTTGTTGAATTTAAAGAAAAAAAATTGTTTATTTGTTTTTGTTAACACACCTACTAACACTTGACATAACACACCCAACAAAGCTTCTTGAAATTAGTTATATATAGTCTACACTTAAAGTCTTAAAAATTCCCGATAGTATTTATTCGTTATCCAGTCATTTTGAAGACCCTACCAATCACCGAAACGTACCTTCTCTTGTTTTATTGTTTAGTTCTTGGTATCCTACAGTTGTTTCTTCTTCTTTCTTGGATTAATTCCTTTTGAATGCTAGTTGTATTTTGTTGATCATTAGTCCACCTCACGATGTTCCAAATTTCTGCCGTTCAGAAATTCTAACAATAAAACTTTATTTAATTTTTTTGCAATTTTACTTTATTTCCTCGTGCACCTAGTCGTACAATTTATAATTTTTTCTTTTACACATGCATATGCTGGAATTTTCTTGCAAAACCACAGCGTATCACATTTTTATAACAATTTAACAATTAATTTCACTAGCACTATATTTGTCTCTTTCTTGAGAACCTGCAGAAAACCTGATTATATTGCTTTTTAAATGCCAAGGGTTTCACCTCTGTACACCCTGTGCTGTTGATGAGTTAGGTATGAATGTTAATGCGCTGTGCCTTGCATGTTTTTGAATTATTTTATAATTTTAGTCCCAGCCAGGGGTTGAACCAGTGATCTTCATAAATCAATTAAAATTTTACTTTGGTTCATTTTTAATTTAACTTTTATTAAGAAAAATTATTTTTCAAATGAACGCGGACGTTTTCAAAAAAAAAAAAAACAAGAAAAATTAGACGCTGGCAGAATGTAATGCTCTTTTTCTTTTTCTTTTTTGATTTGCGTATATTATAAATGTTTTCCATTTAACCAACTAATTAATATTAATTTGGTTTGACGAAATTCATACACAACGCAAAGCATTTGTTGTTTTCTCTACAACACGTCTTATACATTTGTTGAAATTTTGTACTACGCCGTCGGTATAGTCACGAAATGAAAATTTTATAGTCGAGGAGAAGAAAACAAACTTTTTGGAAAACTTTTTTTGTTTTGGCAAACTTTTTTCAGAGTTGCATGGAAATTACTTTTTCCTATGCGTGTGAGCATGTTTTTTTTTTGAGAGTGTATTAGTGCCACGTGCTTTCATGTTTTACATTAAAAAAAGGTAAACAAAATATAGCATTTTTTATTTAGATCTCCATTCGTTAATTTAATTTTAATTTTAATACAAAAAAAAAAGACTTAAAAGCCTACAGATGATAGAATCAAATTTTGCAACTGTCACTTTTGATAATTAAGAAATAAAGGTGCTACACATCAAGCTATTTAGAGTAATTTTTCGCTTATATCTCGAAAACTATTGAGCGTGCACATATACCGCTATATACGATCGAAAGAGGACAAAAATACGAATCGATCGTGGTATAGCTTGTTTTCTGAAAGACTGTACGAAAAAAGTTATTAAGCGGCAAACTTTTAAAATTAAAAAAAAATTCGCTCAAATTTATAACTTTAGTTTTTTGCTTATATCTTGAAAACTATTCCGCGTGCATATATACCGCTATATACGCTCGAAAGAAGACAAAAATACGAATCGACCGTGGTATAGCTTGTTTTCTGAAAGACTGTACGAAAAAAGTTATTAACCCGCAAGCTTTTAAAATTAAAAAAATCGCTCAAATTTATAACTTTAGTTTTTCGCTTATATCTCGAAAACTATTTCGCGTGCACATTCTCCGCTATATTGGATCGAAAAAGGATAAAAATACGAATCGATCGTGGTATAGCTTGTTTTCTGAAAGACTGTACGAAAAAAGTTATTAAGCGGCAAACTTTTAAAATTAAAAAAAAATTCGCTCAAATTTATAACTTTAGTTTTTTGCTTATATCTTGAAAACTATTCCGCGTGCATATATACCGCTATATACGCTCGAAAGAAGACAAAAATACGAATCGACCGTGGTATAGCTTGTTTTCTGAAAGACTGTACGAAAAAAGTTATTAACCCGCAAGCTTTTAAAATTAAAAAAATCGCTCAAATTTATAACTTTAGTTTTTCGCTTATATCTCGAAAACTATTTCGCGTGCACATTCTCCGCTATATTGGATCGAAAAAGGATAAAAATACGAATCGATCGTGGTATAGCTTGTTTTCTGAAAGACTGTACGAAAAAAGTTATTAAGCGGCAAACTTTTAAAATTAAAAAAAAATTCGCTCAAATTTATAACTTTAGTATTTTGCTTATATCTTGAAAACTATTCCGCGTGCATATATACCGCTATATACGCTCGAAAGAAGACAAAAATACGAATCGACCGTGGTATAGCTTGTTTTCTGAAAGACTGTACGAAAAAAGTTATTAACCCGCAAGCTTTTAAAATTAAAAAAATCGCTCAAATTTATAACTTTAGTTTTTCGCCTATATCTCGAAAACTATTTCGCGTGCACATTCTCCGCTATATTGGATCGAAAAAGGATAAAAATACGAATCGATCGTGGTATAGCTTGTTTTCTGAAAGACTGTACGAAAAAAGTTATTAAGCGGCAAACTTTTAAAATTAAAAAAAAAATCGCTCAAATTTATAACTTTAGATTTTTGCTTATATTTCGAAAACTGTTCCGCGTGCACATATACCGCTATATACGATCGAAAGAGGATAAAAATACGAATCGATCGTGGTATAGCTTGTTTTCTGAAAGACTGTACGAAAAAAGTTATTAAGCGGCAAACTTTTAAAATTAAAAAAAAATTCGCTCAAATTTATAACTTTAGTTTTTTGCTTATATCTTGAAAACTATTCCGCGTGCATATATACCGCTATATACGCTCGAAAAAAGACAAAAATACGAATCGACCGTGGTATAGCTTGTTTTCTGAAAGACTGTACGAAAAAAGTTATTAACCCGCAAGCTTTTAAAATTAAAAAAATCGCTCAAATTTATAACTTTAGTTTTTCGCTTATATCTCGAAAACTATTTCGCGTGCACATTCTCCGCTATATTGGATCGAAAAAGGATAAAAATACGAATCGATCGTGGTATAGCTTGTTTTCTGAAAGACTGTACGAAAAAAGTTATTAAGCGGCAAACTTTTAAAATTAAAAAATTTCGCTCAAATTAATACTTTAGTTTTTTGCTTATATCTCGAAAACTATTTCGCGTGCACATATACCGCTATATACGATGGAAAGAGGATGAAAATACGAATCCATCGTGGTATAGATTGTTTTCTGAACGACTGTACAAAAAAAGTTATTAAGCGGCAAACTTTTAAAATTAAAAAAAATCGCTCGAAACAGGATAAAAATACGAATCGATCGTGGTATAGCTTGTTTTCTGAAAGACTGTACGAAAAAAGTTATTAAGCGGCAAACTTTTAAAATTAAAAAAAATCGCTCAAATTTATAACTTTAATTTTTCGCTTATATCTCGAAAACTATAGATCGTGGTATAGCTTGTTTTCTGAAAGACTGTACAAAAAAGTTATTAAGCGGCAAACTTTTAAAATTAAAAAAAATCGCTCAAATTTATAACTTTAGTTTTTTGCTAATATCTTGAAAACTATTCTGCGTGCACATATACCGCTATATACAATCGAAAGAGGATAAAAATACGAATCGATCGTGGTACAGTTTGTTTTCTAAAAGGCTGTACGAAAAAAGTTATTAAGCGGCAAACTTTTAAAATTAAAAAAAAATCGCTCAAATTTATTACTTTAGTTTTTCGCTTATATCTCGAAAACTATTCCGCGTGCACATATACCGCTATATACGGTCGAAAGAGGACAAAAATACGAATCGATCGTGGTATAGCTTCTTTTCTGAAAGATTGTACGAAAAAAGTTACTAAGCGGCAAACTTTTAAAATTAAAAAAAAATCGCTCGAAAGAAGATAAAAACACGAATCGATCGTGGTATAGTTTGTTTTCTGAAAGACTGTACGAAAAAAGTTATTAAGCGGCAAACTTTTAAAATTAAAAAAAAAACGCTCAAATTTATAACTTTAGTTTTTCGCTTATATCTCGAAAACTGTTCCGCGTGCACATATACCGCTATATACGATCGAAAGAGGATAAAAATACGAATCGATAGTGGTATAGTTTGTTTTCTGAAAGACTGTACGAAAAAAGTTATTAAGCGGCAAACTTTTAAAATTAAAAAAAATCGCTCAAATTTACAACTTTAGTTTTTCGCTAATATCTCGAAAATTGTTCCGCGTGCACATATACCGCTATATACGATCGAAAGAAGATAAAAATGCGAATCGATCGTGGTATAGCTTGTTTTCTGAAAAGCTGTACGAAATTAGTTATTAAGCGGCAAACTTTTAAAATTAAAAAAAATCGCTCAAAAGAGGATAAAAATACGAATCGATCGTGGTATAGCTTGTTTTCTGAAAGACTGTACGAAAAAAGCTATTAAGTGGCAAACTTTTAAAATTAACAAAAATCGCTCTAATTTATAACTTTAGTTTTTCTATTGTTGTTCTGGTAGTAAAAGTTTTTTTTTTCAAGTGTACCACCTTTCCAAACGGTTGTTTGCTATGGTAGCCACTTGCTGCTCTTCGCTGTGTTGGTTTAACAATGATGGGGAACGTAGTTTTGGTGATGGAAGAATAGGATATCGTATCTAATTATGTTGTGGTTACTGCTACTTTTTCGTCTTTTTCTGCTTCATTAAATTGTATAAGGTGTGACACAAACGTCTTAAGATGCCCTTCGACTGTAGCCACAGATAATATTAAATCAAAGCTATTGCCTGTTTGTAATATAATTTAGGATTTTGTTGAATTTAAAGGAAAAAATTGATTATTTGTTTTTGTTAACACACCTACTAACACTTGACATAACACACCCAACAAAGCTTCTTGAAATTAGTTATATATAGTCTACACTTAAAGTCTTCGAAATTCCCGATAGTATTTATTCGTTATCCAGTCATTATGAAGACCATACCAATCACCGAAACGTACCTTCTCTTGTTTTATTGTTTAGTTCTTCGTATCCTACAGTTGTTTTTTCTTCTTTCTTGGATTAATTCCCTTTGAATGCTAGTTGTATTTTGTTGATCATTAGTCCACCTCACGATGTTCCAAATTTTTGCCGTTCAGAAATTCTAACAATGAAACTTTATTTAATTTTTTTGCAATTCTACCTTATTTCATCGTGCACCTAGTCGTACAATTTATAATTTTTTCTTTTACATATGCATATGCTGGAATTTTCTTGCAAAATCACAGCATATCACATTTTTATAACAATTTAACAATTAATTTCACTAGCACTATATTTGTCTCTTTCTTGAGAACCTGCAGAAAACCTGATAATATTGCTTTTTAAATGCCAAGGGTTTCACCTCTGTACACCCTGTGCTGTTGATGAGTTAGGTATGAATGTTAATGCGCTGTGCCTTGCATGTTTTTAAATTATTTTATAATTTTAGTCCCAGCGAGGGGTTGAACCAGTGATCTCCATAAATCACTTAAAATTTTACTTTTTCAGCTTTGGTTCATTTTTAATTTAACTTTTATTAAGAAAAATTATTTTTCAAATGTACGCGGACGTTTTTCAAAAAAAAAAAAGAAAAACAAGAAAAATTACACGCTGGCAGAATGTAATCCTCTTTTTCAGGACCGCCAAATCCAGCTTCAGCATTCTTTGCATTCAACACCTTGATTTGCGTATATTGTAAATGTTATCCATTTAACCAACTAATCAATATTAATTTGGTTTGACGAAATTCATACACAACTCAAAGCATTTCGTTTGTGAGAAAATATGGGTATCATTGGAAGGGTAATTTTAATATCTATTCAATTGAAAAGGAGAATATTAAAAAAATTAAAAAAACAGGTAACGACAAAAAAAGCTAATCAAATTATTTAGCGACAATATTATGCGAAAAATGATTTAGTAAAAAATCTTTATTAAGGGGTTCCCTTAATAGTTTGATCATACCCTTCCGCCCGGCCAAATGCCGCCTTCTCATAAAATCTTTAGTAAGCGAAGACGGTATTGGTTATACTTTTTTTGGTCGTTACATTTTTTTCTTCTATTTTTGCTATTTTCCTTTTTAATGGAATAGATATTAAATTTACCTTTTCAATGATAGCCATATTACCTCATATCACCATCAAATACTCGATATATGCCATTCTGTACGTACAAACTTTGGAAGCCCGTAACTCCGAAACTAAGAGTTAGCCCCAAATTTTCCATTTAACATTTTTTGCTTAAAATTTAATTTTATACCCTGTAGATAACTTTCTTTAATTTTTAAGCTGTGTCCGTAAGCTAGATTTGTTCCCCATGGAATTCTTAAAGGTAAGTAAAGCTTTTCATTATAATTAATCGCTCTGATACGCATGTGTGTATTGGAATCAGATAAGGTTCCATCGGATAGTGATTATGGTCATCAATGGTTCGTAGAGCAAATAGAGATACAAATGTGAAGTCACTAAATTTTATCGGCAAAATGGTACTAAAACAGTTGTCAGCACATTTTATTTTTATAGATGGAAATTTTTTAACACTGTTTAAAGATCTCTACAATAAATGTTTAAAAACACATTTTTCTGCTAGCTGTAAATAAAATATGTAAATTGTAATGTAAAAAATGTAAAACCAAAAAACACAAATATTTTTAAACCTTAGTCTTTATTGTGAAAATACTGTATCATTGTTAAATAAAATATATAACTTTGTAATAAAAATGAAAATAACATTATAATAACAACATTAACTCAAATGCTAAATTGTGCTTAATACAATTTTTGGCTAAAAGTTAATTAAAGTTTATAATATTTTGCATATTCTAATTTTAATAATACAAGTATTTAGATAATATATTGTATGTATTTCATGGGTTCAGAAGAAAACATTGTTAAGCTTAAATTGGATCGTGAAACAATTACATATATACCTTTTAAAAACATTTTTAGCAACATGAAAACGTAGTCGATTGCACCTATATTACTTTGAAATCACTTTGATTTAATGCTTCCAATTCTTTTTTCTTTGTTTTTGACATCTTTATCGCTCCTTCTTAAACCAAATAAGTCCTCTTCATCATCACTTTCTTCGTAGGGCAGTGCATTAACTCTTGCTACTTCTATGCGCTTCTTTTTTTCTTTGTTTAGATTTTTCCAAATTTCAAAAACTTATATTCCTCGGCATTTTTTTAACACTCAAGTCAGCATTTTCAAATAACGCTTTAAAACGTTTTTCTTCCAATATATTTAGTACTTGTCTTGCAGCTAACATTTTATTTTAATTGCCAACTCCTGATTGACTTTGGGTTACTTAGTATTAGTTGTACACGGGGCTTACGTTCACTTTCAAAAGGGGTCCACAATGGACTTGGCCTTGTAATACAAACGAGCATCAATGAAGAAACTGTTAAAGAAATCAGAAGATAGAAATATATCTGCATTTGGTCATAAGAAAATTTTTACACACCCTTGCATGTAAGCTTTTAATAAATTTGTCACGTGTAGACGACATATGTTGAACCATTACATACGGGCTACTAATAAATGCAACACTACCATTTATTATCGATCTGGCAACTCGGAAATCGGCTGACGTGGTGGGATTCTTGATAGAATGTTCCAGATAAGAAAAAGAAGAAAAAGAGAATGAAAAGTGACATCAGTTCTAGGTGACTATGAAAGAAAAGAATAAGAAAAACGGGTGTTGTGGTGTGATCGTAAAAGCGGATAGTTCTTTTTAAATTAGTGTCTGCAAAAAGTGATGTTTTTTGGTGTGATTGCTCATCCAGTTGATGATATTAAAAATAAAAGTTCTGTGAAGAAGGTTCAGCAAAATTAATAAATTTAAAAATTCAAGGAAAAGCTAAGTTAAATTAAGAAAAAAAAAACTAATAAATAAAAAAAGAAAGAGATTGTGGAACAATACATTTGTAAAACCCGGTCACAATATCCAGATTGTGAATTTCTTTATCTCTGCTTGATGTTTGCTAGAGTTGGTTGAATGTGGAGGTTCCAAAGCTATCAGTGAACATGGTGTGCCTACACAACGAATCCCTAAACACTTCAATTAACGGGGTGGAAAAGTAGCAAAGGAAAATCATCACCAAAGTCAGCAAAAAGTGGGTGTGGATGCAACAGAAAAAGAGAAAACACCAAAAGGCCAAACTTTATAGGCCACGTTAATAACGTCAAAAGTTGTAGTGAGATTTGGGTAGAGTTCTACTTTTTGCAGAAACTGAAATAAAACAACAGAACTCATTGCTGGAATGTCCGTCTTAGAAGGAAATACGTCAACAAAAACAACGAAAATATCTATTCTCACAATAGCGCCCATACATGCAAAAACAGGATTCTGTTCTACAACCACAACAGCGGCATTATTTGGCTAAAGATCGGCAAATTACAACATCGTTTTTTTACAACAACAAACATAGCGCAAATTTCTACAACAAAAACAACAATAGTACCGTTTAATACCACAGCAGCAAAAAAAACCTGTTCAATAACAGCAACAAAAGAAGCAACTGGCGCAGCTTCTACAGCAATGACGGCATTTTTGACAACAACGTCTACTGCACCATTTTCTACAACCATCAGAGCGCCATTTTAGGCAACAACATAGGTAGCATTTACTACTGTAGCAATTTCTTCTTCAACAACATAACAACAGATAATACAGCAACAACAATAGAAATTTATGCAACAACAATAGTAATTTATTACATCAGCGTTTCCCCGAGCAAAAACTGCAGCACCATTTTCAGCAATAGCTCCAATTTATAGCCACATCTGGATTTACGTCAACAGAAGGTCCTGCAACAACAACATCACCGGTCTGATCAACTTCATCCGTAAGATAAGTAGTGAAGTAGAATAAGATAGTTTAATTAGTAGACCTTTTAGACATTATATTGTATTTTCAAATATTTGTTCTTTATAGAATTGAGACTTCCGTAGAAAAACGAAATACATTAAGGCATATGTACGGGTTCATATGTTGATATGTATATGTATATAAATATATCCAGTGTAGGTAGTACCGATACGGTAATCCTTTCTTTTCCCGCGATAGTACGATTAAATTGCATTCGAATAAAGTGCGTTTGAAAGATTTACCAACACGTCCTACTATTAGATTGGCCAATGTAAGGGTAGGTAGTGAGTTTCAAGAACCTGTGCACGAGTATAGAATCCCGGTAGAAAGGCTTATTTACCCGCGATCAAGTTTTGTTGAATATATATATATATATATATATATATATATATATATAGATAGATAGACATATGTCAGCCTACAGGCATATGAGATACCCAAGTTAAGTACATTTTCAATTCACTTTTGACTAAATTGTTGATTCAAATAAGTAATAAAAAGCAAAACTATTTCTTTTGATATATACACACATACATATATACTTGTACATATTCCACATATATAATATATATGTATCTACAGATAAATAATAGATGAATAGTAATATTAAGTTACAGTATATACTAATTTAAGATATTTTTAGGTATCATAGTTAATGAATTCATCTTCTAGAATAAGACAAGTTGCGATTATATATATATATAATTCTACCCCCCCCCCCCCCCCCCCCGCCCTTTTGTTATGTAAATAAAACATAATTTTTTTTTACGTTGAAATACAGAATCTATTAGTAAAATTCCTTTAATGAAGCCGTAATACAATAAAACGAGTGGGTAAATAACCGCAGTTTGGTGGTTGATAGTGTTAAAAAGTTAGGGACAGTACGCATAATTTGACACGCGACTGTCAAGGTGAAGCCAGTAGTGACTTCAAGAGGGTGGGACGTCCATGTTGGCATAACATCAGCCAACATAAGGTGAAGGTGAAGGTGCAGAATGGTAACGGCAGCAAATGCTTCAGCGTAAAAGTTAGGTTCAGTTTAAATTCTACAAGATAGCAAACTTCCGGTTAGTCGCCCCATTTTCCTTTTAATAGTGGATTTTACAGTCTGGTATGAGTAAATTTTTTTGTATGTGTTAAAGGTGCCAGAGAGTTGAAAAGAACCTCCCCATCCGGCGAGCTTAGCCGCGCTAAAAGCCAGCATACCAGCACCTACGACAATCTGGCTACAGAACAAAACGGGAAACGATTTAATTAAGTCTTTTTCTCCATTTAATGTCTAAATCAACACAACCGCAACACAGCACAACTGAACACATTACAAAAATGGCGCCCAACGTGGGGCCCGACTAACCATCCGATAACGGATGAAAGTTTTCCTTAAATTTTATTTGGCATTTTCTTTTTCGATTTTAGAATTTAATTTCTTTTTATAGATTTGTTATACATGAAAGTTTAGGTGTAGCGTAAGTCCCGATTGAATAAGCTTAGTAGCCCTCATCGCGTTGCGACGTTACAGATAAACGGTAAAGTATGACAAGTCGTGGACCAGTGGTGTCAGAAGGGACGCGGAGTTGGAGTCGTAGAAGTAAGCGCTTCAGAGTGGATTTCTACTTGCACAACTTTTGCTACCAGATGGAGCCACCGGTTAATTCTACAGCCTATGATTTCGTTTCTTTCCGGGATGGGTATGTCCAAGGGATTTGTCTTGCACAAGTATCACTTGTTGCGACCTTTCTCTGGAAGGAAGTGAAATTATTTTTTTTTCGTCTTTACGTTTTGTTTTTGCAAACTTCCCTTTAGGTTGATTAAGGCTTCTTCCTAGATGTTAACACCAATGTGCCATCTATTGTAGCGAGTTTTTTTTTTTCCTTTCGATAGGGAGTTGTCATTTTTTTACATTTTCGGGTTGAACTAACCATTTGCTAGTCATTTACCCTTTAAAAAAACTTTCAACCACCCAACTGGGTTACTAAACACCTACGTTCGTTTGTTTTTTTTATTTTTCATTTAAAACATTAAAATCTTTTTCTTTTGTGCCATTAATATAGTTGGATTCTGGCTATATTCATAGTACTCCAACAAAACTTTTATAAGGTAATCCAAATTTCTTTTACTTCTCGTGCGTTATTGTAGTGATTGTTCGGTCTTTATATACATTATCTAGATATACAAACGTAGACGTATAGACACATAAATATATCTGCCTGCAATTGCCTTGTTAACGACCAATCAGGCAGAAAGACAATTTGAAGCAAAAATTATTTGATTTCAACATTACTATTATATTATTATTATATTGAAATTGTTATAACTCTAAAATTTTTTTTCCCAGTCATATTTGTAAGTTTTTATCCTCAAGCCCGAAAAATCAGGTAAGGGGCTTTGATCATCGGGTCTTGATTACGTTTTGTATATATAAAATTTTTTTTTTGGGGTCCGCAAAACTATTTCGCGTTTATTCAGGGATACGGCAACTTATACAGGTAATGGTTCTAACGCGTCAAGGAAGTAAGACAATGAACCAAAATCATACGCAAGGCAGTCAACAAGTGAAGGGAACCACAACAGTTCGTGAAGAGAGTGGGATACCTGGTCAGCAACTCGTCGCGCAAAATTTACCGGCAACAGTCGCGGTTTCGGCAGGTCCAGTCTCTTCGATAGCTCCGTCGGTGCTACGTTTTATAGAAAGCGCACAGGATATTTCCGTTATAAGCGAAGCAGGAAGGTCGGAAGGGACAATTAGTTCACCACCCTATAGCAGTATTACCGCCCAAAACGTGGCAACAGAATTTAGACAGGATAGGATTATCAACAATAGTTCAGGCTCCAACCCAAGTCCTACTCCAACCAACAGAGCTGAATTAGCCAACGCATTAGCTGGTTTATCTCGGCTACAACAAATGAGGATGGAGGATGACAGGATTCGACGTTTAGTATTAGAGACGTTACAAACGTGGGCGGCTAGTAATAATGCACCAATTCTGGCAGATAAGAGGCCAGGTCAACAAGGTGGGCAGGACACTTCGCAGCGAGTATCTACGTCTCCGAATAACCAAAGGGCAATAGCACAACCACCAGCTCAGTCTATTCCGAGTCAGGGCATGAATAACCTGAATAGAAGTAATTTTAACGGTCACCCACAACAGCGCGGTCCAGCCATGCAGAGGCAAAGTATGAGTAATCAGCACGAAACGCTAAGGAAGATCGAAGTCGAGAAATGGGGCATTAAATTTGATGGAACCGATAAAACAATGGACGCTGAAAATTTTATTTTTCGTTTAGAAGTTCTCCGTCATGATTATAACTGCTCATGGGCAGACGTCATTAAAAGTTTTCACCACCTCCTTGGCGGCAATGCACTTGAATGGTACTGGATGCATAGAAGATTAGCACCAATACAGTCGTGGAAAGATCTGAGGGAAGCCTTACTTATTCAATTCAGGCGTTTTGAAAGCGAGTTTGTTATTCAGAAGAAAATAATGGATAGACGGCAATTACCGCAGGAATCGTTTGAGGAATTCTACAACGTCATAATGAAATTACGGAATCAACAACGTGTACCGTATGGAGAGCAGGATTTAGTGGAGATCATGAAGAGTAACCTGAAGCCATCCTTAGCACAGCTCCATTCCCCGATTCGAATTTTTGGTTTGTGTCATTTTCGTCAAGAACTTAAAAGAGCTGAGAACATGTTAGCCAGTCAACGACAAGCCAGTCAATTCCGTCAGCATATACCAGCACGAGTTCACGAACTGGACCTTAGCGATAAATTAGATGCAATAAATTTAGAAGTAAATGAGGTAAGCCGAACTAGCCATTATGCTTGCTGGAACTGTAAGCAAATGGGTCACAGCTTCGTAGATTGTCCTTCACCGACGCGTAGGATATTCTGTTACCGTTGCGGAAGAGAGGGAGTAGTGACGCCCAGCTGTCCGAAGTGCCAGGGAAACGCCAGGCGGGGCCCGTCTCGATCTGGAGAGACGCGTGCCACTCAAACGTAAATCCAGAATTTAAATCTTGCGGTAAGGCTGCAAACACCCCAATAATATCGATTTTGGCAAACCCAGACAGAGCTAAGGATGTACAAAAGCCAGAACCAAAGATAAGGGTGTCGAAGGCGCTACATATGCGTTTAAAAGAGTATCAGGAGGCGAAGGTAAGAATTTTCAGAGGCGTGACTAAAAGAGTAGCAGAGACCAGGGAGGGATACCGTCAAAGAAAGAAAACGAGGAAGGCAATTGCCGAAGCAGAACTTTTTGAAAATGAAGATTCCCGTTTTTATGCCAAGATCAATATCAATGGGCAGGAGGTTGAGGGACTATTAGACAGCGGAGCGACAGTCACCTGTTTGGGGAGAAATTGCATGAAATTCGTAGAGAGAACAGGTCTTCCGATACATGGATTCTACTCGTTAATTAGAACAGCCGATAAGAGCGCTCACAGGATAGTAGGTCGAATTCGCGCCGAAGTAAACTTTAATAGGCTGACGAAAACAGTCACGTTCTTTTTAGTACCAACGTTAAATCGTGATCTATTTCTAGGGGTAGATTTCATGAAGGATTTCCAACTTCTGACCAACGTAGAAGGTCGGCGCAGTTATAAAGCAGCGGAGAGAGAGAAGCGAGAAAAGGTTGAAGAAATTGAGGAGGCAGATATGCACGAGCTGACCGAAAAACAGGAACAGCAGTTGAAGGTAGTTATAGATAAGTTTCCGTGTTATACAAAGAAAAGCTTGGGGAGAACAGAGTTAGAAGTACATTCAATCGACACTCGAGACGATCTACCAGTGAAGGACAGGCATTATCCAGTTTCACCGGCAGTTCAGAAGCTAATGTACGCGGAGCTCGACCGAATGATCGCTTTAGGGGTAATAGAATAGAGTAATAGCCCGTGGAGTCACCCAGTAACACTAATCCGCCGAGGAGAGAAATGTCGATTATGTTTGGATGCTCGCAAGTTAAACGCGTTAACGGTAAAAGACGCGTACCCACTACCACATATTGAAGGGCTGCTCAGTAGACTTGGGGATACGTTTTTCATTTCGAGCGTAGATTTGAAGGATGCCTTCTGGCAAATCCCGTTGGAGGAGTCCAGTAGAGAGAAAACTGCATTTACGGTGCCAGGACGACCGCTTTATCATTTCACGGTCATGCCCTTTCGGTTGTGTAATGCAGCTCAAAGGTTGTGCCGTTTAATTGATAAAGTGATCCCCTCGGCAATGCGTGATAGAGTTTTCGTCTACCTGGACGACTTACTGATTGTCTCATCGGATTTGGATACGCATTTAGAACTTTTAGAGTCGGTCGCAAGTTACCTGTCAAAGGCGGGATTGACAATAAACATTGGGAAGTCTAGATTCTGTTTCAAGGAATTAAAGTATTTAGGTTACATCGTAGGTGGGGTTAGACTCAGGCCAGATCCGGAAAAACTCAAATCCATTACATGTCTTTCTTATCCCAAAACAGCGAAGCAAGTCCAAAGTTTAATGGGAGCCGCTGGATGGTATAGACGTTTTATACCGAACTATGCTACAATCGCGGCCCCGATTTTTGAAACCCTGAAAAAAGGAAAGTCATTTAAATTTTCACGTGAAGCCGAAGCAGCGTTCGATCTACTGAAAGAATCACTTGTTACTAATCCTGTTTTAGAACATCCGGATTTTAGTAAACCTTTCTTTGTGCAGTGCGATGCGTCCGATGTAGGAGTAGGAGCCGTCTTGTTTCAAAAAGACGAGGCAGAAGGAGAACACCCAATTGCTTATTTTTCGCACAAACTAACCGTAGCGCAGAAAAATTATTCGGTTACAGAGCGCAAATGCTTGGCCGCAGTCATGGCAATTAAGAAGTTCAGACCGTACATTGAGCTAATGTCATTTACAGTTATTACTGACCACAGCAGCTTAAAGCGGCTCATGTCTAACAGGGACTTGAGCGGAAGATTAGCACGATGGAGCCTGCACCTTCAAGCATACACGTTTAATATTGAACACCGAAAGAGCAAACAAAATGTGGTTCCAGACACCCTGTCACGTTATGATTTGGACGAAATCTCAACTGAAGTAAGAGCCCTAGTGGATCTCGAATCTCCCAATTTTAAGTCAGAAGATTACTTGGACCTCATCAGAGTTATTACGGAAAGGGCTAAACAGCTGCCGGATTTGAAAGTGGTGGATGGATACGTATATAAGAGAACTAGGCCGTACGATGGGTGGCCCCTAAATGAAGATTTCGCCTGGAAGCTATGGATACCAGCAGTACTGACGCAGGAAATAATTGAGAAAGCGCACATTCCCCCACAAGCCTCACACGGTGGATTTCACAAAACCTTGCAACGCGTAAAGGAATATTTTTACTGGCCAAATCAGACAACACAAGTAAAGGAGTTCGTTGGAAACTGCCAGACATGTAAGGAGAGTAAACCGGCCAATACAACCCTTAGACCACCAATGGGAAACCAAAGTGTTAGTGAACGGCCATTTCAACGGATTTTTGTGGACTTCTTAGGACCTTACCCTCGTTCCAAATCGGGTAATGCCTATGTATTTATTGTTTTAGACCATTTGACAAAATTTGTTTTGCTGAAGCCCATGGGAAAAGCGAGTAGTCGCAACGTTACCAAATTTTCAATTTCTGAAGTTTTTCATAAATTCGGCACACCGGAAACACTTGTTTCGGATAATGGAAAGCAGTTCTGTAGCAAGGAACTTTCGGACACTCTCGACGTCTTCGGTATAAAGCATGTGAGAACGGCTACACACTCGCCACAAGCAAACGCCTCCGAAAGAGTGAATCAGAATATTCTGAGTGCAATAAGATCATATTTAAAAGAAGACCAGAGCAACTGGGACCAGCATTTATCGGAGATAGAGTGCGCGTTGAGATCTTCCGTACATAGCTCGATTGGAGTAACACCGTATTTTGCATTGGTAGGGGTTAACATGTTAACCCATGGCAGCATCTTCAAACTATTAAGAAGACTTAAAACGTTGGACAATCCCGAAATCAACCTGATACCTAGGACAGATAAGATGATCCTAGTGCGGCAGCGAATCAAGGAAAACTTAAGAAAGGCGTACCTGCAGAATGAAAAGACGTATAATATAAGAAGCCGAGAGGTAAAGTTCATACCAGGACAAGAAGTGTTTCGAAGAAATTTTCAGCAAAGTGACTTTAAGAACAACTTCAATGCCAAACTGGGGAAAAATTTTCTTAAATGCCGAATCGTGCGTCCAGTCGGAAACAGCCTATACGAGGTGGAAGACTTGAAAGGCAAGTCGTTAGGCATTTTTCACGCCAAGGACTTGAAACAGTAGAGGTAGTAGGACAAAGTTCCGTGGTTCAGTATACAGCAATAGATCTTTCAAAAGACACAAAGTGAGGCAGAAAACGAAGGGAACGGTATGGAGTTTTCTACACTGCCCTCCCATGTGAACGGCTGAAAAGCTCGCCCCATGGTGGGGTTTGTCACGTGTAGACGACATATGTTAAACCATTACATACGGGCTACTAATAAATGCAACACTACCATTTATTATCGATCTGGCAACTCGGAAATCGGCTGACGTGGTGGGATTCTAGATAGAATGTTCCAGATAAGAAAAAGAAGAAAAAGAGAATGAAAAGTGGCGTCAGTTCTAGGTGGCTATAAAAGAAAAGAATAAGAAAAACGGGTGTTAGATGTGGTGTGATCGTAAAAGCGGATAGTTCTTTTTAAATTAGTGTCTGGAAAAAGTGATGTTTTTTGGTGTGATTGCTCATCCAGTTGATGATATTAAAAATAAAAGTTCTGTGAAGAAGGTTCAGCAAAATCAATAAATTTAAAAATTCAAGGAAAAGCTAAGTTAAATTAAGAAAAAAAAAACTAGTAAATAAAAAAAGAAAGAGATTGTGGAACAATACATTTGTAAAACCCGGTCACAATATCCAAATTGTGAATTTTTTTATCTCTGCTTGATGTTTGCTAGAGTTGGTTGAATGTGGAGGTTCCAAAGCTATCAGTGAACATGGTGTGCCTACACAACGAATCCCTAAATACTTCAATAAACGGGGTGGAAAAGTAGCATAGGAAAATCATCAGCAAAGTCAGCAAAAAGTGGGTGTGGATGCAACAGAAAAAGAGAAAACACCAAAAGGCCAAACTTTATAGGCTACGTTAATAACGTCAAAAGTTGTAGTGAGATTTGGGTAGAGTTCTACTTTTTGCAGAAACTGAAATAAAACAACAGAACTCATTGCTGGAATGTCCGTCTTAGAAGGAATTACGTCAACAAAAACAACGAAAATATCTATTCTCACAATAGCGCCCATACGTGCAAAAACAGGATTCTGTTTTACAACCACAATAGCGGCATTATTTGGCTAAAGATCGGCAAATTACAACATCGTTTTTTTACAACAACAAACATAGCGCAAATTTCTACAACAAAAACAACAATAGTACCATTTAATACCACAGCAGCAAAAAAAAAACCTGTTCAATAACAGCAACAAAAGTAGCAACTGGCACAGCTTCTACAGCAATGACGGCATTTTTGACAACAACGTCTACTGCACCATTTTCTACAACCATCAGAGCGCCATTTTAGGCAACAACATAGGTAGCATTTACTACTGTAGCAATTTCTTCTTCAACAACATAACAACAGATAATACAGCAACAACAATAGAAATTTATGCAACAACAATAGTAATTTATGACATCAGCATTTCCCCGAGCAAAAACTGCAGCACCATTTTCAGCAATAGCTCCAATTTATAGCCACATCGGGATTTACGTCAACAGAAGGTCCTGCAACAACAACATCACCGGTCTCATCAACTTCATCCGTAAGATAAGTAGTGAAGTAGAAGTAGATAGTTTAATTAGTAGACCTTTTAGACATTATATTGTATTTTCAAATATTTGTTCTTTTTAGAATTGAGACTTCCGTAGAAAAACGAAATACATTAAGGCATATGTACGGGTTCATATGTTGATATGTATATGTATATAAATATATCCAGTGTAGGTAGTACCGATACGGTAATCCTTTCTTTTCCCGCGATAGTACGATTAAATTGCGTTCGAATAAAGTGCGTTTGAAAGATTTACCAACACGTCCTACTATTAGATTGGCCAATGTAAGGGTAGGTAGTGAGTTTCAAGAACCTGTGCACGAGTATAGAATCCCGGTAGAAAGGCTTATTTACCCGCGATCAAGTTTTGTTGAATATATATATATATATATATATATATATATATATATATATATATATAGATAGATAGACATATGTCAGCCTACAGGCATATGAGATACCCAAGTTAAGTACATTTTCAATTCACTTTTGACTAAATTGTTGATTCAAATAAGTAATAAAAAGCAAAACTATTTCTTTTGATATATACACACATACATATATACTTGTACATATTCCACATATATAATATATATGTATCTACAGATAAATAATAGATGAATAGTAATATTAAGTTACAGTATATAGTAATTTAAGATATTTTTAGGTATCATAGTTAATGAATTCATCTTCTAGAATAAGACAAGTTGCGATTATATATATATATATATAATTCTACCCCCCCCCCCCCCCCCCCCCCGCCCTTTTGTTATGTAAATAAAACATAATTTTTTTTAACGTTGAAATACAGAATCTATTAGTAAAATTCCTTTAATGAAGCCGTAATACAATAAAACGAGTGAGTAAGTAACCACAGTTTGGTGGTTGATGGTGGTAAAAAGTTAGGGACAGTACGGATAATTTGACACGCGACTTTCAAGGTGAAGCCAGTAGTGACTTCAAGAGGGTGGGACGTCCATGTTGGCATAACATCAGCCAACATAAGGTGAAGGTGCAGAATGGTAACGGTAGCAAATGGTTCAGCGTAAAAGTTAGGTTCAGTTTAAATTCTACAAGATAGCAAACTTCCGGTTAGTCGCCCCATTTTCCTTTTAATAGTGGATTTTACAGTCTGGTATGAGTAAATTTTTTTGTATGTGTTAAAGGTGCCAGAGAGTTGAAAAGAACCTCCCCATCCGGCGAGCTTAGCCGCGCTAAAAGCCAGCATACCAGCACCTACGACAATCTGGCCACAGAACAAAACGGGAAACGTTATAATTAAGTCTTTTTTTCCATTTAATGTCTAAATCAACACAACCGCAACACAGCACAACTGAACACATTACAAATTCTTGCCTATTAAATGTTCCCAACCCACTTCTAATTCCTTTTGTGTAACAAATTGATAATCGTCATATGTTTCTACTATCTTAGCACACTTTTCACTTGCATATGCTGCAATTTTCTTGTAAAACAACAGCATATCACATTTTTATAATAATTTAACAACTAAATTCTTTACTTTTACGAAAATTAATTACTTTATTTTAGCTAAAACTTTTGTGCTTTATATTTTCTTGTAAAATATCTAGTTTTTGTTTTGTTTCTTATTCCTCGTTCATAATAAAATAGCACTATATTTGTCTCTTTCTTTGGAAGCTGCAGAAAACCTGATTATATTGTTTTTCAAGTGCCAAGGGTTTCACCTCTGTATACCCTGTGGTACTACACCTTTGGTATAGTCACGAAATGCAAATTTTATAGTCGAGGAGAAGAAAACAAACTTTTTGGCAAACTTTTTTTTGTTTTGGTAAATTTTTTTCAGAGTTGCATGGAAATTACTTTTTCCTAAGCGTGTCAGCATGTTTTTTTTTTTTGAGAGTGTATTAGTGCCACGTGCTATCATGTTTTACATTAAAAAAAGGTGAAGAAAATATAGCATTTTTTATTTAGATCTCCATTCGTTAATTTAATTTTAATACAAAAAAAAAAAAAGAATTAAAAGCCTTCAGATGATAGAATCAAATTTTGCAACTGCCACTTTTGATAACTAAGAAATAAAGGTGCTACGCATCAAGCTATTTAGAGTATTTTTTCGCTTATATCTCGAAAACTATTGCGCGTGCACATATACCGCTATATACGATCGAAAGAGGACAAAAATACGAATCGATCGTGGTATAGCTTGTTTTTTGAAAGACTGTACGAAAAAAGTTATTAAGCGGCAAACTTTTATAATAAAAAAAAAATCGCTCCAATTTATAACTTTAATTTTTCGCTTATATCTCGAAAACTATTGATCGTGGTATAGCTTGTTTTCTGAAATACTGTACGAAAAAAGTTATTAAGCGGCAATTTTTTGAAATTAAAAAAAAATCGCTCGAAAGAGGATAAAAATACGAATCGATCGTGGTATAGCTTGTTTTCTGAAAGACTGTACGAAAAAAGTTATTAAGCGGCAAACTTTTAAAATTAAAAAAAATCGCTCCAATTTATAACTTTAATTTTTCGCTTATATCTCGAAAACTATTGATCGTGGTATAGCTTGTTTTCTGAAAGACTGTACGAAAAAAGTTATTAAGCGGCAAGTTTTTGAAATTAAAAAAAATCGCTCAAATTTATCACTTTAATTTTTCGCTTATATCTCGAAAACTATTGATCGTGGTATAGCTTGTTTTCTGAAAGACTGTACAAAAAAAGTTATTAAGCGGCAATCGCTCGAAAGAGGATAAAAATACGAATCGATCGTGGTATAGCTTGTTTTCTGAAAGACTGTACGAAAAAAGTTATTAAGCGGCAAACTTTTAAAATTAAAAAAAATCGCTCCAATTTATAACTTTAATTTTTTGCTTATACCTCGAAAACTATTGATCGTTGTATAGCTTGTTTTCTAAAAGACTGTACGAAAAAAGTTATTAAACGGCAATTTTTTAAAATTAAAAAAAATCGCTCGAAAGAGGATAAAAATACGAATCGGTCGTGGTATAGCTTGTTTTCTGAAAGACTGTACGAAAAAAGTTATTAAGCAGCAAACTTTTAAAATTAAAAAAATCGCTCCAATTTATAACTTTAATTTTTCGTTTATATCTCAAAAACTATTGATCGTGGTATAGCTTGTTCGCTGAAAGACTGTACGAAAAAAGTTATTAAGCGGCAATTTTTTGAAATTAAAAAAAATCGCTCAAATTTATAACTTTAGTTTTTCACTTATATCTCGAAAACTATTTCGCGTGCACATATACCGCTATATACGATTGAAAGAGGATAAAAATACGAATCGATCGTGGTATATCTTGTTTTCTTAAAGACTGTACGAAAAAAGTTATTAAGCGGCAAACTTTTTAAATTAAAAAAAATCGCTCGAAAGAGGATAAAAATACGAATCGATCGTGGTATAGCTTGTTTTCTGAAAGACTGTACGAAAAAAGTTATTAAGCGGCAAACTTTTAAAATTAAAAAAAATCGCTCCAATTTATAACTTTAATTTTTCGCTTATATCTCGAAAACTATTGATCGTGGTACGTGATAGCTTGTTTTCTGAAAGACTGTACGAAAAAAGTTATTAAGCGGCAATTTTTTGAAATTAAAAAAATCGCTCAAATTTATAACTTTAGTTTTTCGCTTATATCTCGAAAACTATTTCGCGTGCACATATACCGCTATATACGATTGAAAGAGGATAAGAACACGAATCCATCGTGGTATAGTTTGTTTTCTGAAAGACTGTACGAAAAAAGTTATTAAGCGGCAAAATTTTAAAAATAAAAAAAATCGCTCAAATTTATTACTTTAGTTTTTCGCTTATATCTCGAAAACTATTCCGCATGCACATATACCGCTATATACCATTGAAAGCGGATAAAAATACGAATCGATCGTAGTATAGCTTGTTTTCTGAAAGACTGTACGAAAAAAGTTATTAGGCGGCGAACTTTTAAAATTAAAAAAAATCGTTCAAATTAATACTTTAGTTTTTTGCTTATATCTCGAAAACTATTTCTCGTGCACATATACCGCTATATACGATTGAAAGAGGATGAAAATACGAATCGATCGTGGTATAGCTTGTTTTCTGAAAGACTGTAGGAAAAAAGTTATTAAGCGGCAAACTTTTAAAATAAAAAAAAATCGCTCAAATTTATAACTTTAGTTTTCGCTTATATCTCGAAAACTATTCCGCGGGCACATTTACCGCTAATACGATCGAAAGAAGATTAAAATACGAATCGATCGTGATATAGTTTTTTTCTGAAAGACTGTACGAAAAAAGTTATAAAGCGGCAAACTTTTAAAATTAAAAAAAATCGCTCAAATTTATAGCTTTAGTTTTGCGCTTATATCTCGAAAACTATTCCGTGTGCACATATACTGCTCTATGCGGTCAAAAGAGGATAAAAATACGAATCGATCGTGGTATAGCTTGTTTTCTGAAAGACTGTACGAAGAAAGTTATTAAGCGGCAAACTTTTAAAATAAAAAAAAATCGCTCAAATTTATAACTTTAGTTTTCGCTTATATTTCGAAAACTATTCCGCGGGCACATTTACCGCTAATACGATCGAAAGAAGATTAAAATACGAATCGATCGTGATATAGTTTTTTTCTGAAAGACTGTACGAAAAAAGTTATTAAGCGGCAAACTTTTAAAATAAAAAAAAATCGCTCAAATTTATAACTTTAGTTTTCGCTTATATCTCGAAAACTATTCCGCGGGTACATTTACCGCTAATACGATCGAAAGAAGATTAAAATACGAATCGATCGTGATATAGTTTTTTTCTGAAAGACTGTACGAAAAAAGTTATTAAGCGGCAAACTTTTAAAATTAAAAAAAAATCGCTCAAATTTATAACTTTAGTTTTTTGCTTATATCTTGAAAACTATTCCGCGTGCACATATACCGCTATATACAATCTAAAGAGGACAAAAATACGAATCGATCGTGGTATAGCTTGTTTTCTGAAAGACTGTACGAAAAAAGTTATTAAGCGGCAAACTTTTAAAATTAAAAAAATTCGGTCAAATTTATAACTTTAGTTTTTCGCTTATATCTCGAAAACTGTTCCGCGTGCACATATACCGCTATATATGATCGAAAGAGGATAAAAATACGAATCGATCGTGGTATAGCTTGTTTTCTGAAAGTCTGTACGAAAAAAGTTATTAAGCGGGAAACTTTTAAAATTAAAAAAAAATCGCTCAAATTTATTACTTTAGTTTTTCGCTTATATCTCGAAAACTATTCTGCGTGCAGATATACCGCTATATATGATCGAAAGAGGATAAAAATACGAATCGATCGTGGTATAGCTTGTCTTCTGAAAGACTGTACGAAAAAATTTATTAAGCGGCAAACTTTTAAAATTAAAAAAAATCGCTCAAATTTATAACTTTAGTTTTTTGCTTATATCTTGAAAACTATTCGGCGTGCACATATACCGCTATATACGATCAAAAGAGGATGAAAATACGAATTGATCGTGGTATAGCTTGTCTTCTGAAAGACTGTACGAAAAAAGTTATTAAGCGGGAAACTTTTAAAATTAAAAAAAAATCGCTCAAATTTATTACTTTAGTTTTTCGCTTATATCTCGAAAACTATTCTGCGTGCAGATATACCGCTATATATGATCGAAAGAGGATAAAAATACGAATCGATCGTGGTATAGCTTGTCTTCTGAAAGACTGTACGAAAAAATTTATTAAGCGGCAAACTTTTAAAATTAAAAAAAATCGCTCAAATTTATAACTTTAGTTTTTTGCTTATATCTTGAAAACTATTCGGCGTGCACATATACCGCTATATATGATCGAAAGAGGATAAAAATACGAATCGATCGTGGTATAGCTTGTTTTCTGAAAGTCTGTACGAAAAAAGTTATTAAGCGGGAAACTTTTAAAATTAAAAAAAAATTCGGTCAAATTTATAACTTTAGTTTTTCGCTTATATCTCGAAAACTGTTCTGCGTGCACATATACCGCTATATATGATCGAAAGAGGATAAAAATACGAATCGATCGTGGTATAGCTTGTCTTCTGAAAGACTGTACGAAAAAATTTATTAAGCGGCAAACTTTAAAAATTAAAAAAAATCGCTCGAGAGAGGATCAAAATACGAATCGATCGTGGTATAGCTTGTTTTCTGAAAGACTGTACGAAAAAAGTTATTAAGCGGCAAACTTTAAAAAAAAAAATCGCTCAAATTTATAACTTTAGTTTTTTGCTTATATCTTGAAAACTATTCCGCGTGCACATATACCGCTATATACGATCAAAAGAGGATGAAAATACGAATTGATCGTGGTATAGCTTGTTTTCTGAAAGACTGTGCGAAAAAAGTTATTAAGCGGCGAACTTTTAAAATTAAAAAAAAAATCGCTCAAATTTATAACTTTATATTTTTGCTTATATCTTGAAAACTATTCCGCGTGCACATATACCGCTATATACAATCGAAAGAGGATAAAAATACGAATTGATCGTGGTATAGCTTGTTTTCTTAAAGACTGTGCGAAAAAAGTTATTAAGCGGCGAACTTTTAAAATTAAAAAAAATCGCTCAAATTTATAAATTTAATTTTTCGCTTATATCTCGAAAGCTATTGCGCGTGCACATATACCGCTATACACGATCGAAAGATGATGAAAATACGAATTGATCGTGGTATAGCCTGTTTTCTAAAAGACTGTACGAAAAAAGTTATGAGGCGGCAAACTTTTAAAATTAAAAAAAAATCGCTCAAATTTATAACTTTAGTTTTTTGCTTATATCTTGAAAACTATTCCGCGTGCACATATACCGCTATATACGATCTAAAGAGGACAAAAATACGAATCGATCGTGGTATAGCTTGTTTTCTGAAAGACTGTACGAAAAAAGTTATTAAGCGGCAAACTTTTAAAATTAAAAAAAATCGCTCAAATTTATAACTTTAGTTTTTTGCTTATATCTTGAAAACTATTCGGCGTGCACATATACCGCTATATACGATCGAAAGAGGACAAAAATACGAATCGATCGTGGTATAGCTTGTTTTCTGAAAGACTGTTCGAAAAAAGTTATTAAGCGGCAAACTTTTAAAATTAAAAAAAATCGCGCGAAAAAGGATAAAAATACGAATCGATCCTGGTATAGCTTGTTTTCTAAAATACTGTACGAAAAAAATTATTAAGTGGCAAACTTTTAAAATTAAAAAAATCGCTCTAATTTATAACTTTAGTTTTTCTATTGTTGTTCTGGTAGTAGAAGTTTTTTTTTTTCAAGTGTACCACCTTTCTAAATGGTTGTTTGCTATGGTAGCCACTTGCTGCTCTTCGATGTGTTGGTTTAACAATGATGGGGAACGTAGTTTTGGTGATGGAGGAATAGGATATCGTATCTTATTTTGTTGTAGTTACTGCTACTTTTTCGTCTTTTTCTGCTTCATTAAATTGTATAAGGCGTGACACAAACGTCTTGAGATGCCCTTCGACTGTAGCCACAGATAATATTAAATCAAAGCTATTGCGTGTTTGTAATATAATTTAGGATTTTGTTGAATTTAAGGAAAAAAATTGTTTATCTGTTTTTGTTAACACACCTACTAACACTTGACATAACACACCCTACAAAGCTTTGTGAGGACTTAAACTACATGTATATAAAATAATTGTGTGTGTAGTAGAGCTGTGGTTGTGTGGTCCGTGCCTTTGACATGCGTTTAATTTAAAAGAATTCCATGTTATTTGCAGATGAACTGTCGCGAAAACCAGAACGGAAGAGTACCCCTCTGTGTTGGTGAAACTATTACCATTTCGGACACGGACTCTGAGGGTGAAGACGTGGCCAGTGAAATTCGCTGTTCGCAATCGACCGCCATATCGAATGGGAGTCTGCTGACGGAAGCCGAAGGGGGGTGGTTTGACCCGGATGAGCAACCGTCAAGCTCACAGGTGTCGCAGGCTTCAGAGAGCGAGTGGGAGACGAGGATTTTGGTAGAGGCGAGGGTGGATCGCTGCGTGATTAGGCGACGAAAATGCCGCCAATACATCGCCAACGTGGGAATCACTTGGATCTTAAGGGAGACGGATAGTGAGATGGAGGATCCAGATCCTCTCGTGGAATTCCCTGTATCGCCCAGAAAGCTGGCGTTTTTGGACGGTGGGGTCAGTCCGGAGCTGGAGCGTGAAGTTGAGGACCCGCAGCTCCTAGAGGAGGCAGAGGAATTAAGGCTCAGTGGAGTAGAGGAAGACATCCTGTCGCTAGGCGAAATAAGCCTCGGAAGCCTGGAAGAGCTCGTTCATCAGGCTCTGCAACAGGAGCAGGAGTGTGTCCAGCAGCCTCAGGTAGTCGCTTCTCTGAACGAGGAAAACTTGACAAATATACCGCAGGAGTTGCAGGAGGAAATAACAACCGCTCTCATTAAGCATAAACGGTTGTGCTTTAGGCGGGATTTTGGCAACCAGTCGTATCGCATCAGAATATCGGCGTCGGGTAAGGTGGTGGTACGATCTTTAGCGAGAGAGGGGAGTAGTGTGAGGACTTAAACTTCAGGTAATTTAAGCTCACACAAGAAAATAAATATGTGTAAATAAATAATGAAAATTACAGGTGTTGTGTTTTAGTGGGAATGTGGATTACATCCACTTAAGGGAGGGGCGAATAATATTCGCCACAACTTAAATATAATTTCTTTTATTACAGCAGGAGACGTCAGTGGAAGAGAGTGAAAGCTAATTAGGCATAAAGACGACAAAACATAAAGATGCAACAGGATCGAATACAACCCACACAAATAGCAGTCATACCGAAACAACACACAGAGAGGAAAACAGCAAATAGAAGCCAAACACACAAAACTTACAGGAAAACCAATAGCAGCCGACAAAACATAGAGAAGCAACAGCATCGAATACAATCCACACAACCGCTATCGGTTCAAACCATACGAAGTTGTGTGGTTTTGGAGTTGTGAAGTTGTAGCCAAGATTACTATAAAAGCAGGATGAGATAGAAAATAGATTATTATGGTAAGCGGTGAACGTAAGCAAGTGGTAACAAAGGTCGGTAGGAAAAGATAAAAATTCAAAGAGCAAGTGATAGTAGTAAATGTGGATTAGTAACACTAATCCTAGAAAAGATAAGTGTAGGGAAATTTCAGACGGATTACATCCGGCTTACCTCTTTATCGAGGAAGGAGTGTAGGGCACTGGTTTTTCCGGAGGTTCTCACCCGGAAAGCTTAGGGAAAGTGTAGGCCCTAATAACATTCGGGCAGAAACCATAGAATAGAAGTTGAGGTATAGGAATGATTGGTACGTCGGCTAATGTTACCACGAAGGCTTACGCTTATTATTTTAAAACACAAAAGAGCTGATAGAAAAGTGATAAAATAAAGGCTGCGGCAAAAAATAAAAAGAAAACATTGTATTTTTTTCTATTAAGGACCTTGGCGGGCTAAGCTAAACCCGCACAATAAACCCGGAGTAACCGGAGGTTCGTAAGCTTCTTGAAATTAGTTATATATAGTCTGCACTTAAAGTCTTCAAAATTCCCGATAGTATTTATTCGTTATCCAGTCATTATGAAGACCATACCTATCACCGAAACGTACCTTCTCTTGTTTTATTGTTTAGTTCTTGGTATCCTACAGTTGTTTCTTCTTCTTTCGTGGATTAATTCCCTTTGAATGCAAGTTGTATTTTGTTGATCATTAGTCCACCTAACGATGTTCCAAATTTCTGCCGTTCAGAAATTATAGCAATAAAACTTTATTTAATTTTTTTGCAATTCTACCTTATTTCATCGTGCACCTAGTCGTACAATTTAAAATTTTTTCTTTTACATATGCATATGCTGGAATTTTCTTGCAAAACCACAGCATATCACATTTTTCTAACAATTTAACAATTAATTTCACTAGCACTATATTTGTCTCTTTCTTGAGAACCTGCAGAAAACCTGATTATATTGCTTTTTAAATGCTAAGCGTTTCACCTCTGTACACCCTGTGCTGTTGATGAGTTAGGTATGAATTTTAATGCGCTGTGCCTTGCGTGTTTTAAAATTATTTTATAATTTTAGTCCCAGCCAGAGGTTGAACCAGTGATCTTCATAAATCAATTAAAATTTTACTTTTTCAGCTTTGGTTCATTTTTAATTTAACTTTTATTAAGAAAAATTATTTTTCAAATGTACGCGGACGTTTTCCAAGAAAAAAAACAAGAAAAATTAGACGCTGGCAGAATGTAATGCTCTTTTTCAGGACCGCCAAATCCATCTTCAGCATTCTTTGCATCCACCACCTTGATTTGCGTACATTGTAAATATTATCCATTTAACTAACTAATCAATATTAATTTGGTTTAACGAAATTCATACACAACTCAAAGCATTTCTTTTGTTATTTTCTCTACAACATGTCTTGTACATTTGTTGCAATTTTGTACTACACCGTCGGTATAGTCACGAAATGAAAATTTTATAGTCGAGGAGAAGAAAACAAACTTTTTGGCAAACTTTTTTTGTTTTGGCAAACTTTTTTCAGAGTTGCATGGAAATTACTTTTTCCTATGCGTATGAGCATGTTTTTTTTTTTTTTTGAGAGTGTATTAGTGCCACGTGCTTTCATGTTTTACATTAAAAAAAAGGTAAACAAAATATAGCATTTTTTATTTAGATCTCCATTCGTTAATTTAATTTTAATTTTAATACAAAAAAAAAAGAATTAAAAGCCTACAGATGATAGAATCAAATTTTGCAACTGCCACTTTTGATAATTAAGACATAAAGGTGCTACACATCAAACTATTTAGAGTAATTTTTCGCTTATATCTCGAAAACTATTGCGCGTGCACATATACCGCTATTTACGATCGAAAGAGGACAAAAATACGAATCGATCGTGGTATAGCTTGTTTACTGAAAGACTCTACGAAAAAAGTTATTAAGCAGCAAACTTTTAAAATATAAAAAAATCGCTCAAGTTTATAACTTTAGTTTTTCGCCTATATCTCGAAAACTATTCCGCGTGCACATATACCGCTATATGCGATCGAAAGAGGATGAAAATACGAATTGATCGTGGTATAGCTTGTTTTCTGAAAGACTGTACGAAAAAAGTTATTAAATGGCAAACTTTTAAAATTAAAAAAAAAATCGCTTAAATTTATAACTTTATATTTTTGCTTATATCTTGAAAACTATTCCGCGTGCACATATACCGCTCTATATATATTCGAAAGAGGATAAAAATGCGAATTGATCGTGGTATATCTTGTTTTCTTAAAGACTGTGCGAAAAAAGTTATTAAGCGGCGAACTTTTAAAATTAAAAAAAAAATCGCTCAAATTTATAACTTTAGTTTCTTGCTTATATCTTGAAAACTGTTCCGCGTGCACATATACCGCTACATACGATCGAAAGAGGACAAAAATACGAATCGATCGTGGTATAGCTTGTTTTCTTAAAGACTGTGCGAAAAAAGTTATTAAGCGCCGAACTTTTGAAATTAAAAAAAATCGCTCAAATTTATAAGTTATTATGCGCTTACATTTCGGAAACTATTTCGCGTGCACATATACCGCTATATGCGATCGAAAGAGGATAAAAATACGAATCGATCGTGGTATAGTTTGTTTTCTGATAGACTGTACGAAAAAAGTTATTAAATGGCAAACTTTTAAAATTAAAAAAAAAAAATCGCTCAAATTTATAACTTTAGTTTTTCGCTTACATCTCGAAAACTATTTCGCGTGCACATATACCGCTATATAAGATCGAAAGAGGATTAAAATATGAATCGATCGTGGTATAGTTTGTTTTGTGAAAAACTGTACGAAAAAAGTTATTAAGCGGCAAACTTAAAAAAAATAGCGCAAAATTATAACTTTAGTTTTTCGCTTATATCTCGAAAACTATTCCGCGACCACATATACGGCTAAATACGATCGAAAGAGGATAAAAATACGAATCGATCGTGGTACAGCTTGTTTTCTAAAAGACTGTACGAAAAAAGTTATTAAGCGACAAACTTTTAAAATTAAAAAAAAATCGCTCAAATTTATAACTTTAGTTTTTCGCTTATATCTCGAAAACTATTCTGCGTGCACATATACCGGTATATACAATCGAAAGAGGAAAAAAACACGAATCGATCGTGGTATAGTTTGTTTTCTGAAAGACTGAACGAAAAAAGTTATTAAGCGGAAAAGTTTTAAAATAAAAAAAATCGCTCAAATTTATAACTTTAGTTTTTCGTTATATCTCAAAAACTATTTTGCATGCATATATACCGCTGTATACGATAGAAAAATGACAAAAATACGAATCGATCGTGGTATAGTTTGTTTTCTGAAAGAGTGTACGAAAGAAGTTATTAAGCGGAAAAGTTTTAAAATTAAAAAAATCGCTCGAATTTATATCTTTAGTTTTTCGCTTATATCTCGAAAACTGTTCCGCGTGCACATATACCGCTATATACGATCGAAAGAGGATAAAAATGCGAATCGATCGTGGTATAGCTTGTCTTCTGAGAAACTGTACGAAAAAAGTTATTAAGCGGCAAACTTTTAAAATTAAAAAAATCGCTCAATTTTATAAATTTAGTTTTTCGCTTATATCTCGAAAACTATTCCGCGTGCGCATATACCGCTACAAAAGATCGAAAGAGGATTTAAATATGAATCGAACGTGGTATAGTTTGTTTTCTTAAAGACTGTGCGGAAAAAGTTATTTGGCGGCGAACTTTTAAAATTAAAAAAAATCGCTCAAATTTATAACTTTAGTTATGCGCTTACATCTCGGAAACTATTTCGCGTGCACATATACCGCTATATGCGATCGAAAGGGGATGAAAATACGAATCGATCATGGTATAGCTTCTTTTCTGAAAGACTGTACGAAAAATGTTATTAAGCGGTAAACTTTTAAAATTAAAAAAAAAATCGTTTAAATTTATAACTTTAGTTTTTCGCTTATATCTCGAAAACTATTTCTCGTGCACATATACCGCTATATAAGATCGAAAGAGGATTAAAATATGAATCGATCGTGGTATAGTTTGTTTTCTGAAAAACTGTACGAAAAAAGTTATTAAGCGGCAAACTTTTAAAATTAAAAAAATCGCTCAAATTTTATAAACGATCGAAAGAGGATAAAAATGATTGATCGTGGTATAGCTTGTTTTCTGAAAGAAAACTATACCGACGGTGTAGTACAAAATTGCAACAAATGTACAAGACGTGTTGTAGAGAAAACAACAAAAGAAATGATTTGAGTTGTGTATACCGACGGTGTAGTACAAAATTGCAACAAATGTACAAGACGTGTTGTAGAGAAAACAACAAAAGAAATGATTTGAGTTGTGTATGAATTTTGTCATACTAAATTAATATTGATTAGTTGGTTAAATGGATAATATTTACAATATACGCAAATCAAGGTGTTGGATGCAAGAATGCTGAAGATGGATTTGGCGGTCCTGAAAAAGAGCATTACATTCTGCCAGCGTCTAATTTTTCTTGTTTTTTTTTTTGGAAAACGTCCGCGTATATTTGAAAAATAATTTTCTTAATAAAAGTTAAATTAAAATGAACCAAAGCTGAAAAAGTAAAATTTTAATTGATTTATGAAGATCACTGGTTCAACCTCTGGCTGGGACTAAAATTATAAAATAATTTTAAAACACGCAAGGCACAGCGCATTAAAATTCATACCTAACTCATCAACAGCACAGGGTGTACAGAGGTGAAACCCTTGGCATTTAAAAAGCAATATAATCAGGTTTTCTGCAGGTTCTCAAGAAAGAGACAAATATAGTGCTAGTGAAATTAATTGTTAAATTGTTATAAAAATGTGATATGCTGTGGTTTTGCAAGAAAATTCCAGCATATGCATATGTAAAAGAAAAAATTATAAATTGTACGACTAGGTGCACCATGAAATAAGGTAGAATTTCAAAAAAATTAAATAAAGTTTTATTGTTAGAATTTCTGAACGCCAGAAATTTGGAACATCGTGAGGTAAACCAATGATCAACAAAATACAACTTGCATTCAAAGGGAATTAATCCAAGAAAGAAGAAGAAACAACTGTAGGATACAAAGAACTAAACAATAAAACAAGAGAAGGTACGTTTCGGTGATTGGTATGGTCTTCATAATTACTGGATAACGAATAAATACTATCGGGAATTTTGAAGACTTTAAGTGCAGACTATATATATATATAATTTAATGAAGCAGAAAAAGACGGAAAAGTAGCAGTAACTACAACAAAATTAGATACGATATCCTATTTCTCCATCACCAAAACTACGTTCCCCATCATTGTTAAACCAACACATCGAAGAGCAGCAAGTGGCTACCATAGCAAACAACCATTTGGAAGGTGGTACACTTGAAAAAAAAACTTCTACTACCAGAACAAATATAGAAAAACTAAAGTTATAAATTAGAGCGATTTTTTTTTTAATTTTAAAAGTTTGCCACTTAATAACTTTTTTCGTACAGTCTTTATGAAAACAAGCTATAACACGATCGATTCGTAATTTTATCCTCTTTCGAGCGATTTTTTTTAATTTTAAAAGTTTGCCGCTTTCAGAAAACAAGCTATAGCACGATCGATTCGTATTTTTGTCCTCTTTCGATCGTATATAGCGGTATATGTGCACGCAGAACAGTTTTCAAGATATAAGCAAGAAACTAAAGTTATAAATTTTAGCGATTTTTTTTAATTTAAAAGTTTGTCGCTTAATAACTTTTTTCGTACAGTCTTTCAAAAAACAAGCTATACCACGATCGATTCGTATTTTTGTCCTCTTTTGATCGTATATAGCGGTATATGTGCACTCGCATTAGTTTTTGAGATATAAGCGAAAAATTACTTTAAATAGCTTGATGTGTAGCACCTTTATTTCTTAATTATCAAAAGTAGCAGTTGCAAAATTTGATTCTATCATCTGTAGGCTTTTAATTCTTTTTTTTTTGTATTAAAATTAAAATTAAATTAACGAATGAAGGTCTAAATAAAAAATGCTATATTTTGTTTACCTGTTTTTAATGTAAAACATGAAAGCACGTTGCACTAATACACTCTCAAAAAAAAAAAAAAAAAAACATGCTCACACGCATAGAAAAAAAAGTTTTCATGCAACTCTGAAAAAAGTTTGCCAAAACAAAAAAAAAGTTGGCCAAAAAGTTTGTTTTCTTCTCCTCGACTATAAAATTTGCATTTCGTGACTATACCGACGGTGTAGTACAAAATTGTAACAAATGTACAAGACGTGTTGTAGAGAAAACAACAAAAGAAATGCTTTGAGTTGTGTATGAATTTCGTCAAACCAAATTAATATTGATTAGTTGGTTAAATGGATAATATTTACAATATACGCAAATCAAGGTGTTGGATGCAAAGAATGCTGAAGATGGATTTGGCGGTGCTGCAGAAGAGCATCACATTCTGCCAGCGTCTAATTTTTTTTTTTTTTGGAAAACGTCCGCGTACATATGAAAAATAATTTTTCTTAATAAAAGTTAATTTAAAAATGAACAGAAGCTGAAAAAGTAAAATTTTAATTGATTTATGAAGATCACTGCTTCAACCCCTGGCTGGGACTAAAATTATAAAATAATTTAAAAACACGCAAGGCACAGCGCATTAACATTCATAACTAACTCATCAACAGCACAGGGTGTAAAGCGGTGAAACCCCTGGCATTTAAAAAGCAATATAATCAGGTTTTCTGCAGGTTCTCAAGAAAGAGACAAATATAGTGCTAGTGAAATTAATTGTTAAATTGTTATAAAAATGTGATATGCTGTGGTTTTGCAAGAAAATTCCAGCATATGCATATGTAAAAGAAAAAATTATAAATTGTACGACTAGGTGCACGATGAAATAAGGTAGAGTTGCAAAAAAAATTAAATAACGTTTTATTGTTAGAATTTCTGAACGGCAGAAATTTGGAACATCGTGAGGTGGACTAATGATCAACTAAATACAACTAGTATTCAAAGGGAATTAATCCAAGAAAGAAGAAGAAACAACTGTAGGATACGAAGAACTAAACAATAAAACAAGAGAAGGTACGTTTCGGTGATTGGTATGGTCTTCATAATGACTGGATAACGAATAAATACTATCGGGAATTTTGAAGACTTTAAGTGCAGACTATATATAACTAATTTCAAGAAGCTTTGTTGGGTGTGTTATGTCAAGTGTTAGTAAGTGTGTTAACAAAAACAAATAAACAATTTTTTCTTTACATTCAACAAAATCCCAAATTATATTACAAACAGGCAATAGCTTTGATTTAATATTACCTGTGGCTACAGTCGAAGGGCATCTTAAGACGTTTGTGTCACGCCTTATACAATTTAATGAAGTAGAAAAAGACGAAAAAGTAGCAGTAACTACAACAAAATTAGATACGATATCCTATTCCTCCATCACCAAAACTACGTTCCCCATCATTGTTAAACCAACACAGCGAAGAGCAGCAAGTGGCTACAATAGCAAACAACCATTTGGAAAGGTGGTACACTTGAAAAAAAAAACTTCTTCTACCAGAACAACAAAAGAAAAACTAAAGTTATAAACTAGAGCGATTTTTTTTAATCTTAAAAGTTTGCCACTTAATAACTTTTTTCGTACAGTCTTTTAGAAAACAAGCTATACCACGATCGATTCGTATTTTTATCCTCTTTCGAGCGATTTTTTTTTAGTCTTAAAAGTTTGCCGCTTAATAACTTTTTTCGTACAGTATTTCAGAAAACAAGCTATACCACGATCGATTCGCATTTTTGTCCTCTTTCGATCGTATATAGCTGTATATGTGCACGCAGTATAGTTTTCACGATATAAGCAAAAAACTAAAGTTATAAATTTGAGCGATTTTTTTTAATTTTAAAAGTTTGCCGCTTAATAACTTTTTTCGTACAGTCTTTCAGAAAACAAACTATACCTCGATCGATTCGTATTTTTGTCCTCTTTCTATCGTATATAGCGATATATGTGCACGCGAAATAGTTTTCGAGATATAACGAAAAACTAAAGTTATAATTTTGAGCGATTTTTTTTAATTTTAAAAGTTTGCGGCTTAATAACTTTTTTCGTACAGTCTTTCAGAAAACAAACTATACCACGATCGATTCGTATTTTTGTCCTCTTTCGATGGTTTACAGAGGTATATGTGCACGCGGAATCGTTTTCGAGATATAAGCGAAAAACTAAAGTTATAAATTTGAGCCAAATTTTTTTAATTTTAAAAGCTTGCCGTGTTAAGAATGATACTACTTCAACGTTTTAATATAGTTTATTTTATTTATAATTGCGAACAGCCGCTTTTGCGACTGTTCTGTTTCGATGTTTTCTTATTATTGAATTAATACAAATTAATCTTACATTCTACAAACTTAAAGTACACTAATACTAATACAAAGTATCATACATATGATACTTTGTTTATTCTTATAAAATAGCTATTGGGATGGGAATGAGCTAGTCAGCATATTCCCACGATGTGTGTGGACTTTTGCTTCAACAAAGTATGAAGCTCGTGTTACATACAGAAGGTATGGTAACTACGACTTGTCAAACACACTACACCTCCCTTTTCCGGAAAAGAATAATCAATACTATTTGATTATTCTTTTATATATTACAAACATAAATAGAATAAAATAAAGACTGTTTTTATTAATAAAGGTCTTTTACAAAAAAAACGAAATTAAACAAAATTAAAAAAGTAAAAGAATATATATTTAAATGATTAAATAAAAGGATTTATCCTTCCCTTCCCCTTTTAAAATGAGAAGAGAGAAAGGAATAAGAGAATCTTAAATTGCTGAAATAGCATTATTCAATAAAAACTTTTAAAATAGTTAACGCTATTTTAATAACATAAATCTACTATGTTATTTCTATAAGTTTTAAGTAAAAACTAACGTTATTAAAAAAATATGAAAAGTGGGGAAAAAAAAAATTATATAAAGCGTTATTCGACAGTTTACTGTGAATTTATTTATTTAGGTAATTTTTTAATTCTGTTCTTATGGACAGTAAAAAGTTTACCATTAGTGTCCATTAATGTGACATTGTTTGAATTATCAATGTCAGTGATTGTGAAGGGACCTTTGTAGACCGCATCCAGTTTGTGTCCTGATTCATTGCGGACAAGAACAGAGTCATTAATATAGAGTGTAATAGGATTAGAATTTTCATTGGATATATTTTGTCTTAAAAGTTTTGCATTTTCAATGAGGCTAGCAGCTCTACGTTGAGCTACTTGGAGTCTGAATTTAACTTCCTTTTCGTAAGCTTCAGCGTTGTAAAGAGGTTCTATGCTATTGGTATTGGTAAAATCTAGTTCCGTTGGAATTTTTCCGAAGATCAATTCAAATGGACAGTATCCATGAGCTGTAGATGGAGTTGTATTGTAACAATATACAAAGAATTTTAACCAATTATCCCAATCTGATTTGTCAGATGAAACATAAGATCTTAAATACTCGTTGAAAGTTCTGTGAGATCTTTCAACTGTACCGAGTGTTTCATGATGGTAAGCAGTAGAGTGTAATTTCTCTATTTTCATTAGCTTGCATAGTTCTGTGAGTACCTGATTTATATATTCTGTCCCTAGGTCCGTAATTATTGTGTTCATTGGACCATATATCAAAATAAAATCTTCCATAATGGCTTTCGCAACATTTCTGGCTGATTTATTTAATATTGGGATAGCTACTAGGTATTTAGTTAAATCGCACATTATAGTCACAGCGTATTCATTCTGTGAATCAGACCGTGGAAGGGGGCCTATTGTGTCGATTATCACTCTTTGAAATGCTTTTAGGGGAGTTGGTGTTATAACCAAGGGCTCCTTGCCTTTAACCGTGGTTTTGTTGGTTTGGCATTGAAGGCATTGTTTGACGTATCTAGCTATATCTCTAGTCATGCCTTTCCAATGATATTGAAGTTGGATTTTTTTTATCATAAGAGTTATGCCTGGATGTCCACCTGTAATGGGATCATCATGATATTTTTGCATAATTCTCAGTTTTTCAGAATCAGTAGAAACTTTAGTCAGTTTCGGTACGAGCATAATTGTTAAATTAGAATCTTGCAAGATTTTATTACCTTTACATTTGAAGGTTTCCATATTTGTTCCTAGGTAAATAAGCATACTGTCATCTAGTGAGAGTAGCAATGTTGTGAGACCAATATTATTAGCTATTTTTGCAAGCTTTAGAAAGAGTTGACCTAGGTCGACATTTCTATTAATAATGAGATCTTTCAACTTAAATTCGGAAAGAACTTGCTTTCCCTTATGGATAATTACTTTATCCTTAGTAAAATACAATCTAGGTATTTTACGATGCTCTTGGGCATTTATAGCCTCATATATTTTAAATTTGACTGATTCTGTTCGAGGAGTTTTATTCATACTTTCTCCTCCTGTTTTAGTCTGAAGTCTTGTTGTTACCTTCAGGACTTTATTTACTTCAATATTTTTAATATCCTTGAACTCTATGCGTGACAGAGCGTCTGCCACGGTATTTTCCTGACCCCTAATATATTCGACTACAAAGTCGTACTCCTCGAGGTCAAGTCTCATACGAGTGAGCTTAGATGATGGATTCTTCAGGGAAAATAAGTAAGTTAATGGCTTGTGATCACTTTGGATTACAAACTTTTTGCCGTAAATGTATGGTCTGAAATATTTTACAGCCCAATGTATTGCAGTTAATTCCTGCTCTATGGTAGATTTGTTACTTTCACCCTTAGTGAAAGATCTAGAAGCGTATGAAATTGGCATTAGTATACCTTGTTTTTCTTGACTAAGGACAGCACCACAAGCGTGTTTGCTTGCGTCTGTTGTAATAAAAAATTCTTTAGAAAAATCAGGGTATTGTAAAATTTTAGGACTTAATAATTGGTTTTTAAGGTATTGGAACGATCTTTCGCAATCTTGGTTCCATTCAAAAGACACATTTTTTCTTGACAGTCTAGTAATATGTCGAGATGATTCAGCAAAGTTTGGTATGAACCTTCGGTAATAATTACAAAATGCTATGAAGCGTTTAGCTTCATCACCGTTCTTTGGTGTTGGATAGTTTTGTACTATAGAAAATTTGCTATCATCAGGAGATATACCTTATCAGTACATTTGTGTCCTAAAAATGTTACTTCAGTGCGGAAAAATGAACATTTGTCTGGATGTAATTTCAGATTGTGTTTCCTGCATAATGCAAATACGTTCTTTAAATTTCGTATCATATGTTCCTTTGAACAACCAATAATTACAAGGTCATCCATATACACGAATGCCTGTGCTGGAGATAGACCTGAAAAAGCCAACGACATCATGCGTTGGAAGGAATTTGGGGCTATTTTTAGACCATACGGCAATCTTTTAAATCTGTAGGATCCTTTATCTGTGAAAAAGGAAGTGATATCTCTGGATTCCTCTTCCAGCTCTATTTGATGAAAACCTGACATAAGATCAAGGCAAGAGAAGAATTTAGCTCTGCCCAATTGATCAAGAATGTCATCTATACGAGGTAACGGGAATTTATCAGCTATTAAATTTTTATTAACTGCTCTGTAGTCTACTACCAGTCTCCATCTCTTTTGGGTATTACCAGCTAAAGGTTTCTTTGGTACCAAGAGTATGGGACTATTGTGATCTGAAGTGGATGGTTCAACAATATCGTCTTTAATTAGCTTATCAACCTGGTTATTTATTTCCTCTTTTTGGGAATGTGGAATGCGATAGTTTTTTATATAAACAGGTTGTGTATTATTTACTTTGAGTCTTTGTTTGTAAAAGTTATTGACAGATATGTTTTCAGATTCTAGAGCGAAAATGTCTATAAATTCATGGCATAAGGATTTTAAATCTTTTTCAACAAAAGTTGGGAAGTTTCTGGAAAGTCTTTCCATTTTTTCTTTGGATTTGGCAGGTGTACAATTTGGTTTGGCAATTTTATAATCTTTAAGTGTTTCAGTAATAAGTTTAATATCAGAAATTACCAAATCTTGTTCAGTGGTATTAATAATTTTTACTAAAGGGTTTGATTTGGAAATTATTGTATTTGCGACATAAACGCCGTTTTGAATTGTTTGATAAGGTACTAAAACATTTTGTTCGGATGATTCAAATTTTATGGGTCTTATAACCTCAGATCTGGCAGGAAGTGATATTGAGTTTATGGTTGGACCGTTTCTAAGGGGTATTCCAATGTCATGATCGATTTCATTTGATCGGATAATCATTAGATCTTTATTATTGGAATATTGTAATATACAATTATATTTTCGTATGAAATCCATTCCAATTATTCCGTCTGCCTGTATTTTGAAGTCATCCCTGACTACGTGAAAAGTATGTTTTATTAGATATTTATCTATTTTTAATTCGGATTGTACACTGCCTAAAGTTGAAATTATACCTTGGCCAATACCATTTAGGCTTTTTTTATTGTAAACATTAATTGACTCATTTAGGACCTGGTTGTGCTTGATAATTGAAATATCAGCTCCAGTGTCTATTAAAAAAATTGAAATATTGTCATTTAGGGTAGTTCTAGATCGTAAATAGCTACATAAATTCAAGTTAATATTGTAGGTTTTTGTATTTATTGAGTATTTAGGGGTCGCTGCTCGTTTCCCGAGGCTTCGGCAGCTAGATTTATGTTTCCGTTTTGTGCGTTATTATAACGGTTTCTGTTCTGTGGATAGTTATGACGATTTCTATTATCGTTATTGTTACGATAAGAACCTGAGTTATTGTTATTGTAATTGTGGTTGTTTGACCCGTTATTACGATATAACCCGCTATTATTGTTTCTATAATTTCGGTTTTGATTGAAGTTTCGGTTAGGGTTGACATTGTTATTTCCTCCATGATTACTGTTATTATTGTTATTTTGGCGTTTAAAGCCATAGCTTAGGATAGAGTTTTCCTGACCGTAGGCTTTAGTACAACTACTTATGAATTTAGTTAATACTTCATTCATGTTGTTGAAGTTGCCTGATTGCATTATCATTTTAACTCTATCATTGGAACTATTTTTGGTTATAGCCGTAACAGCTGAACGAGTAGCATATTTGTTGGCTGTTTCATGGGGTAACCCATCAGTAATATAGGCGGATTCCAATTTTTTCGTCAATTCCTCCAATTCCTGGGCGTAGGCATTAACGTTTTTTCCGGACTGTCTTGTGCTCATTAATTTGGCATTAATTACGTCAACGGATTCACCTTTAACCGTTGATTTTAGTTTTGAGATTATTTCTTGTAAAGTAGTTTCAGATGAAATTAGATTTCTTGCTGTTCCTCTCAATTTTGTTTTGATAAGGTTTACAGCTACTGATTCGTGTGTTTCTTTAATGGAATCTACCAAATTAATGGCGTCGATAAAGCTTTGCAGGTTTTCAGAATTTCCATTGAAATCTGGAAGTAACCTTGAGGCCGTATTTAGAAATTCAATTAACGTTTGAGGCATTTTGGATTTTTGTCCTGTTTCGGGTAAAAGATCGAACACTATTGGTTCATGGATTGAGTGTGGAACAAGGATTTTAAAATTTTTTCGATAACTTACGGAAATTAATTTTTCACGTAGGTCAGAATAAAAGTTATCAGCTGAGGTTTGATGAGCTTTTGTTAATCTATTATAATTTGTATTAAGGAGTACTCTGAGCTTTTCTAATTGATTTTGAAGGATATTCACATGCTTATTGACGGTTTCGAGTTTAGTGTCTCTGTCAGTATTTAAGCATTTATAGGATTTAAGGAATTCCTCTTTTATTGCTTTAGCTCTTGATACTATTAGCTCCCATTCCATCCGTTAATAAACTGGTAAATAAAAGAAGAAATTGGTAAATAAAACTGGAGAATGCTCATTATGAGTACTTCCGTAACAAAAGGTAAAAGATATAATTATAATCAAAAGGTTTTCAGAAAAGGTCTCTCAAACAGTGTTCTTTCTAGTAGAGTGGAAAACAATAATCCTGATATTAGACTTTGTCTAGATTGTTAGCCAAAGATGCAGCTCTAGTGTAATTTTTTCTCAAGGATCTTTTGTGTAATTGGTAGAGCGTTACTAGAAGTTGTGTGGCTAAAATACCGATGATTATTATGAAGTACACGGTGGGAAAGTCAATTTTAACCACTACGTCATTGACGACGTTAGCGTTAGGTTTTTCAATTTTTGATTCTGTACCACCCATTGCAATGACAGTTAATAAGTTTTTAATTGAGTGAGCTTGGAGGGTCTGAGAATCAAAACGTTAATACTATTAAAAATTCTACTGCACAATGCTATTTTTTTTTTTTTTTAAATTACAAAAATTAACTTCTCTTTCTGTATTCCCCTCTATCGTTATCATTAAAAAGGACTAAAAAAAAAAAATTTAACTTCTTTATCATTATACTTCTCCCTTATGGAAAAGAGAGAAAAAAAAATTTAAAGGATTGGACTGATTTTAAATAGAACCGTATTGTTCGTTAGTAGCTGGACCGTTTACATTTGAAAATTTCTGGTTTACAAAAAAAGTTTACTTAACATAAATTTACACGGCCAACTACTTGTTAGTCTGTCTTTTCTTGTCCTGGGGCGTGTTAGTAGTTAGAAACTAAAGGTATGTATGGCACCGCGTGGCATACGATACACTTCAATGCATCGTCCTACTATGGCGCTGTCATACATCGGTCAATGCCAATTTTGACCGAACCGGGCTTTACTTAGATTAAGTAGTACTGGAGGGACTCGTGAGTGTCGCAGTAATAAAAAAATTAATTCAACATATTAATGCTTTGCCTATTTAGACACTTTTATAAAACACGCAAAATCATTTCACTTTTTAATTAATAATTAATTAATAATTATATTTGTAACTTTTTTTTTTTTGAATTCAGTTTTATAAAATTTTAACTTTTCTATTATATTTGACCATTTATTCTCAGCCACTAATAGAACTAAAAAGTTTATGTATGTATATTTTCTTAATTTCTGTCCCTATGAAATATGTTATACAATGTTTTCTTTGTTTTAATATATTTTAGGTTACATATTTATTTGTAAAGTTAAAAATAATAATATTTAAATTAATGATAACTTATCGTTTTTCTGGTTGCTCCCTCAATTGTTGTTGACCATGACTCTTGTTTTCTTGGGGTTGGTTGTTTGTTTCATCTTGTTGTTGACCATTTATTGTTGTTTGCTTTTTAAATTAATGATAACATATCGTTTTTCTGCGCATTTTGACCATTCTGTCGGAGTTCGAGAGGTGAAGATATTACGCAACGTATTCATAAAGATCATAACTATTTAAGTTTCTTTTTGTTATATAGATATTTATTATACTTTATTATTTCAATGCTTTGTTAGACATTAAACAATTTAACTTATTTTTGTCTCTTGTTTTTAACCACTTCTTTCTAACACCAATCAAGTACAACACTGCTTTTTATTTTATCATTAGGCAGGATCGCCATGTTAAGAATGATACTACTTCAACGTTTTATTATAGTTTATTTTATTTATAATTGCGAACAGCCGCTTTTGCGACTGTTCTGTTTCGATGTTTTCTTATTATTGAATTAATACAAATTAATCTTACATTCTACAAACTTAAAGTACACTAATACTAATACAAAGTATCATACATATGATACTTTGTTTATTCTTATAAAATAGCTATTGGGATGGGAATGAGCTAGTCAGCATATTCCCACGATGTGTGTGGACTTTTGCTTCAACAAAGTATGAAGCTCGTGTTACATACAGAAGGTATGGTAACTACGACTTGTCAAACACACTACAGCCGCTTAATAACTTTTTTCGTACAGTCTTTTAGAAAACAAGCTATACCACGATCGATTCGTATTTTTATCTTCTTTCGATCTTATATAGCGGTATATGTGCTCGCGGAATAGTTTTCAAGATATAAGCGAAAAACTAAAGTTATAAAATTGAGCGATTTTTTTTAATTTTAAAAGTTTGCCGCTTAATAACTTTTTTCGTACAGTCTTTCAGAAAACAAGCTATACCACGATCGATTCGTATTTTTATCCTCTTTCGATTATGTATAGCGGTATATGTTCACGCAGAATAGTTTTCTAGATATAAGCGAAAAACTAAAGTTATAAATTTGAGCGATTTTTTTTTAATTTTAAAAGTTTGCCGCTTAATTACTTTTTTCGTACAGCCTTTCAGAAAACAAGCTATACCAAGATCGATTCGTATTTTTATCCACTTTCGATCGCATATAGCGGTATATGTGCACGCGAAATAGTTTCCGAGATATAAGCGCATAACTAAAGTTATAAATTTGGGCGATTTTTTTTTAATTTTAAAAGTTCGCCACTTAATAACTTTTTTCGCACAGTCTTTAAGAAAACAAGCTGTACCACGATCGATTCGTATTTTCATCCTCTTTCGATTGTATATAGCGGTATATGTGCACGCGGAATAGTTTTCAAGATATAAGCAAAAAAACTAAAGTTATAAATTTGAGCGATTTTTTTTAATTTTAAAAGTTTGCCGCTTAATAACTTTTTTCGTACAGTCTTTCAGAAAGCAAGCTTTACCATGGTCAATTCGTATTTTCATCCTCTTTCGATCGTATATAGCGGTATATGTGCACGCGGAATTGTTTTCGAGATATGAGCGAAAAATTAAAGTTAAAAATTTGAGCGATTTTTTTTAATCTTAAAAGTTTGCCGCTTAATAACTTTTTTCGTACAGTCTTTCAGAAAACAAGCTATACCACGATCGATTCGTATTTTTATCCTCTTTCGAGCGATTTTTTTTAATTTTAAAAGTTTGCCGCTTAATAACTTTTTTCGTACAGTCTTTCAGAAAACAAGCTATACCACGATCGATTCGTACTTTTGTCCTCTTTCCATCGTATATAGCGTATATGTGCAAGCGGAATAGTTTTCGAGATATAAGCAAAAAATTACTTTAAATAGCTTGATGTGTAGCACCTTTATTTCTTAATTATCAAAAGTGGCAGTTGCAAAATTTGATTCTATCATCTGTAGGCTTTTAATTCTTTTTTTTGTAATAAAATTAAAATTAAATTAACGAATGGAGATCTAAATAAAAAATGCTATATTTTGTTTACCTTTTTTTAATGTAAAACATGAAAGCACGTGGCACTAATACACTCTCAAAAAAAAAACATACTCACACGCATAGGAAAAAGTAATTTCCATGCAACTCTGAAAAAAGTTTGCCAAAACAAAAAAAAAGTTGGCCAAAAAGTTTGTTTTTTTCTCCTCGACTATAAAATTTGCAATTCGTGACTATACCGACGGTGTAGTACAAAATTGCAACAAATGTACAAGACGTGTTGTAGAGAAAACAACAAAAGAAATGCTTTGAGTTGTGTATGAATTTCGTCAAACCAAATTAATATTGATTAGTTGGTTAAATGGATAATATTTACAATATACGCAAATCAAGGTGTTGGATGCAAAGAATGCTGAAGATGGATTTGGCGGTCCTGAAAAAGAGCATTAAATTCTGCCAGCGTCTATTTTTTTTTGTTTTTTTTTTGGAAAACGTCCGCGTACATTTGAAAAATAATTTTTCTTAATAAAAGTTAAATTAAAAATGAACCAAAGCTGAAAAAGTAAAATTTTAATTGATTTATGAAGATCACTGATTCAACCCCTGGCTGGGACTAAAATTATAAAATAATTTAAAAACACGCAAGGCACAGCGCATTAACATTCATACCTAACTCATCAACAGCACAGAGTGTACAGAGGTGAAACCCTTGGCATTTAAAAAGCAATATAATCAGGTTTTCTGCAGGTTCTTAAGAAAAAGACAAATATAGTGCTAGTGAAATTAATTGTTAAATTGTTATAAAAATGTGATATGCTATGATCTTGCAAGAAAATTCCAGCATATGCATATGTAAAAGAAAAAATTATAAATTGTACGACTAGGTGCACGATGAAATAAGGTAGAATTGCAAAAAAATTAAATTAAGTTTTATTGTTAGAATTTCTGAACGGCAGAAATTTGAAACATCGTGAGGTGGACTAATGATCAACAAAATACAACTAGCATTCAAAGGGAATTAATCCAAGAAAAGAAGAAGAAACAACTGTAGGATACGAAGAACTAAACAATAAAACAAGAGAAGGTACGTTTCGGTGATTGGTATGGTCTTCATAGTGACTGGATAACGCATAAATACTATCGGGAATTTCGAAGACTTTAAGTGCAGACTATATATAACTAATTTCAAGAAGCTTTGTTGGGTGTGTTATGTCAAGTGTTAGTAGGTGTGTTAACAAAAACAAATAATCAATTTTTTTCTTTAAATTCAACAAAATCCTAAATTATACTACAAACAGGCAATAGCTTTGATTTAATATTATCTGTGGCTACAGTCGAAGGGCATCTTAAGACGTTTGTGTCACGCCTTATACAATTTAATGAAGCAGAAAAACACGAAAAAGTAGCAGTAACTACAACATAATTAGGTACGATATCCTATTCTTCCATCACCAAAACTACGTTCCCCATCATTGTTAAACCAACACAGCGAAGAACAGCAAGTTGCTACCATAGCAAACAACCGTTTGGAAAGGTGGTAAACTTGAAAAAAAAAACTTTTACTACCAGAACAACAATAGAAAAACTAAAGTTATAAATTAGAGCGATTTTTGTTAATTTTAAAAGTTTGCCACTTCATAGATTTTTTCGTACAGTCTTTCAGAAAACAAGCTATACCACGATCGATTCGTATTTTTATCCTCTTTCGAGCGATTTTTTTAATTTTAAAAGTTTGCCGCTTAATAACTTTTTTTGTACAGTCTTTCAGAAAACAGGCTATACCACGATCGATTCGTATTTTTGTCCTCTTTCGATCGTATATAGCGGTATATGTGCAAGCGGAATAGTTTTCGAGATATAAGCAAGAAACTAAAGTTATAAATTTGAGCGATTTTTTTTTAATTTTAAAAGTTTGCCGCTTAATAACTTTTTTCGTACAGTCTTTTAGAAAACAAACTATACTACGATCGATTCGTATTTTTATCCTCTTTCGATCGTATATAGCGGTATATGTGCACGCGGAATTGTTTTCGAGATATAAGCGAAAAATTAATGTTATAAATTTGAGCGATTTTTTTTAATTTTAAAAGTTTGCCGCTTAATAACTTTTTTCGTACAGTTTTTCAGAAAACAAGCTATAACACGATCGATTCGTATTTTTATCCTCTTTCGATCGTATGTAGCGGTATATGTGCACGCGGAACAGTTTTCGAGACATAAGCGAAAAACTAAAGTTATAAATTTGAGCGATTTTTTTTTAATTTTAAAAGTTTGCCGCTTAATAACTTTTTTCGTACAGTCTTTCAGAAAACAAGCTATACCACGATCGATTCGTATTTTCATCCTCTTTCGGTCGCATATAGCGGTATATGTGCACGCGAAATAGTTTTCGAGATATAAGCGCAAAACTAAAGTTATAAATTTTAGCGATTTTTTTTTTAATTTTAAAACTTCGCTGCTAAATAACTTTTTTCGTGCAGTCTATCAGAAAACAAGCTATACCACAATCGATTCGTATTTTTAGCCTCTTTCGATTATATATAGCGGTATATGTGCACGCGGAATAGCTTTCAAGATCTAAGCAAAAAACTAAAGTTATAAATTTGAGCGATTTTTTTAATTTTAACAGTTTGCCGCTTAATAACTTTTTTCGTACTGTCTTTCAGAAAACAAGCTATACCACGATCGATTCGTATTTTCATCCTCTTTCGGTCGCTTATAGCGGTATATGTGCACGCGAAATAGTTTTCGAGATATAGGCGCAAAACTAAAGATATAAATTTGAGCGATTTTTTTAATTTTAAAAGTTTGCCGCTTAATAACTTTTTTCGTACAGTTTTTCAGAAAACAAGCTATACCACGATCGATTCGTATTTTTATCCTCTTTCGATCGTATATAGTGGTATATGTGCACGCGGAACATTTTTCTAGACACAAGCGAAAAACTAAAGTTATAAATTTGAGCGATTTTTTTTATTAATTTTAAAAGTTTGCCGCTTAATAACTTTTTTCGTACAGTCTCTCAGAAAACAACCTAGACCATGATCAATTCGTATTTTCATCCTCTTTCGATCGTATATAGCGGTATATGTGCACGCGGAATTATTTTCAAGATATAAGCGAAAAATTAATGTTATAAATTTGAGCGATTTTTTTTAATTTTAAAAGTTTGCCGCTTAATAACTTTTTTCGTACAGTCTCTCAGAAAACAAGCTATACCACGATCGATTCGTATTTTTATCCTCTTTCGATCGCATATAGCGGTATATGTGCACGCGTAATAGTTTCCGAGATATAAGCGCATAACTAAAGTTATAAATTTAGGCGATTTTTTTTTAATTTTAAAAGTTCGCCACTTAATAACTTTTTTCGCACAGTCTTTAAGAAAACAAGCTGTACCACGATCGATTCATATTTTCATATTCTTTCGATTGTATATAGCGGTATATGTGCACGCGGAATAGTTTTCAAGATATAAGCAAAAAAACTAAAGTTATAAATTTGAGCGATTTTTTTTAATTTTAAAAGTTTGCCGCTTAATAACTTTTTTCGTACAGTCTTTCCGAAAACAAGCTATACCATGATCAATTCGTATTTTCATCCTCTTTCGATCGTATATAGCGGTATATGTGCACGCGGAATTGTTTTCGAGATATGAGTGAAAAATTGAAGTTAAAAATTTGAGCGATTTTTTTTAATCTTAAAAGTTTGCCGCTTAATAACTTTTTTCGTACAGTCTTTCAGAAAACAAGCTATACCACGATCGATTCGTATTTTTATCCTCTTTCGAGCGATTGTTTTTAATTTTAAAAGTTTGCCGCTTAATAAATTTTTTCGTACAGTCTTTCAGAAAACAAGCTATACCACGATCGATTCGTATTTTTGTCCTCTTTCCATCGTATATAGCGGAATAATTTTCAAGATATAAGCAAAAAACTAAAGTTATAAATTTAACGATTTTTTTTAATTTTAAAAGTTTGTCGCTTAATAACTTTGTTCGTACAGTCTTTCAAAAAACAAGCTATACCACGATCGATTCGTATTTTTGTCCTCTTTCGATCGTATATAGCGGTATATGTGCACTCGCAATAGTTTTCGAGATATAAGCGAAAAATTACTTTAAATAGCTTGATGTGTAGCACCTTTATTTCTTAATTATCAAAAGTGGCAGTTGCAAAATTTGATTCTATCATCTGTAGGCTTTTAATTCTTTTTTTTTGTAATAAAATTAAAATTAAATTAACGAATGGAGATCTAAATAAAAAATGCTATATTTTGTTTACCTTTTTTTAATGTAAAACATGAAAGCACGTGGCACTAATACACTCTCAAAAAAAAAAACATGCTCACACGCATAGGAAAAAGTAATTTCCATGCAACTCTGAAAAAAGTTTGCCAAAACAAAAAAAAAGTTGGCCAAAAAGTTTGTTTTTTTCTCCTCGACTATAAAATTTGCAATTCGTGACTATACCGACGGTGTAGTACAAAATTGCAACAAATGTACAAGACGTGTTGTAGAGAAAACAACAAAAGAAATGCTTTGAGTTGTGTATGAATTTCGTCAAACCAAATTAATATTGATTAGTTGGTTAAATGGATAATATTTACAATATACGCAAATCAAGGTGTTGGATGCAAAGAATGCTGAAGATGGATTTGGTGGTGCTGAAGAAGAGCATTACATTCTGCCAGCGTCTAATTTTTTTTTTTTTTTTTTGGAAAACGTCCGCGTACATATGAAAAATAATTTTTCTTAATAAAAGTTAATTTAAAAATGAACAGAAGCTGAAAAAGTAAAATTTTAATTGATTTATGAAGATCACTGCTTCAACCCCTGGCTGGGACTAAAATTATAAAATAATTTAAAAACACGCAAGGCACAGCGCATTAACATTCATACCTAACTCATCAACAGCACAGAGTGTACAGAGGTGAAACCCTTGGCATTTAAAAAGCAATATAATCAGGTTTTCTGCAGGTTCTTAAGAAATTAATTGTTAAATTGTTATAAAAATGTGATATGCTGTGATCTTGCAAGAAAATTCCAGCATATGCATATGTAAAAGAAAAAATTATAAATTGTACGACTAGGTGCACGATGAAATAAGGTAGAATTGCAAAAAAATTAAATTAAGTTTTATTGTTAGAATTTCTGAACGGCAGAAATTTGAAACATCGTGAGGTGGACTAATGATCAACAAAATACAACTAGCATTCAAAGGGAATTAATCCAAGAAAAGAAGAAGAAACAACTGTAGGATACGAAGAACTAAACAATAAAACAAGAGAAGGTACGTTTCGGTGATTGGTATGGTCTTCATAGTGACTGGATAACGCATAAATACTATCCGGAATTTCGAAGACTTTAAGTGCAGACTATATATAACTAATTTCAAGAAGCTTTGTTGGGTGTGTTATGTCAAGTGTTAGTAGGTGTGTTAACAAAAACAAATAATCAATTTTTTTCTTTAAATTTAACAAAATCCTAAATTATATTACAAACAGGCAATAGCTTTGATTTAATATTATCTGTGGCTACAGTCGAAGGGCATCTTAAGACGTTTGTGTCACGCCTTATACAATTTAATGAAGCAGAAAAACACGAAAAAGTAGCAGTAACTACAACATAATTAGATACGATATCCTATTCTTCCATCACCAAAACTACGTTCCCCATCATTGTTAAACCAACACAGCGAAGAGCAGCAAGTTGCTACCATAGCAAACAACCGTTTGGAAAGGTGGTAAACTTGAAAAAAAAAACTTTTACTACCAGAAAAACAATAGAAAAACTAAAGTTATAAATTAGAGCGATTTTTGTTAATTTTAAAAGTTTGCCACTTCATAGATTTTTTCGTACAGTCTTTCAGAAAACAAGCTATACCACGATCGATTCGTATTTTTATCCTCTTTCGAGCGATTTTTTTAATTTTAAAAGTTTGCCGCTTAATAATTTTTTTCGTACAGTCTTTCAGAAAACAGGCTATACCACGATCGATTCGTATTTTTGTCCTCTTTCGATCGTATAAAGCGGTATATGTGCAAGCGGAATAGTTTTCGAGATATAAGCAAGAAACTAAAGTTATAAATTTGAGCGATTTTTTTTTTTAATTTTAAAACTTCGCTGCTTAATAACTTTTTTCGTGCAGTCTATCAGAAAACAAGCTATACCACAATCGGTTCGTATTTTTATCCTCTTTCGATTATATATAGCGGTATATGTGCACGCGGAATAGCTTTCAAGATCTAAGCAAAAAACTAAAGTTATAAATTTGAGCGATTTTTTTAATTTTAACAGTTTGCCGCTTAATAACTTTTTTCGTACTATCTTTCAGAAAACAAGCTATACCACGATCGATTCGTATTTTCATCCTCTTTCGGTCGCTTATAGCGGTATATGTGCACGCGAAATAGTTTTCGAGATATAGGCGCAAAACTAAAGTTATAAATTTGAGCGATTTTTTTAATTTTAAAAGTTTGCCGCTTAATACCTTTTTTCGTACAGTTTTTCAGAAAACAAGCTATACCACGATCGATTCGTATTTTTATCCTCTTTCGATCGTATATAGTGGTATATGTGCACGCGGAACAGTTTTCTAGACACAAGCGAAAAACTAAAGTTATAAATTTGAGCGATTTTTTTTTAAATTTTAAAAGTTTGCCGCTTAATAACTTTTTTCGTACTGTCTTTCAGAAAACAAGCTATACCACGATCGATTCGTATTTTCATCCTCTTTCGGTCGCTTATAGCGGTATATGTGCACGCGAAATAGTTTTCGAGATATAGGCGCAAAACTAAAGTTATAAATTTGAGCGATTTTTTTAATTTTAAAAGTTTGCCGCTTAATACCTTTTTTCGTACAGTTTTTTAGAAAACAAGCTATACCACGATCGATTCGTATTTTTATCCTCTTTCGATCGTATATAGTGGTATATGTGCACGCGGAATTATTTTCGAGATGTAAGCGAAAAATTAATGTTATAAATTTGAGCGATTTTTTTTAATTTTAAAAGTTTGCCGCTTAATAACTTTTTTCGTACAGTCTTTCAGAAAACAAGCTATACCACGATCGATTCGTATTTTTATCCTCTTTCGATCGCATATAGCGGTATATGTGCACGCATAATAGTTTCCGAGATATAAGCGCATAACTAAAGTTATAAATTTGGGCGATTTTTTTTTAATTTTAAAAGTTCGCCACTTAATAACTTTTTTCGCACAGTCTTTAAGAAAACAAGCTGTACCACGATCGATTCGTATTTTCATCTTCTTTCGATTGTATATAGCGGTATATGTGCACGCGGAATAGTTTTCAAGATATAAGCAAAAAAACTAAAGTTATAAATTTGAGCGATTTTTTTTAATTTTAAAAGTTTGCCGCTTAATAACTTTTTTCGTACAGTCTTTCCGAAAACAAGCTATACCATGATCAATTCGTATTTTCATCCTCTTTCGATCGTATATAGCGGTATATGTGCACGCAGAATTGTTTTCGAGATATGAGCGAAAAATTGAAGTTAAAAATTTGAGCGATTTTTTTTAATCTTAAAAGTTTGTCGCTTAATAACTTTTTTCGTACAGTCTTTCAGAAAACAAGCTATACCACGATCGATTCGTATTTTTATCCTCTTTCGAGCGATTGTTTTTAATTTTAAAAGTTTGCCGCTTAATAAATTTTTTCGTACAGTCTTTCAGAAAACAAGCTATACCACGATCGATTCGTATTTTTGTCCTCTTTCCATCGTATATAGCGGAATAATTTTCAAGATATAAGCAAAAAACTAAAGTTATAAATTTAACGATTTTTTTTAATTTTAAAAGTTTGTCGCTTAATAACTTTGTTCGTACAGTCTTTCAAAAAACAAGCTATACCACGATCGATTCGTATTTTTGTCCTCTTTCGATCGTATATAGCGGTATATGTGCACTCGCAATAGTTTTCGAGATATAAGCGAAAAATTACTTTAAATAGCTTGATGTGTAGCACCTTTATTTCTTAATTATCAAAAGTGGCAGTTGCAAAATTTGATTCTATCATCTGTAGGCTTTTAATTCTTTTTTTTTGTAATAAAATTAAAATTAAATTAACGAATGGAGATCTAAATAAAAAATGCTATATTTTGTTTACCTTTTTTTAATGTAAAACATGAAAGCACGTGGCACTAATACACTCTCAAAAAAAAAAAACATGCTCACACGCATAGGAAAAAGTAATTTCCATGCAACTCTGAAAAAAGTTTGCCAAAACAAAAAAAAAGTTGGCCAAAAAGTTTGTTTTTTTCTCCTCGACTATAAAATTTGCAATTCGTGACTATACCGACGGTGTAGTACAAAATTGCAACAAATGTACAAGACGTGTTGTAGAGAAAACAACAAAAGAAATGCTTTGAGTTGTGTATGAATTTCGTCAAACCAAATTAATATTGATTAGTTGGTTAAATGGATAATATTTACAATATACGCAAATCAAGGTGTTGGATGCAAAGAATGCTGAAGATGGATTTGGCGGTGCTGAAGAAGAGCATTACATTCTGCCAGCGTCTAATTTTTTTTTTTTTTTTTGGAAAACGTCCGCGTACATATGAAAAATAATTTTTCTTAATAAAAGTTAATTTAAAAATGAACAGAAGCTGAAAAAGTAAAATTTTAATTGATTTATGAAGATCACTGCTTCAACCCCTGGCTGGGACTAAAATTATAAAATAATTTAAAAACACGCAAGGCACAGCGCATTAACATTCATACCTAACTCATCAACAGCACAGAGTGTACAGAGGTGAAACCCTTGGCATTTAAAAAGCAATATAATCAGGTTTTCTGCAGGTTCTTAAGAAATTAATTGTTAAATTGTTATAAAAATGTGATATGCTGTGATCTTGCAAGAAAATTCCAGCATATGCATATGTAAAAGAAAAAATTATAAATTGTACGACTAGGTGCACGATGAAATAAGGTAGAATTGCAAAAAAATTAAATTAAGTTTTATTGTTAGAATTTCTGAACGGCAGAAATTTGAAACATCGTGAGGTGGACTAATGATCAACAAAATACAACTAGCATTCAAAGGGAATTAATCCAAGAAAAGAAGAAGAAACAACTGTAGGATACGAAGAACTAAACAATAAAACAAGAGAAGGTACGTTTCGGTGATTGGTATGGTCTTCATAGTGACTGGATAACGCATAAATACTATCGGGAATTTCGAAGACTTTAAGTGCAGACTATATATAACTAATTTCAAGAAGCTTTGTTGGGTGTGTTATGTCAAGTGTTAACAAAAACAAATAATCAATTTTTTTCTTTAAATTTAACAAAATCCTAAATTATATTACAAACAGGCAATAGCTTTGATTTAATATTATCTGTGGCTACAGTCGAAGGGCATCTTAAGACGTTTGTGTCACGCCTTATACAATTTAATGAAGCAGAAAAACACGAAAAAGTAGCAGTAACTACAACATAATTAGATACGATATCCTATTCTTCCATCACCAAAACTACGTTCCCCATCATTGTTAAACCAACACAGCGAAGAGCAGCAAGTTGCTACCATAGCAAACAACCGTTTGGAAAGGTGGTAAACTTGAAAAAAAAACTTTTACTACCAGAACAACAATAGAAAAACTAAAGTTATAAATTAGAGCGATTTTTGTTAATTTTAAAAGTTTGCCACTTCATAGATTTTTTCGTACAGTCTTTCAGAAAACAAGCTATACCACGATCGATTCGTATTTTTATCCTCTTTCGAGCGATTTTTTTAATTTTAAAAGTTTGCCGCTTAATAACTTTTTTCGTACAGTCTTTCAGAAAACAGGCTATACCACAATCGATTCGTATTTTTGTCCTCTTTCGATCGTATATAGCGGTATATGTGCAAGCGGAATAGTTTTCGAGATATAAGCAAGAAACTAAAGTTATAAATTTGAGCGATTTTTTTTAATTTTAAAAGTTTGCCGCTTAATAACTTTTTTCGTACAGTCTTTTAGAAAACAAACTATACTACGATTGATTCGTATTTTTGTCCTCTTTCGATCGTATGTAGCGGTATATGTGCACGCGGAATTGTTTTCGAGATATAAGCGAAAAATTAATGTTATAAATTTGAGCGATTTTTTTTAATTTTAAAAGTTTGCCGCTTAATAACTTTTTTCGTACAGTTTTTCAGAAAACAAGCTATAACGCGATCGATTTGTATTTTTATCCTCTTTCGATCGTATATAGCGGTATATGTGCACGCGGAACAGTTTTCGAGACATAAGCGAAAAACTAAAGTTATAAATTTGAGCGATTTTTTTTTAATTTTAAAAGTTTGCCGCTTAATAACTTTTTTCGTACAGTCTTTCAGAAAACAAGCTATACCACGATCGATTCGTATTTTCATCCTCTTTCGGTCGCATATAGCGGTATATCTGCACGCGAAATAGTTTTCGAGATATAAGCGCAAAACTAAAGTTATAAATTTGAGCGATTTTTTTTTTAATTTTAAAACTTCGCTGCTTAATAACTTTTTTCGTGCAGTCTATCAGAAAACAAGCTATACCACAATCGGTTCGTATTTTTATCCTCTTTCGATTATATATAGCGGTATATGTGCACGCGGAATAGTTTTCAAGATCTAAGCAAAAAACTAAAGTTATAAATTTGAGCGATTTTTTTAATTTTAACAGTTTGCCGCTTAATAACTTTTTTCGTACTGTCTTTCAGAAAACAAGCTATACCACGATCGATTCGTATTTTCATCCTCTTTCGGTCGCTTATAGCGGTATATGTGCACGCGAAATAGTTTTCGAGATATAGGCGCAAAACTAAAGTTATAAATTTGAGCGATTTTTTTAATTTTAAAAGTTTGCCGCTTAATACCTTTTTTCGTACAGTTTTTCAGAAAACAAGCTATACCACGATCGATTCGTATTTTTATCCTCTTTCGATCGTATATAGTGGTATATGTGCACGCGGAACAGTTTTCTAGACACAAGCGAAAAACTAAAGTTATAAATTTGAGCGATTTTTTTTTAATTTTAAAAGTTTGCCGCTTAATAACTTTTTTCGTACAGTCTTTCAGAAAACAAGCTATACCAAGATCGATTCGTATTTTTATCCTCTTTCGATCGCATTTAGCAGTATGTATGCACGCGGCATAGTTTTCGAGATATAAGCGCAAAACTAAAGTTATAAATTTGACCAATTTTTTTTTTAATTTTAAAAGTTTGCCGCTTAATAACTTTTTTCGTACTGTCTTTCAGAAAACAAGCTATACCACGATCGATTCGTATTTTCATCCTCTTTCGGTCGCTTATAGCGGTATATGTGCACGCGAAATAGTTTTCGAGATATAGGCGCAAAACTAAAGTTATAAATTTGAGCGATTTTTTTAATTTTAAAAGTTTGCCGCTTAATACCTTTTTTCGTACAGTTTTTCAGAAAACAAGCTATACCACGATCGATTCGTATTTTTATCCTCTTTCGATCGTATATAGTGGTATATGTGCACGCGGAACTGTTTTCGAGATATAAGCGAAAAATTAATGTTTTAAATTTGAGCGATTTTTTTTAATTTTAAAAGTTTGCCGCTTAATAACTTTTTTCGTACAGTCTTTCAGAAAACAAGCTATACCACGATCGATTCGTATTTTTATCCTCTTTCGATCGCATATAGCGGTATATGTGCACGCGTAATAGTTTCCGAGATATAAGCGCATAACTAAAGTTATAAATTTGGGCGATTTTTTTTTTAATTTTAAAAGTTCGCCACTTAATAACTTTTTTCGCACAGTCTTTAAGAAAACAAGCTGTACCACGATCGATTCGTATTTTCATCTTCTTTCGATTGTATATAGCGGTATATGTGCACGCGGAATAGTTTTCAAGATATAAGCAAAAAAACTAAAGTTATAAATTTGAGCGATTTTTTTTAATTTTAAAAGTTTGCCGCTTAATAACTTTTTTCGTACAGTCTTCCCGAAAACAAGCTATACCATGATCAATTCGTATTTTCATCCTCTTTCGATCGTATATAGCGGTATATGTGCACGCGGAATTGTTTTCGAGATATGAGCGAAAAATCGAAGTTAAAAATTTGAGCGATTTTTTTTAATCTTAAAAGTTTGCCGCTTAATAACTTTTTTCGTACAGTCTTTCACCTTTATTTCTTAGTTATCAAAAGTGGCAGTTGCAAAATTTGATTCTATCATCTGTAGGCTTTTAATTCTTTTTTTTTTGTAATAAAATTAAAATTAAATTAACGAATGGAGATCTAAATAAAAAATGCTATATTTTGTTTACCTTTTTTTAATGTAAAACATGAAAGCACGTGGCACTAATACACTCTCAAAAAAAAAACATGCTCACACGCATAGGAAACAGTAATTTCCATGCAACTCTGAAAAAAGTTTGCCAAAACAAAAAAAAAGTTGGCCAAAAAGTTTGTTTTTTTCTCCTCGACTATAAAATTTGCAATTCGTGACTATACCGACGGTGTAGTACAAAATTGCAACAAATGTACAAGACGTGTTGTAGAGAAAACAACAAAAGAAATGCTTTGAGTTGTGTATGAATTTCGTCAAACCAAATTAATATTGATTAGTTGATTAGGTGTTGGATGCAAAGAATGCTGAAGATGGATTTGCCGGTGCTGAAGAAGAGCATTACATTCTGCCAGCGTCTAATTTTTTTTTTTTTTTTTTTTTTTGGAAAACGTCCGCGTACATATGAAAAATAATTTTTCTTAATAAAAGTTAATTTAAAAATGAACAGAAGCTGAAAAAGTAAAATTTTAATTGATTTATGAAGATCACTGCTTCAACCCCTTGCTGGGACTAAAATTATAAAATAATTTAAAAACACGCAAGGCACAGCGCATTAACATTCATAACTAACTCATCAACAGCACAGGGTGTACAGCGGTGAAACCCCTGGAATTTAAAAAGCAATATAATCAGGTTTTCTGCAGGTTCTCAAGAAAGAGACAAATATAGTGCTAGTGAAATTAATTGTTAAATTGTTATAAAAATGTGATATGCTGTGGTTTTGCAAGAAAATTCCAGCATATGCATATGTAAAAGAAAAAACTATAAATTGTACGACTAGGTGCACGATGAAATAAGGAAGAGTTGCAAAAAAAATTAAATAACGTTTTATTGTTAGAATTTCTGAACGGCAGAAATTTGGAACATCGTGAGGTGGACTAATGATCAACAAAATACAACTAGCATTCAAAGGGAATTAATCCAAGAAAAGAAGAAGAAACAACTGAAGGATACGAAGAACTAAACAATAAAACAAGAGAAGGTACGTTTCGGTGATTGGTATGGTCTTCATAATGACTGGATAACGCATAAATACTATCGGGAATTTCGAAGACTTTAAGTGCAGACTATATATAACTAATTTCAAGAAGCTTTGTTGGGTGTGTTATGTCAAGTGTTAGTAGGTGTGTTAACAAAAACAAATTATCAATTTTTTTCTTTAAATTCAACAAAATCCTAAATTATATTACAAACAGGCAATAGCTTTGATTTAATATTATCTGTGGCTACAGTCGAAGGGCATCTTAAGACGTTTGTGTCACGCCTTATACAATTTAATGAAGCAGAAAAACACGAAAAAGTAGCAGTAACTACAACATAATTAGATACGATATCCTATTCTTCCATCACCAAAACTACGTTCCCCATCATTGTTAAACCAACACAGCGAAGAGCAGCAAGTTGCTACCATAGCAAACAACCGTTTGGAAAGGTGGTACACTTGAAAAAAAAAACATTTACTACTAGAACAACAATAGAAAAACTAAAGTTATAAATTAGAGCGATTTTTGTTAATTTTAAAAGTTTGCCACTTCATAGATTTTTCGTACAGTCTTTCAGAAAACAAGCTATACCACGATCGATTCGTATTTTTATCCTCTTTCGAGCGATTTTTTTTAATTTTAAAAGTTTGCCGCTTAATAACTTTTTTCGTACAGTCTTTCAGAAAACAGGCTATACCACGATCGATTCGTATTTTTGTCCTCTTTCGATCTATATAGCGGTATATGTGCACGCGGAATAGTTTTCGAGATATAAGCAAGAAACTAAAGTTATAAATTTGAGCGATTTTTTTTAATTTTAAAAGTTTACCGCTTAATAACTTTTTTCGTACAGTCTTTCAGAAAACAAACTATACCACGATCTATTCGTATTTTTGTCTTCTTTCGATCGCTTACAGAGGTATATGTGCACGCGGAATCGTTTTCGAGTTATAAGCGAAAAACTAAAGTTATAAATTTGAGCGATTTTTTTTTAATTTTAAAAGTTTGCCGCTTAATAACTTTTTTCGTACAGTCTTTTAAAAAACAAGCTATACCACGATCGATTCGTATTTTTATCCTCTTTAGATCTTATATAGCGGTATATGTGCACGCAGAATAGTTTTCGAGATGTAAGCGAAAAACTAAAGTTATAAGTTGAGCGATTTTTTTTTTTTAATTTTAAAAGTTTGCCGCTTAATAACTTTTTTCGTACAGTCTTTTAAAAAACAAGCTATACCGCGATCGATTCGTATTTTTATCCTCTTTAGATCTTATATAGCGGTATAATTGCTCGCGGAATAGTTTTGGAGATATAAGCGAAAAACTAAAGTTATAAATTTGAGCGATTTTTTTTTTTAATTTTAAAAGTTTGTCGCTTAATAACTTTTTTCGTACAGTCTTTCAGAAAACAAGCTATACCACGATCGATTCGTATTTTTATCCTCTTTCGATTATATGTAGCGGTATATGTGCACGCAGAATAGTTTTCGAGATATAAGCGAAAAAACTAAAGTAATAATTTTGAGCGATTTTTTTTTTTAATTTTAAAAGTTTGCCGTTTAATAACTTTTTTCGTACAGTTTTTCAGAAAACAAACTATACCACGATCGATTCATATTTTTATCCTCTTTCAATCGTATATAGCGGTATATGTGCACGCGGAATAGTTTTCAAGATATAAGCAAAAAAACTAAAGTAATAAATTTGAGCGATTTTTTTTTTAATTTTAAAAGTTTGCCGCTTAATAACTTTTTTCGTACAGTCTCTCAGAAAACAACCTAGACCATGATCAATTCGTATTTTCATCCTCTTTCGATCGTATATAGCGGTATATGTGCACGCGTAATAGTTTCCGAGATATAAGCGCATAACTAAAGTTATAAATTTGGGCGATTTTTTTAATTTTAAAAGTTCGCCGCTTAATAACTTTTTTCGCACAGTCTTTAAGAAAACAAGCTGTACCACGATCGATTCGTATTTTTATCCTCTTTCGATTGTATATAGCGGTATATGTGCACGCGGAATAGTTTTCAAGATATAAGCAAAAAACTAAAGTTATAAATTTTAGCGATTTTTTTTAATTTAAAAAGTTTGCCGCTTAATAACTTTTTTCGTACAATCTTTCAGAAAACAGGCTATACCACGATCAATTCGTATTTTCATCCTCTTTCGATCGTATATAGCGGTATTTGTGCACGCGGAATAGTTTTCGAGATATAAGCGAAAAATTAAAGTTAAAAATTTGAGCGTTTTTTTTTAATTTTAAAAGTTTGCCGCTTAATAACTTTTTTCGTACAGTCTTTCAGAAAACAAGCTATACCACGATCGATTCGTATTTTTGTCCTCTTTCGAGCGATTTTTTTTAATTTTAAAAGTTTGCCGCTTAATAACTTTTTTCGTACAGTCTTTCAGAAAACAAGCTATACCACGATCGATTCGTATTTTTGACCTCTTTCGATCGTATATAGCGGTATATGTGCACGCGCAATAGTTTTCGAGATATAAGCGAAAATTTACTTTAAATAGCTTGATGTGTAGCACCTTTATTTCTTAATTATCAAAAGTGGCAGTTGCAAAATTTGATTCTATCATCTGTAGGCTTTTAATTCTTTTTTTTTTTTGTATTAAAATTAAATTAACGAATGGAGGTCTAAATAAGAAATGCTATATATTGTTTACATTTTTTTAATGTAAAACATGAAAGCACGTAGCACTAATACACTCTCAAAAAAAAAAAAAACATGCTCACATGCATAGGAAAAAGTAATTTCCATCCAACTCTAAAAAAGTTTGCCAAAACAAAAAAAAGTTTGCCAAAAAGTTTGTTTTCTTCTTCTCGACTATAAAATTTGCATTTCGTAACTGTACCGACGGTGCAGTACAAAATTGCAACAAATGTACAAGACGTGTTGTAGAGAAAACAACAAAAGAAATGCTTTGAGTTGTGCATGAATTTCGTTAAACCAAATTAATATTGATTAGTTGTTTAAATGGATAATATTTACAATATACGCAAATCAAGGTGTTGGATGCAAAGAATGCTGAAGATGGATTTGGCGCGTACATTTGAAAAATAATTTTTCTTAATAAAAGTTAAATTAAAAATGAACCAAAGCTGAAAAAGTAAAATTTCAATTGATTTATGAAGATCATTGTATCAACCCCTGGCTGGGACTAAAATTATAAAATAATTTAAAAACATGCAAGGCACAGCGCATTAACATTCATACCTAACTCATCAACAGCACAGGGTGTACAGAGGTGAAACCCTTGGCATTTAAAAAGCAATATAATCAGGTTTTCTGCAGGTTCTCAAGAAAGAGACAAATATAGTGCTTGTGAAATTAATTGTTAAATTTTAATAAAAATGTGATATGCTGTGGTTTTGCAAGAAAATTCCAGCATATGCATATGTAAAAGAAAAAATTATAAATTATACGACTAGGTGCACGATGAAATAAGGTAGAATTGCGAAAAAATTAAATAAAGTTTTATTGTTAGAATTACTGAACGGCAGAAATTTGGAACATCGTGAGGTGGACTAATGATCAACAAAATACAACTTGCATTCAAAGGGAATTAATCCAAGAAAGAAGAAGAAACAACTGTAGGATACGAAGAATTAAGCAATAAAACAAGAGAAGGTATGTTTTGGTGATTGGTATGGTCTTCATAATGACTGGATAACGAATAAATACTATCGGGAATTTTGAAGACTTTATGTGCAGACTATATATAACTAATTTCAAGAAGCTTTGTTGGGTGTGTTATGTCAAGTGTTAGTAGGTGTGTTAACAAAAACAAATTATCAATTTTTTTCTTTAAATTCAACAAAATCCTAAATTATATTACAAACAGGCCATAGCTTTGATTTAATATTATCTGTGGCTACAGTCGAAGGGCATCTTAAGACGTTTGTGTCACGCCTTATACAATTTAATGAAGCAGAAAAACACGAAAAAGTAGCAGTAACTACAACATAATTAGATACGATATCCTATTCTTCCATCACCAAAACTACGTTCCCCATCATTGTTAAACCAACACAGCGAAGAGCAGCAAGTTGCTACCATAGCAAACAACCGTTTGGAAAGGTGGTACACTTGAAAAAAAAAAACTTTTACTACTAGAACAACAATAGAAAAACTAAAGTTATAAATTAGAGCGATTTTTGTTAATTTTAAAAGTTTGCCACTTCATAGATTTTTTCGTACAGTCTTTCAGAAAACAAGCTATACCACGATCGATTCGTATTTTTATCCTCTTTCGAGCGATTTTTTTTAATTTTAAAAGTTTGCCGCTTAATAACTTTTTTCGTACAGTCTTTCAGAAAACAGGCTATACCACGATCGATTCGTATTTTTGTCCTCTTTCGATCTATATAGCGGTATATGTGCACGCGGAATAGTTTTCGAGATATAAGCAAGAAACTAAAGTTATAAATTTGAGCGATTTTTTTTAATTTTAAAAGTTTACCGCTTAATAACTTTTTTCGTACAGTCTTTCAGAAAACAAACTATACCACGATCTATTCGTATTTTTGTCTTCTTTCGATCGCTTACAGAGGTATATGTGCACGCGGAATCGTTTTCGAGTTATAAGCGAAAAACTAAAGTTATAAATTTGAGCGATTTTTTTTTAATTTTAAAAGTTTGCCGCTTAATAACTTTTTTCGTACAGTCTTTTAAAAAACAAGCTATACCACGATCGATTCGTATTTTTATCCTCTTTAGATCTTATATAGCGGTATATGTGCACGCAGAATAGTTTTCGAGATGTAAGCGAAAAACTAAAGTTATAAGTTGAGCGATTTTTTTTTTTTAATTTTAAAAGTTTGCCGCTTAATAACTTTTTTCGTACAGTCTTTTAAAAAACAAGCTATACCGCGATCGATTCGTATTTTTATCCTCCTTAGATCTTATATAGCGGTATAATTGCTCGCGGAATAGTTTTCGAGATATAAGCGAAAAACTAAAGTTATAAATTTGAGCGATTTTTTTTTTTTTAATTTTAAAAGTTTGTCGCTTAATAACTTTTTTCGTACAGTCTTTCAGAAAACAAGCTATACCACGATCGATTCGTATTTTTATCCTCTTTCGATTACATGTAGCGGTATATGTGCACGCAGAATAGTTTTCGAGATATAAGCGAAAAAACTAAAGTAATAATTTTGAGCGATTTTTTTTTTTAATTTTAAAAGTTTGCCGTTTAATAACTTTTTTCGTACAGTTTTTCAGAAAACAAACTATACCACGATCGATTCATATTTTTATCCTCTTTCAATCGTATATAGCGGTATATGTGCACGCGGAATAGTTTTCAAGATATAAGCAAAAAAACTAAAGTAATAAATTTGAGCGATTTTTTTTTTTAATTTTAAAAGTTTGCCGCTTAATAACTTTTTTCGTACAGTCTCTCAGAAAACAACCTAGACCATGATCAATTCGTATTTTCATCCTCTTTCGATCGTATATAGTGGTATATGTGCACGCGTAATAGTTTCCGAGATATAAGCGCATAACTAAAGTTATAAATTTGGGCGATTTTTTTAATTTTAAAAGTTCGCCGCTTAATAACTTTTTTCGCACAGTCTTTAAGAAAACAAGCTGTACCACGATCGATTCGTATTTTTATCCTCTTTCGATTGTATATAGCGGTATATGTGCACGCGGAATAGTTTTCAAGATATAAGCAAAAAACTAAAGTTATAAATTTTAGCGATTTTTTTTAATTTAAAAAGTTTGCCGCTTAATAACTTTTTTCGTACAATCTTTCAGAAAACAGGCTATACCACGATCAATTCGTATTTTCATCCTCTTTCGATCGTATATAGCGGTATTTGTGCACGCGGAATAGTTTTCGAGATATAAGCGAAAAATTAAAGTTAAAAATTTGAGCGTTTTTTTTTAATTTTAAAAGTTTGCCGCTTAATAACTTTTTTCGTACAGTCTTTCAGAAAACAAGCTATACCACGATCGATTCGTATTTTTGTCCTCTTTCGAGCGATTTTTTTTTAATTTTAAAAGTTTGCCGCTTAATAACTTTTTTCGTACAGTCTTTCAGAAAACAAGCTATACCACGATCGATTCGTATTTTTGACCTCTTTCGATCGTATATAGCGGTATATGTGCACGCGCAATAGTTTTCGAGATATAAGCGAAATTTTACTTTAAATAGCTTGATGTGTAGCACCTTTATTTCTTAATTATCAAAAGTGGCAGTTGCAAAATTTGATTCTATCATCTGTAGGCTTTTAATTCTTTTTTTTTTTGTATTAAAATTAAATTAACGAATGGAGGTCTAAATAAGAAATGCTATATATTGTTTACATTTTTCTAATGTAAAACATGAAAGCACGTAGCACTAATACACTCTCAAAAAAAAAAAAAAACATGTTCACATGCATAGGAAAAAGTAATTTCCATCCAACTCTGAAAAAAGTTTGCCAAAACAAAAAAAAGTTTGCCAAAAAGTTTGTTTTCTTCTTCTCGACTATAAAATTTGCATTTCGTAACTGTACCGACGGTGCAGTACAAAATTGCAACAAATGTACAAGACGTGTTGTAGAGAAAACAACAAAAGAAATGCTTTGAGTTGTGCATGAATTTCGTCAAACCAAATTAATATTGATTAGTTGTTTAAATGGATAATATTTACAATATACGCAAATCAAGGTGTTGGATGCAAAGAATGCTGAAGATGGATTTGGCGCGTACATTTGAAAAATAATTTTTCTTAATAAAAGTTAAATTAAAAATGAACCAAAGCTGAAAAAGTAAAATTTCAATTGATTTATGAAGATCATTGGATCAACCCCTGGCTGGGACTAAAATTATAAAATAATTTAAAAACATGCAAGGCACAGCGCATTAACATTCATACCTAACTCATCAACAGCACAGGGTGTACAGAGGTGAAACCCTTGGCATTTAAAAAGCAAATATAATCAGGTTTTCTGCAGGTTCTCAAGAAAGAGACAAATATAGTGCTTGTGAAATTAATTGTTAAATTTTAATAAAAATGTGATATGCTGTGGTTTTGCAAGAAAATTCCAGCATATGCATATGTAAAAGAAAAAATTATAAATTATACGACTAGGTGCACGATGAAATAAGGTAGAATTGCGAAAAAATTAAATAAAGTTTTATTGTTAGAATTACTGAACGGCAGAAATTTGGAACATCGTGAGGTGGACTAATGATCAACAAAATACAACTTGCATTCAAAGGGAATTAATCCAAGAAAGAAGAAGAAACAACTGTAGGATACGAAGAATTAAGCAATAAAACAAGAGAAGGTATGTTTTGGTGATTGGTATGGTCTTCATAATGACTGGATAACGAATAAATACTATCGGGAATTTTGAAGACTTTATGTGCAGACTATATATAACTAATTTCAAGAAGCTTTGTTGGGTGTGTTATGTCAAGTGTTAGTAGGTGTGTTAACAAAAACAAATTATCAATTTTTTTCTTTAAATTCAACAAAATCCTAAATTATATTACAAACAGGCAATAGCTTTGATTTAATATTATCTGTGGCTACAGTCGAAGGGCATCTTAAGACGTTTGTGTCACGCCTTATACAATTTAATGAAGCAGAAAAACACGAAAAAGTAGCAGTAACTACAACATAATTAGATACGATATCCTATTCTTCCATCACCAAAACTACGTTCCCCATCATTGTTAAACCAACACAGCGAAGAGCAGCAAGTTGCTACCATAGCAAACAACCGTTTGGAAAGGTGGTACACTTGAAAAAAAAAAAACTTTTACTACTAGAACAACAATAGAAAAACTAAAGTTATAAATTAGAGCGATTTTTGTTAATTTTAAAAGTTTGCCACTTCATAGATTTTTTCGTACAGTCTTTCAGAAAACAAGCTATACCACGATCGATTCGTATTTTTATCCTCTTTCGAGCGATTTTTTTTAATTTTAAAAGTTTGCCGCTTAATAACTTTTTTCGTACAGTCTTTCAGAAAACAGGCTATACCACGATCGATTCGTATTTTTGTCCTCTTTCGATCTATATAGCGGTATATGTGCACGCGGAATAGTTTTCGAGATATAAGCAAGAAACTAAAGTTATAAATTTGAGCGATTTTTTTTAATTTTAAAAGTTTGCCGCTTAATAACTTTTTTCGTACAGTCTTTCAGAAAACAAACTATACCACGATCTATTCGTATTTTTGTCTTCTTTCGATCGCTTACAGAGGTATATGTGCACGCGGAATCGTTTTCGAGTTATAAGCGAAAAACTAAAGTTATAAATTTGAGCGATTTTTTTTTAATTTTAAAAGTTTGCCGCTTAATAACTTTTTTCGTACAGTCTTTTAAAAAACAAGCTATACCACGATCGATTCGTATTTTTATCCTCTTTAGATCTTATATAGCGGTATATGTGCACGCAGAATAGTTTTCGAGATGTAAGCGAAAAACTAAAGTTATAAGTTGAGCGATTTTTTTTTTTTTAATTTTAAAAGTTTGCCGCTTAATAACTTTTTTCGTACAGTCTTTTAAAAAACAAGCTATACCGCGATCGATTCGTATTTTTATCCTCTTTAGATCTTATATAGCGGTATAATTGCTCGCGGAATAGTTTTCGAGATATAAGCGAAAAACTAAAGTTATAAATTTGAGCGATTTTTTTTTTTTAATTTTAAAAGTTTGTCGCTTAATAACTTTTTTCGTACAGTCTTTCAGAAAACAAGCTATACCACGATCGATTCGTATTTTTATCCTCTTTCGATTATATGTAGCGGTATATGTGCACGCAGAATAGTTTTCGAGATATAAGCGAAAAAACTAAAGTAATAATTTTGAGCGATTTTTTTTTTTAATTTTAAAAGTTTGCCGTTTAATAACTTTTTTCGTACAGTTTTTCAGAAAACAAACTATACCACGCTCGATTCATATTTTTGTCCTCTTTCGATCGTATATAAGGGCATATGTGCACGCGAAATAGTTTTCGAGTCGAAGGGCATCTTAAGACGTTTGTGTCACGCCTTATACAATTTAATGAAGCGGAAAAAGACGAAAAAGTAGCAGTAACTACAGCAAAATTAGATACGATATCCTATTCCTCCATCACCAAAACTACGCTCCCCATCATTGTTAAACCAACACATCGAAGAGCAGCAAGTGGCTACCATAGCAAGCAACCGTTTGGATAGGTGGTACACTTGGAAAAAAAAGTTTTACTTCCAGAACAACAATAGAAAAACTAAAGTTATAAATTAGAGCGATTTATGTTAATTTTAAAAGTTTGCACTTAATAACTTTTTTCGTACAGTATTTTAGAAAACAAGCTATACCACGATCGATTCGTATTTTTATCCCCTTTCGAGCGATTTTTTTTTAATTTTAAAAGTTTGCCGCTTAATAACTTTTTGCGTACAGTCTTTCAGAAAACAAGCTATACCACGCTCGATTCATATTTTTGTCCTCTTTCGATCGTATATAGTGGTATATGTGCACGCGGAATAGTTTTCAAGATATAAGCGAAAAACTAAAGTTATAAATTTGAGCGATTTTTTTTAATTTTAAAAGTTTGCCGCTTAATAACTTTTTTCGTACAGTATTTTAGAAAACAAGCTATACCACGATCCATTCGTATTTTTATCCCCTTTCGAGCGATTTTTTTTTAATTTTAAAAGTTTGCCGCTTAATAACTTTTTGCGTACAGTCTTTTAGAAAGCAAACTATACTACGATCGATTCGTATTTTTGTCCTCTTTCGATCGTATATAGCGGTATATGTGCACGCGGAATAGTTTTCAAACTATAAGCGAAAAACTAAAGTTATAAATTTGAGCGATTTTTGTTAATTTTAAAAGTTTGCCACTTAATAACTTTTTTCGTACAATCTTTTAGAAAACAAACTATACCACTATCGATTCGTATTTTTGTCCTCTTTCGAGCGATTTGTTTTAGTTTTAAAAGTTTGCCGCTTAATAACTTTTTTCGTACATTCTTTCAGAAAACAAGCTATACCACGATCGATTCGTATTTTTATCCTCTTTCGATGGTATATAGCAGTATATGTGCACGTGAAATAGTTTTCGAATATAAGCGAAAAACTTAAATTTGAGCGATTTTTTTTTTTAATTTTAAAAGTTTGCCGCTTAATAACTTTTTTCCCACAGTTTTTCAGAAAACAAGCTATGCCACGATCGACTCGCATTTTTATCCTCTTTCGATCGTATATAGCGGTATATGCGCACGCGAAATAGTTTTCGAGATATAAGCGAAAAACTAAAGTTATAAATTTGAGCGATTTTTTTTAATTTTAAAAGTTTGCCGCTTAATAACTTTTTTCGTACAGTTTTTCAGAACACAAGCTATACCACGATCGATTCGTTTTTTTATCCTCTTTCTATCGTATATAAGGGCATATGTGCACGCGAAATAGTTTTCGAGATATAAGCGAAAAACTAAAGTTATAAATTTTGAGCGATTTTTTTAATTTTAAAAATTTGCCGCTTAATAACTTTTTTCGTACAGACTTCTAGAAAACAAACTGTACTACGGTCGATTCGTATTTTTGTCCTCTTTTGATCGTTTATAGCGGTATATGTGCAGGCGGAATAGTTTTCGAGATATAAGCGAAAAACTGAAGTTATAAGTTTGAGCGATTTTTTTTAATTTTAAAAGTTTGCCGCTTAATAACTTTTTTCGTGCAGTTTTTTAGAAAACAAGCTATACCACGATCGATTCGTATTTTTATCCTCTTTCGATCGTATATAGCGGTATATGTGCACGCGGTATGGTATGGTCTTCATAATGACTGGATAACGAATAAATACTATCGGGAATTTTGAAGACTTTATGTGCAGACTATATATAACTAATTTCAAGAAGCTTTGTTGGGTGTGTTATGTCAAGTGTTAGTAGGTGTGTTAACAAAAACAAATAAACAATTTTTTTCTTTAAATTCAACAAAATCCTGAATTATATTACAAACAGACAATAGCTTTGATTTAATATTATCTGTGGCTACAGTCGAAAGGCATCTTAAGACGTTTGTGTCACGCCTTATACAATTTAATGAAGCAGAAAAAGACAAAAAAGTAGCAGTAACTACAACAAAATTAGATACGATATCCTATTCCTCCATCACCAAAACTACGCTCCCCATCATTGTTAAACCAACACATCGAAGAGCAGCAAGTGGCTACCATAGCAAGCAACCGTTTGGAAAGGTGGTACACTTGGAAAAAAAACTTTTACTTCCAGAACAACAATAGAAAAACTAAAGTTATAAATTAGAGCGATTTATGTTAATTTTAAAAGTTTGCACTTAATAACTTTTTTCGTACAGTATTTTAGAAAACAAGCTATACCACGATCGATTCGTATTTTTATCCCCTTTCGAGCGATTTTTTTTTAATTTTAAAAGTTTGCCGCTTAATAACTTTTTTCGTACAGTCTTTCAGAAAACAAGCTATACCACGCTCGATTCATATTTTTGTCCTCTTTCGATCGTATATAGTGGTATATGTGCACGCGGAATAGTTTTCAAGATATAAGCGAAAAACTAAAGTTATAAATTTGAGCGATTTTTTTTAATTTTAAAAGTTTGCCGCTTAATAACTTTTTTCGTACAGTATTTTAGAAAACAAGCTATACCACGATCGATTCGTATTTTTATCCCCTTTCGAGCGATTTTTTTTTTATTTTTAAAAGTTTGCCGCTTAATAACTTTTTTTGTACAGTCTTTTAGAAAGCAAACTATACTACGATCGATTCGTATTTTTGTCCTCTTTCGATCGTATATAGCGGTATATGTGCACGCGGAATAGTTTTCGAGCTATAAGCGAAAAACTAAAGTTATAAATTTGAGCGATTTTTGTTAATTTTAAAAGTTTGCCACTTAATAACTTTTTTCGTACAGTCTTTTAGAAAACAAACTATACCACTATCGATTCGTATTTTTGTCTTCTTTCGAGCGATTTTTTTTAATTTTAAAAGTTTGCCGCTTAATAACTTTTTTCGTACAGTCTTTCAGAAAACAACCTATACCACGATCGATTCGTATTTTTATCCTCTTTCGATGGTATATAGCAGTATATGTGCACGTGAAATAGTTTTCGAATATAAGCGAAAAACTTAAGATATAAATTTGAGCGATTTTTTTTTTAATTTTAAAAGTTTGCCGCTTAATAACTTTTTTCCTACAGTTTTTCAGAAAACAAGCTATGCCACGATCGATTCGCATTTTTATCCTCTTTCGATCGTATATAGCGGTATATGCGCACGAGAAATAGTTTTCGAGATATAAGCGAAAAACTAAAGTTATAAATTTGAGTGATTTTTTTTAATTTTAAAAGTTTGCCGCTTAATAACTTTTTTCGTACAGTTTTTCAGAAAACAAGCTATACCACGATCGATTACTATTTTTATACTCTTTCTATCGTATATAACGGTATAGGTGCACGCGAAATAGTTTTCGAGATATAAGCGAAAAACTAAAGTTATAAATTTTGAGCGATTTTTTTAATTTTAAAAGTTTGCCGCTTAATAACTTTTTTCGTACAGTTTTTCAGAAAACAAGCTATACCACGATCAATTCGTATTTTTATCCTCTTTCGATCGTATATAGCGGTATATGTGCACGCGGAACAGTTTTCGAGACATAAGCGAAAAACTAAAGTTATAAATTTGAGCGATTTTTTTTTAATTTTAAAAGTTTGCCGCTTAATAACCTTTTTCGTACAGTCTTTCAGAAAACAAGTTATACCACGATCGATTCGTATTTTTATCCTCTTTCGATCGTATATAGCGGTATATGTGCGCGCGGGATAGTTTTCGAGATATAAGCGAAAAACTAAAGTTATAAATTTGAGCGATTTTTTTTAATTTTAAAAGTTTGCCGCTTAATAACTTTTTTCGTACAGTTTTTCAGAAAACAAGCTATACCACGATCAATTCGTATTTTTATCCTCTTTCGATCGTATATAGCGGTATATGTGCACGCGGAACAGTTTTCGAGACATAAGCGAAAAACTAAAGTTATAAATTTGAGCGATTTTTTTTTAATTTTAAAAGTTTGCCGCTTAATAACCTTTTTCGTACAGTCTTTCAGAAAACAAGCTATACCACGATCGATTCGTATTTTCATCCTCTTTCGGTCGCATATAGCGGTATATGTGCACGCGAAATAGTTTTCGAGATATAAGCGCAAAACTAAAGTTATAAATTTGAGCGATTTTTTTTAATTTTAAAAGTTTGCCGCTTAATAACTTTTTTCGTGCAGTTTTTTAGAAAACAAGCTATACCACGATCGATTCGTATTTTTATCCTCTTTCGATCGTATATAGCGGTATATGTGCACGCGGGATAGTTTTCGAGATATAACCGAAAAACTAAAGTTATAAATTTGAGCGATTTTTTTTAATTTTAAAAGTTTGCCGCTTAATAACTTTTTTCGTACAGTTTTTCAGAAAACAAGCTATACCACGATCGATTCGTATTTTTATCCTCTTTCGATCGTATATAGCGGTATATGTGCACGCGGAACAGTTTTCGAGACATAAGCGAAAAACTAAAGTTATAATTTTGAGCGATTTTTTTAATTTTAAAAGTTTGCCGCTTAATAACTTTTTTCGTACAGTTTTTCAGAAAACAAGCTATACCACGATCGATTCGTATTTTTATCCTCTTTCGATCGTATATAGCGGTATATGTGCACGCGGAACAGTTTTCGAGACATAAGCGAAAAACTAAAGTTATAAATTTGAGCGATTTTTTTTAATTTTAAAAGTTTGCCGCTTAATAACTTTTTTCGTACAGTTTTTCAGAAAACAAGCTATACCACTATCGATTCGTATTTTTATCCTCTTTCGATGGTATATAGCAGTATATGTGCACGTGAAATAGTTTTCGAATATAAGCGAAAAACTTAAGATATAAATTTGAGCGATTTTTTTTTTTAATTTTAAAAGTTTGCCGCTTAATAACTTTTTTCCTACAGTTTTTCAGAAAACAAGCTATGCCACGATCGATTCGCATTTTTATCCTCTTTCGATCGTATAGAGCGGTATATGCGCACGCGAAATAGTTTTCGAGATATAAGCGAAAAACTAAAGTTATAAATTTGAGCGATTTTTTTTAATTTTAAAAGTTTGCCGCTTAATAACTTTTTTCGTACAGTTTTTCAGAAAACAAGCTATACCACGATCGATTCGTATTTTTATACTCTTTTTATCGTATATAACGGTATATGTGCACGCGAAATAGTTTTCGAGATATAAGCGAAAAACTAAAGTTATAAATTTTGAGCGATTTTTTTAATTTTAAAAGTTTGCCGCTTAATAACTTTTTTCGTACAGACTTCTAGAAAACAAACTGTACTACGATCGATTCGTATTTTTGTCCTCTTTTGATCGTTTATAGCGGTATATGTGCAGGCGGAATAGTTTTCGAGATATAAGCCAAAAACTGAAGTTATAAGTTTAAGCGATTTTTTTTAATTTTAAAAGTTTGCCGCTTAATAACTTTTTTCGTGCAGTTTTTTAGAAAACAAGCTATACCACGATCGATTCTTATTTTTATCCTCTTTCGATCGTATATAGCGGTATATGTGCACGCGGGATAGTTTTCGAGATATAAGCGAAAAACTAAAGTTATAAATTTGAGCGATTTTTTTTTAATTTTAAAAGTTTGCCGCTTAATAACTTTTTTCGTACAGTTTTTCAGAAAACAAGCTATACCACGATCGATTCGTATTTTTATCCTCTTTCGATCGTATATAGCGGTATATGTGCACGCGGAACAGTTTTCGAGACATCAGCGAAAAACTAAAGTTATAAATTTGAGCGATTTTTTTTTAATTTTAAAAGTTTGCCGCTTAATAACTTTTTTCGTACAGTCTTTCGAAAACAAGCTATACCACGATCGATTCGTATTTTCATCCTCTTTCGGTCGCATATAGCGGCATATGTGCACGCGAAATAGTTTTCGAGATATAAGCGCAAAACTAAAGTTATAAATTTGAGCGATTTTTTTTAATTTTAAAACTTCGCTGCTTAATAACTTTTTTCGTACAGTCTATCAGAAAACAAGCTATACCACAATCGATTCGTATTTTTATCCTCTTTCGATTGTATATAGCGGTATATGTGCACGCGGAATAGCTTTCAAGATATAAGCAAAAAACTAAAGTTATAAATTTGAGCGATTTTTTTAATTTTAAAAGTTTGCCGCTTAATAACTTTTTTCCTACAGTTTTTCAGAAAACAAGCTGTACCACCATCGATTCGCATTTTTATCCTCTTTCGATCGTATATAGCGGTATATGCGCACGCAGAACAGTTTTCGAGATATAAGCGAAAAACTAAAGTTATAAATTTTGAGCGATTTTTTTAATTTTAAAAGTTTGCCGCTTAATAACTTTTTTCCTACAGTTTTTCAGAAAACAAGCTGTGCCACCATCGATTCGCATTTTTATCCTCTTTCGATCGTATATAGCGGTATATGCGCACGCGGAACAGTTTTCGAGATATAAGCGAAAAACTGAAGTTATAAGTTTGAGCGATTTTTTTTAATTTTAAAAGTTTGCCGCTTAATAACTTTTTTCGTACAGTTTTTCAGAAAACAAGCTATACCACGATCGATTCGTATTTTTATCCTCTTTCGATCGTATATAGCGGTATATGTGCACGCGGAACAGTTTTCGAGACATAAGCGAAAAACTAAAGTTATAAATTTGAGCGATTTTTTTTTAATTTTAAAAGTTTGCCGCTTAATAACTTTTTTCGTACAGTCTTTCAGAAAACAAGCTATACCACGAGCGATTCGTATTTTCATCCTCTTTCGGTCGCATATAGCGGTATATGTGCTCGCGAAATAGTTTTGGAGATATAAGCGCAAAACTAAAGTTATAAATTTGAGCGATTTTTTTTAATTTTAAAACTTCGCTGCTTAAAATTTTCATTGATTTATGCTGCTTAATAACTTTTTTCGTACAGTCTATCAGAAAACAAGCTATACCACATTCGATTCGTATTTTTATCCTCTTTCGATTGTATATAGCGGTATATGTGCACGCGGAATAGCTTTCAAGATATAAGCAAAAAACTAAAGTTATAAATTTGAGCGATTTTTTTAATTTTAAAAGTTTGCCGCTTAATAACTTTTTTCCTACAGTTTTTCAGAAAACAAGCTGTGCCACGATCGATTCGCATTTTTATCCTCTTTCGATCGTATATAGCGGTATATGCGCACGCGGAACAGTTTTCGAGATATAATCGAAAAACTAAAGTTATAAATTTAAGCGATTTTTTTTAATTTTAAAAGTTTGCCGCTTAATAACTTTTTTCGTACAGTCTTTCAGAAAACAAACTATACCACTATCGATTTGTATTCTTGTCCTCTTTCTATCGTATATAGCAGTACATGTGCGCGCGAAATAGTTTTCGAGATATAAGCGTATTTTCGTCCTCTTTCTATCGTATATAACGGTATATGTGCACGCGAAATAGTTTTCGAGATATAAGCGAAAAACTAAAGTTATAAATTTTGAGCGATTTTTTTAATTTTAAAAGTTTGCCGCTTAATAACTTTTTTCGTACAGACTTTTAAAAAACAAACTATACTACGATCGATGTGTATTTTTGTCCTCTTTTGATCGTATATAGCGGTATATGTGCAGGCGGAATAGTTTTTGAGATATAAGCGAAAAACTGAAGTTATAAGTTTGAGCGATTTTTTTTAATTTTAAAAGTTTGCCGCTTAATAACTTTTTTCGTACAGTTTTTTAGAAAACAAGCTATACCACGATCGATTCGTATTTTTATCCTCTTTCGATTGTATATAGCGGTATATGTGCACGTGGAATAGCTTTCAAGATAAATAAAAAAACTAAAGTTATAAATTTGAGAGATTTTTTTAATTTTAAAAGTTTGCCGCTTAATAACTTTTTTCGTGCAGTCTTTCAGAAAACGAACTATACCATGATCTATTCGTATTTTTATCTTCTTTTGATCGTATATAGCGCTATATGCGCACGCGAAATAGTTTTCGAGATATAAGCGAAAAACTAAAGTTATAAATTTGAGCGATTTTTTTTTTAATTTTAAAAGTTTGCCGCTTAATAACTTTTTTCGTACAGTCTTTCAGAAAACAAGCTATACCAAGATCGATTCGTATTTTTATCCTCTTTCGATCGCATATAGCGGTATATGTGCACGCGGAATAGTTTTCGAGATATAAGCGCAAAACTAGAGTTATAAATTTGAGCGATTTTTTTTTTAATTTTAAAAGTTCGCCGCCTAATAACTTTTTCCGTACAGTCTTTAATAAAACAAGCTATACCACGATCGATTCGTATTTTTATCCTCTTTCGATCGTATATAGCGGTATATGTGCACGCGAAATAGTTTTCGAGACATAAGCGAAAAACTAAAGTTATAAATTTGAGCGATTTTTTTAATTTTAAAAGTTTGCCGCTTAATAACTTTTTTCGTACAGTTTTTCAGAAAACAAGCTATACCACGATCGATTTGTATTTTTATACTCTTTTTATCGTATATAACGGTATATGTGCACGCGGAATAGTTTTCGAGATATAAGCGAAAAACTAAAGTTATAAATTTTGAGCGATTTTTTTAATTTTAAAAGTTTGCCGCTTAATAACTTTTTTCGTACAGTTTTTCAGAAAACAAGCTATACCACGATCGATTCGTATTTTTATCCTCTTTCGATCGTATATAGCGGTATATGTGCACGCGGAACAGTTTTCGAGACATCAGCGAAAAACTAAAGTTATAAATTTGAGCGATTTTTTTTTAATTTTAAAAGTTTGCCGCTTAATAACTTTTTTCGTACAGTCTTTGGAAAACAAGCTATACCACGATCGATTCGTATTTTCATCCTCTTTCGGTCGCATATAGCGGCATATGTGCACGCGAAATAGTTTTCGAGATATAAGCGCAAAACTAAAGTTATAAATTTGAGCGATTTTTTTTAATTTTAAAACTTCGCTGCTTAATAACTTTTTTCGTACAGTCTATCAGAAAACAAGCTATACCACAATCGATTCGTATTTTCATCCTCTTTCGATTGTATATAGCGGTATATGTGCACGCGGAATAGCTTTCAAGATATAAGCAAAAAACTAAAGTTATAAATTTGAGCGATTTTTTTAATTTTAAAAGTTTGCCGCTTAATAACTTTTTTCCTACAGTTTTTCAGAAAACAAGCTGTGCCACCATCGATTCGCATTTTTATCCTCTTTCGATCGTATATAGCGGTATATGCGCACGCGGAACAGTTTTCGAGATATAAGCGAAAAACTAAAGTTATAAATTTTGAGCGATTTTTTTAATTTTAAAAGTTTGCCGCTTAATAACTTTTTTCGTACAGACTTCTAGAAAACAAACTGTACTACGGTCGATTCGTATTTTTGTCCTCTTTCGATCGTTTATAGCGGTATATGTGCAGGCGGTATAGTTTTCGAGATATAAGCGAAAAACTGAAGTTATAAGTTTGAGCGATTTTTTTTAATTTTAAAAGTTTGCCGCTTAATAACTTTTTTCGTACAGTTTTTCAGAAAACAAGCTATACCACGAGCGATTCGTATTTTTATCCTCTTTCGATCGTATATAGCGGTATATGTGCACGCGGAACAGTTTTCGAGACATAAGCGAAAAACTAAAGTTATAAATTTGAGCGATTTTTTTTTAATTTTAAAAGTTTGCCGCTTAATAACTTTTTTCGTACAGTCTTTCAGAAAACAAGCTATACCACGAGCGATTCATATTTTCATCCTCTTTCGGTCGCATATAGCGGTATATGTGCACGCGAAATAGTTTTCGAGATATAAGCGCAAAACTAAAGTTATAAATTTGAGCGATTTTTTTTAATTTTAAAACTTCGCTGCTTAAAATTTTCATTGATTTATGCTGCTTAATAACTTTTTTCGTACAGTCTATCAGAAAACAAGCTATACCACATTCGATTCGTATTTTTATCCTCTTTCGATTGTATATAGCGGTATATGTGCACGCGGAATAGCTTTCAAGATATAAGCAAAAAACTAAAGTTATAAATTTGAGCGATTTTTTTAATTTTAAAAGTTTGCCGCTTAATAACTTTTTTCCTACAGTTTTTCAGAAAACAAGCTGTGCCACGATCGATTCGCATTTTTATCCTCTTTCGATCGTATATAGCGGTATATGCGCACGCGGAACAGTTTTCGAGATATAAGCGAAAAACTAAAGTTATAAATTTAAGCGATTTTTTTTAATTTTAAAAGTTTGCCGCTTAATAACTTTTTTCGTACAGTCTTTCAGAAAACAAACTATACCACTATCGATTTGTATTCTTGTCCTCTTTCTATCGTATATAGCAGTACATGTGCGCGCGAAATAGTTTTCGAGATATAAGCGTATTTTCGTCCTCTTTCTATCGTATATAACGGTATATGTGCACGCGAAATAGTTTTCGAGATATAAGCGAAAAACTAAAGTTATAAATTTTGAGCGATTTTTTTAATTTTAAAAGTTTGCCGCTTAATAACTTTTTTCGTACAGACTTTTAAAAAACAAACTATACTACGATCGATGTGTATTTTTGTCCTCTTTTGATCGTATATAGCGGTACATGTGCAGGCGGAATAGTTTTTGAGATATAAGCGAAAAACTGAAGTTATAAGTTTGAGCGATTTTTTTTAATTTTAAAAGTTTGCCGCTTAATAACTTTTTTCGCACAGTTTTTTAGAAAACAAGCTATACCACGATCGATTCGTATTTTTATCCTCTTTCGATTGTATATAGCGGTATATGTGCACGTGGAATAGCTTTCAAGATAAATAAAAAAACTAAAGTTATAAATTTGAGCGATTTTTTTAATTTTAAAAGTTTGCCGCTTAATAACTTTTTTCGTACAGTCTTTCAGAAAACGAACTATACCATTATCTATTCGTATTTTTATCTTCTTTTGATCGTATATAGCGCTATATGCGCACGCGAAATAGTTTTCGAGATATAAGCGAAAAACTAAAGTTATAAATTTGAGCGATTTTTTTTTTAATTTTAAAAGTTTGCCGCTTAATAACTTTTTTCGTACAGTCTTTCAGAAAACAAGCTATACCAAGATCGATTCGTATTTTTATCCTCTTTCGATCGCATATAGCGGTATATGTGCACGCGGAATAGTTTTCGAGATATAAGCGCAAAACTAGAGTTATAAATTTGAGCGATTTTTTTTTTAATTTTAAAAGTTCGCCGCCTAATAACTTTTTCCGTACAGTCTTTAATAAAACAAGCTATACCACGATTGATTCGTATTTTTAGCCTCTTTCGATCGTATATAGCGGTATATGTGCACGCGAAATAGTTTTCGAGACATAAGCGAAAAACTAAAGTTATAAATTTGAGCGATTTTTTTAATTTTAAAAGTTTGCCGCTTAATAACTTTTTTCGTACAGTTTTTCAGAAAACAAGCTATACCACGATCGATTCGTATTTTCATCCTCTTTTGGTCGCATATAGCGGTATATGTGCACGCGAAATAGTTTTCGAGATATAAGCGCAAAACTAAAGTTATAAATTTGAGCGATTTTTTTTTAATTTTAAAATTTCGCTGCTTAATAACTTTTTTCGTACAGTCTATCAGAAAACAAGCTATCCCACAATCGATTCGTATTTTTATCCTCTTTCGATTGTATATAGCGGTATATGTGCACGCGGAATAGCTTTCAAGATTTAAGCAAAAAACTAAAGTTATAAATTTGAGCGATTTTTTTAATTTTAAAAGTTCGCCGCCTAATAACTTTTTCCGTAAATAGTTTTCGAGATATAAGCGAAAAACTAAAGTTATAAATTTGAGCGAATTTTTTTTAATTTTAAAAGTTTGCCGCTTAATAACTTTTTTCGTACAGTCTTTCAGAAAACGAACTATACCATGATCTATTCGCATTTTTATCTTCTTTTGATCGTATATAGCGCTATATGCGCACGCGAAATAGTTTTCGAGATATAAGCGAAAAACTAAAGTTATAAATTTGAGCGTTTTTTTTTTTAATTTTAAAAGTTTGCCGCTTAATAACTTTTTTCGTACAGTCTTTCAGAAAACAAGCTATACCAAGATCGATTCGTATTTTTATCCTCTTTCGATCGCATATAGCGGTATATGTGCACGCGGAATAGTTTTCGAGATATAAGCGCAAAACTAGAGTTATAAATTTGAGCGATTTTTTTTTTAATTTTAAAAGTTCGCCGCCTAATAACTTTTTCCGTACAGTCTTTAATAAAACAAGCTATACCACGATTGATTCGTATTTTTAGCCTCTTTCGATCGTATATAGCGGTATATGTGCACGCGAAATAGTTTTCGAGACATAAGCGAAAAACTAAAGTTATAAATTTGAGCGATTTTTTTAATTTTAAAAGTTTGCCGCTTAATAACTTTTTTCGTACAGTTTTTCAGAAAACAAGCTATACCACGATCGATTCGTATTTTCATCCTCTTTTGGTCGCATATAGCGGTATATGTGCACGCGAAATAGTTTTCGAGATATAAGCGCAAAACTAAAGTTATAAATTTGAGCGATTTTTTTTTAATTTTAAAATTTCGCTGCTTAATAACTTTTTTCGTACAGTCTATCAGAAAACAAGCTATCCCACAATCGATTCGTATTTTTATCCTCTTTCGATTGTATATAGCGGTATATGTGCACGCGGAATAGCTTTCAAGATTTAAGCAAAAAACTAAAGTTATAAATTTGAGCGATTTTTTTAATTTTAAAAGTTCGCCGCCTAATAACTTCTTCCGTAAATAGTTTTCGAGATATAAGCGAAAAACTAAAGTTATAAATTTGAGCGATTTTTTTTTAATTTTAAAAGTTTGCCGCTTAATAACTTTTTTCGTACAGTCTTTCAGAAAACAAACTATACCAAGATCGATTCGTATTTTTATCCTCTTTCGATCGCATATAGCGGTATATGTGCACGCGGAATAGTTTTCGAGATATAAGCGCAAAACTAGAGTTATAAATTTGAGCGATTTTTTTTTTAATTTTAAAAGTTCGCCGCCTAATAACTTTTTCCGTACAGTCTTTAATAAAACAAGCTATACCACGATCGATTCGTATTTTTATCCTCTTTCGATCGTATATAGCGGTATATGTGCACGCGAAATAGTTTTCGAGACATAAGCGAAAAACTAAAGTTATAAATTTGAGCGATTTTTTTAATTTTAAAAGTTTGCCGCTTAATAACTTTTTTCGTACAGTTTTTCAGAAAACAAGCTATACCACGATCGATTCGTATTTTCATCCTCTTTTGGTCGCATATAGCGGTATATGTGCACGCGAAATAGTTTTCGAGATATAAGCGCAAAACTAAAGTTATAAATTTGAGCGATTTTTTTTTTAATTTTAAAATTTCGCTGCTTAATAACTTTTTTCGTACAGTCTATCAGAAAACAAGCTATCCCACAATCGATTCGTATTTTTATCCTCTTTCGATTGTATATAGCGGTATATGTGCACGCGGAATAGCTTTCAAGATTTAAGCAAAAAACTAAAGTTATAAATTTGAGCGATTTTTTTAATTTTAAAAGTTCGCCGCCTAATAACTTTTTCCGTACAGTCTTTAATAAAACAAGCTATACCACGATCGATTCGTATTTTCATCCTCTTTTGGTCGCATATAGCGGTATATGTGCACGCGAAATAGTTTTCGAGATATAGGCGCAAAACTAAAGTTATAAATTTGAGCGATTTTTTTTAATTTTAAAAGTTTGCCGCTTAATAACTTTTTTCGTACAGTTTTTCAGAAAACAAGCTATACCACGATCGATTCGTATTTTTATCCTCTTTCGATCGTTTATAGCGGTATATGTGCACGCGGAACAGTATTCTAGACATAAGCGAAAAACTAAAGTTATAAATTTAAGCGATTTTTTTTTTAATTTTAAAAGTTTGCCGCTTAATAACTTTTTTCGTACAGTCTTTCAGAAAACAAGCTATACCACGATCGATTCGTACTTTTATCCTCTTTCGATCGTATATAGCGGTATATGTGCACGCGGAACAGTTTTCGAGACACAAGCGAAAAACTAAAGTTATAAATTTGAGCCATTTTTTTTTTTTAATTTTAAAAGTTTGCCGCTTAATAACTTTTTTCGTACAGTCTTTCAGAAAACAAGCTATACCACGATCGATTCGTATTTTACTCCTCTTTCGGTCGCATATAGCGGTATATGTGCACGCGGAACAGTTTTCGAGACATAAGCGAAAAACTAAAGTTATAAATTTGAGCGATTTTTTTTTAATTTTAAAAGTTTGCCGCTTAATAACTTTTTTCGTACAGTCTTTCAGAAAACAAGCTATACCACGATCGATTCGTATTTTTATCCTCTTTCGATCGCATATAGCGGAATATGTGCACACGGAATAGTTTTCGAGATATAAGCGAAAAACAAAAGTTATAAATTTGAGCGATTTTTTTAATTTTAAAAGTTTGCCGCTTAATAACTTTTTTCGTACAGTTTTTCAGAAAACAAGCTATAACACGATCGATTCGTATTTTTATCCTCTTTCGATCGTATATAGCGGTATGTGTGCACGCGGAACAGTTTTCGAGGCATAAGCGAAAAACTAAAGTTATAAATTTGAGCGAATTTTTTTTAATTTTAAAAGTTTGCCGCTTAATAACTTTTTTCGTACAGTCTTTCAGAAAACAAGCTATACCACGATCGATTCGTATTTTCATCCTCTTTCGGTCGCATATAGCGGTATATGTGCACGCGAAATAGTATTCGAGATATAAGCGCAAAACTAAAGTTATAAATTTGAGCGATTTTTTTTTTTAATTTTAAAACTTCGCTGCTTAATAACTTTTTTCGTGCAGTCTATCAGAAAACAAGCTATACCACAATCGATTCATATTTTTATCCTCTTTCGATTATATATAGCGGTATATGTGCACGCGGAATAGCTTTCAAGATCTAAGCAAAAAACTAAAGTTATAAATTTGAGCGATTTTTTTAATTTTAACAGTTTGCCGCTTAATAACTTTTTTCGTACTGTCTTTCAGAAAACAAGCTATACCACGATCGATTCGTATTTTCATCCTCTTTCGGTCGCTTATAGCGGTATATGTGCAGGCGGAATAGTTTTTGAGATATAAGCGAAAAACTGAAGTTATAAGTTTGAGCGATTTTTTTTAATTTTAAAAGTTTGCCGCTTAATAACTTTTTTCGTACAGTTTTTTAGAAAACAAGCTATACCACGATCGATTCGTATTTTTATCCTCTTTCGATTGTATATAGCGGTATATGTGCACGTGGAATAGCTTTCAAGATAAATAAAAAAACTAAAGTTATAAATTTGAGCGATTTTTTTAATTTTAAAAGTTTGCCGCTTAATAACTTTTTTCGTACAGTCTTTCAGAAAACGAACTATACCATGATCGATTCGTATTTTTATCCTCTTTCGATCGCATATAGCGGTATATGTGCACGCGGAATAGTTTTCGAGATATAAGCGCAAAACTAGAGTTATAAATTTGAGCGAATTTTTTTTTTAATTTTAAAAGTTCGCCGCCTAATAACTTTTTCCGTACAGTCTTTAATAAAACAAGCTATACCACGATCGATTCGTATTTTTATCCTCTTTCGATCGTATATAGCGGTATATGTGCACGCGAAATAGTTTTCGAGACATAAGCGAAAAACTAAAGTTATAAATTTGAGCGATTTTTTTAATTTTAAAAGTTTGCCGCTTAATAACTTTTTTCGTACAGTTTTTCAGAAAACAAGCTATACCACGATCGATTCGTATTTTCATCCTCTTTTGGTCGCATATAGCGGTATATGTGCACGCGAAATAGTTTTCGAGATATAAGCGCAAAACTAAAGTTATAAATTTGAGCGATTTTTTTTTAATTTTAAAATTTCGCTGCTTAATAACTTTTTTCGTACAGTCTATCAGAAAACAAGCTATCCCACAATCGATTCGTATTTTTATCCTCTTTCGATTGTATATAGCGGTATATGTGCACGCGGAATAGCTTTCAAGATTTAAGCAAAAAACTAAAGTTATAAATTTGAGCGATTTTTTTAATTTTAAAAGTTCGCCGCCTAATAACTTTTTCCGTACAGTCTTTAATAAAACAAGCTATACCATGATCGATTCGTATTTTCATCCTCTTTTGGTCGCATATAGCGGTATATGTGCACGCGAAATAGTTTTCGAGATATAGGCGCAAAACTAAAGTTATAAATTTGAGCGATTTTTTTTAATTTTAAAAGTTTGCCGCTTAATAACTTTTTTCGTACAGTCTTTCAGAAAACAAGCTATACCACGATCGATTCGTACTTTTATCCTCTTTCGATCGTACATAGCGGTATATGTGCACGCGGAACAGCTTTCGAGACACAAGCGAAAAACTAAAGTTATAAATTTGAGCCATTTTTTTTTTAATTTTAAAAGTTTGCCGCTTAATAACTTTTTTCGTACAGTCTTTCAGAAAACAAGCTATACCACGATCGATTCATATTTTACTCCTCTTTCGGTCGCATATAGCGGTATATGTGCACGCGGAACAGTTTTCGAGACATAAGCGAAAAACTTAAGTTATAAATTTAAGCGATTTTTTTTTTAATTTTAAAAGTTTGCCGCTTAATAACTTTTTTCGTACAGTCTTTCAGAAAACAAGCTATACCACGATCGATTCGTACTTTTATCCTCTTTCGATCGTACATAGCGGTATATGTGCACGCGGAACAGCTTTCGAGACACAAGCGAAAAACTAAAGTTATAAATTTGAGCCATTTTTTTTTTTAATTTTAAAAGTTTGCCGCTTAATAACTTTTTTCGTACAGTCTTTCAGAAAACAAGCTATACCACGATCGATTCGTATTTTACTCCTCTTTCGGTCGCATATAGCGGTATATGTGCACGCGGAACAGTTTTCGAGACATAAGCGAAAAACTAAAGTTATAAATTTGAGCGATTTTTTTTTAATTTTAAAAGTTTGCCGCTTAATAACTTTTTTCGTACAGTCTTTCAGAAAACAAGCTATACCACGATCGATTCGTATTTTTATCCTCTTTCGATCGCATATAGCGGAATATGTGCACACGAAATAGTTTTCGAGATATAAGCGAAAAACTAAAGTTATAAATTTGAGCGATTTTTTTAATTTTAAAAGTTTGCCGCTTAATAACTTTTTTCGTACAGTTTTTCAGAAAACAAGCTATAACACGATCGATTCGTATTTTTATCCTCTTTCGATCGTATATAGCGGTATGTGTGCACGCGGAACAGTTTTCGAGGCATAAGCGAAAAACTAAAGTTATAAATTTGAGCGAATTTTTTTTAATTTTAAAAGTTTGCCGCTTAATAACTTTTTTCGTACAGTCTTTCAGAAAACAAGCTATACCACGATCGATTCGTATTTTCATCCTCTTTCGGTCGCATATAGCGGTATATGTGCACGCGAAATAGTATTCGAGATATAAGCGCAAAACTAAAGTTATAAATTTGAGCGATTTTTTTTTTAGATTTAAAACTTCGCTGCTTAATAACTTTTTTCGTGCAGTCTATCAGAAAACAAGCTATACCACAATCGATTCATATTTTTATCCTCTTTCGATTATATATAGCGGTATATGTGCACGCGGAATAGCTTTCAAGATCTAAGCAAAAAACTAAAGTTATAAATTTGAGCGATTTTTTTAATTTTAACAGTTTGCCGCTTAATAACTTTTTTCGTACTGTCTTTCAGAAAACAAGCTATACCACGATCGATTCGTATTTTCATCCTCTTTCGGTCGCTTATAGCGGTATATGTGCACGCGAAATAGTTTTCGAGATATAGGCGCAAAACTAAAGTTATAAATTTGAGCGATTTTTTTAATTTTAAAAGTTTGCCGCTTAATAACTTTTTTCGTACAGTTTTTCAGAAAACAAGCTATACCACGATCGATTCGTATTTTTATCCTCTTTCGATCGTATATAGTGGTATATGTGCACGCGGAACAGTTTTCTAGACACAAGCGAAAAACTAAAGTTATAAATTTGAGCGATTTTTTTTTTTAATTTTAAAAGTTTGCCGCTTAACAACTTTTTTCGTACAGTCTTTCAGAAAACAAGCTATACCACGATCGATTCGTACTTTTATCCTCTTTCGATCGTATATAGCGGTATATGTGCACGCGAAACAGTTTTCGAGACATAAGCGAAAAACTAAAGTTATAAATTTGAGCGATTTTTTTTTTAATTTTAAAAGTTTGGCGCTTAATAACTTTTTTCGTACAGTCTTTCAGAAAACAAGCTATACCACGATCGATTCGTATTTTACTCCTCTTTCGGTCGCATATAGCGGTATATGTGCACGCGGAACAGTTTTCGAGACATAAGCGAAAAACTAAAGTTATAAATTTGAGCGTTTTTTTTTTAATTTTAAAAGTTTGCCGCTTAATAACTTTTTTCGTACAGTCTTTCGGAAAACAAGCTATACCACGATCGATTCGTATTTTTATCCTCTTTCGATCGCATATAGCGGTATATGTGCACGCGGAATAGTTTTCGAGATATAAGCGAAAAACTAAAGTTATAAATTTGAGCGATTTTTTTAATTTTAAAAGTTTGCCGCTTAATAACTTTTTTCGTACAGTCTTTCAGAAAACAAGCTATACCACGATCGATTCGTATTTTCATCCTCTTTCGGTCGCATATAGCGGTATATGTGCACGCGAAATAGTTTTCGAGATATAAGCGCAAAACTAAAGTTATAAATTTGAGCGATTTTTTTTTTAATTTTAAAACTTCGCTGCTTAATAACTTTTTTCGTGCAGTCTACCAGAAAGCAAGCTATACCACAATCGATTCGTATTTTTATCCTCTTTCGATTGTATATAGCGGTATATGTGCACGCGGAATAGCTTTCAAGATATAAGCAAAAAACTAAAGTTATAAATTTGAGCGATTTTCTTAATTTTAAAAGTTTGCCGCTTAATAACTTTTTTCGTACAGTCTTTCAGAAAACAAACTATACCATGATCTATTCGTATTCTTATCTTCTTTTGATCGTATATAGCGGTATATGCGCTCCCGAAATAGTTTTCGAGATATAAGCGAAAAACTAAAGTTATAAATTTGAGCGATTTTTTTTTTAATTTTAAAAGTTTGCCGCTTAATAACTTTTTTCGTACAGTCTTTCAGAAAACAAGCTATACCAAGATCAATTCGTATTTTTATCCTCTTTCGATCGCATATAGCAGTATATGTGCACGCGGAATAGTTTTCAAGATATAAGCGCAAAACTAGAGTTATAAATTTGAGCGATTTTTTTTTAATTTTAATAGTTTGCCGCTTAATAACTTTTTTCGTACAGTTTTTCAGAAAACAGGCTATACCACGATCGACTCATATTTTAATCCTCTTTCGATCGAATATAGCGGTATATGTGCACGCGGAATAGTTTTCGAGATATAAGCGAAAAACTAAAGTTATAAATATGAGCAATTTTTTTTTTAATTTTAAAAGTTTGCCGCTTAATAACTTTTTTCGTACAGTCTTTCAGAAAACAAGCTATATCACGATCGATTCGTATTTTCATCCTCTTTCGATCGCATATAGCGGTATATGTGCACGCGAAATAGTTTTCGAGATATAAGCGCAAAACTAAAGTTATAAATTTGAGCGATTTTTTTTTAATTTGAAAAGTTTGCTGCTTAATAACTTTTTTCGTACAGACTTTTAGAAAACAAACTATACTACGATCGATTCGTATTTTTGTCTTCTTTCGATCGTATATAGCGGTATATGTGCAGGCGGAACAGTTTTCGAGATATAAGCGAAAAACTAAAGTTATAAGTTTGAGCAATTTTTTAATTTTAAAAGAATGCCGCTTAATAACTTTTTTCGTACAGTTTTTTTAAAAAAACAAGCTATTCCACGATCGATTTGCATTTTTATCCTCTTTCGATCGTATATAGCGGTATATGTGCACGCGGAATAGTTTTCGAGATATAAGCGAAAAACTAAAGTTATAAATTTGAGCGATTTTTTTAATTTTAAAAGTTTGCCGCTTAATAACTTTTTTCGTACAGCTTTTCAGAAAACAAGCCATACCACGATCGATTCGTATTTTTATCCTCTTTCGATCGTATATAGCGGTATATGTGCACGCGGAACAGTTTTCGAGATATAAGCGAAAAACTAAAGTTATAAATTTGAGCGATTTTTTTTAATTTTAAAAGTTTGCCGCTTAAAAACTTTTTTCGTACAGTCTTTCAGAAAACAAGCTATACCACGTTCGATTCGTATTTTCATCCTCTTTTGGTCGCATATAGCGGTATATGTGCGCGCGAAATAGTTTTCGAGATATAAGCGCAAAACTAAAGTTACAAATTTGAGCGATTTTTTTAATTTTAAAACTTCGCTGCTTAATAACTTTTTTCGTACAGTCTATCAGAAAACAATCTATACCACAATCGATTCGTATTTTTATCCTCTTTCGATTGTATATAGCGGTATATGTGCACACGTAACAGTTTTCAAGATATAAGCAAAAAACTAAAGTTATAAATATGAGCGATTTTTTTAATTTTAAAAGTTTGCCGCTTAATAACTTTTTTCGTACAGTCTTTCAGAAAACAAACTATACCATGATCTATTCGTATTTTTATCTTCTTTTGATCGTATATAGCGGTATATGCGCACGCGAAATAGTTTTCGAGATATAAGCGAAAAACTAAAGTTATAAATTTGAGCGATTTTTTTTTTTTAATTTTAAAAGTTTGCCGCTTAATAACTTTTTTCGTACAGTCTTTCAGAAAACAAGCTATACCAAGATCGATTCGTATTTTTATCCTCTTTCGATCGCATATGTGTGCACGCGGAATAGTTTTCGAGATATAAGCGCAAAACTAGAGTTATAAATTTGAGCGATTGTTAACAGCAGATACGTCCCTGGATTTTGCTTTAAATATTTTTTATATTAAATTGTTTAGCCTTGAACTTCAATTTTTGTTAACCTTGAAATTCTTTACATTTCTTTCTTTTAAAAATAGTCAAACTGTAAATCGAACAAGCATGCGTACATACATACATAATATTTGCATATAAACATACACACTTAATCTCTACGCAATCGTTTCTCAATCTCTTATACACTTAGTTTAACAAAGAGATTACTATTTAAAATAAATGCATGTATTTATATATGTATGTACATTTGTGCATACACATTGTTTAACATACATATTAATACTCTTTTTGAGAAATAATTTTGTGTGTATGTATGTATGTTTGCTTGTGCGCATATTTTGGTGGTTGACATATTTTATTGGTTTTTAGTTTTGTCATTCGATTTAATAAAGTAAAAGTAAGCGCATCAAGCGCAAACTAAATTTGGCAAAATAAAAATTCGTTTTATTTTGTATTGTCTGCAAAAAGTATTGCAGACACAAACATTTGGTGACCCCGACGTGATCTATTTGGAGATCACTTTTGTGCAAATATCATTTTGGATATTTGATTAAACAAATAAATATCAATTCGGATATTTGTAAATCAATAAGATGTCGACCAACAACCAGAAGAAATCTGCCCCCAAGGAGAAGGAAGAATGCATCAAGAAGTTGTTGCCCTATAAATCTAGAGCTGCTGCATTATTCAAGCAGCTGGAAAATCTAAACCAATCATTGGCAACATCTTAACTAAATGAGCTAGACGAGGCGGATCTGTCTGTTCGTATGGGCTTCATAGAGGATGTAAGGAAAAATTATGAAGAGGCTCAAAGTGTCATAGAAATAAATGAAAGCGGTGAGTTAACTTGCACGGACCGTATGAATTTTGTAGCTCTATACTTTGAGGTAAAAGCTAAGATGGTTCATCAAATTGGTGTCGCTCGTAAGACAAGTCCTGGCCCTCAATCTTCAACATTTAGGCAATTCTCAATCGATGAGACGCCATCTTCTCAAACTTCGTGTCGCAAAACAAAGGTACCTGAAATTCAGTTGCCTAAGTTTTTTGGTTCTTATTCGGATTGGCTAAATTTCTCTACATTATTTACAACTGTTATACACGATAACAATGAGTTAAGCAGCCTTGAGAAGTTTCACTATTTGACAGCCAGCTTAGGTGGAACTGCTCTGGACATAATTGCATCGTTGGAGCTTAACGAAACAAATTATGAAGAAGCATTAGTATTGCTGAAAAATCGTTTCGACAATAAGCTTTTAAATTTTCAAACACACATAAAAGCAATTTTTGCTCTTAATTGTGTTGAAAATGGCTCAGCTGTCGGCTTACGTCGATTAAGCGACAGCATAAATGCGCATTTGCGTGCTCTGAAGACAATTGGCAGTGAACAAAGCATTGCAGATGGGTTACTAATACATTTAGTAACAACAAAATTGGACCCAACATCGCTAATAAAATGGGAAGAAAATCTACCAAACAACGAGTTGCCAACTTGGGCTTCCATGTCAACATTTTTAGAGCGTAGGTGCCGAATGGCAGAAAACATAGAAAATTCTGTGGTAAGTAAGACCATAAAGCAACCCGTTTTAAAAAAATCTATTCCCCACATTCGACATGTTCATGTTTCGGTCGCCACTCCAGCTAAGTTGTGTTCCTTTTGTGATTCTAAGGAGCATTTTATTACCAGTTGCTTGAGTTTTTTAAATTTGTCGCCCTCTCTTCGGTTTAAAGAAGCAAAAACGTTGAAGTTGTGTCTAAATTGTTTAAAAAGAGGCCACATGCTCAAAAGATGTCCTGCAGGTGACTGCCGTCAGTGCGCTTTGAAACATCACACATTGCTCCATGTTGATTACGCTCATGCTCAGCCCGAATTGGCATCGGTAGAACCCAGCTCTACTCAAGCAGTGCTTCTTTCTTCAAGTGATAGAGTTACCGCAAAAACGTCAGCTCCTGCCATGGGTGTTTTACTAGCAACAGCCATTATTATGGTCAAAAATAAATTTGGTAATTTTGTACCTTGTCGCGCTATATTAGATTCTGCATCGCAGCTGAACCTTATCACAAGCCGTTTTGTGAACCATTTAAATTTGAAATGCAGCAAGGCTTTTGCGACTATTTCTGGTATAGGCGATGGAAATGTAATAATAGATAAGTCTGCTGATATAGTTATTAAATCAACGAACGGAAAATATTCAACATCTTTGAAGACTATGGTGGTTCCTGTATAACCGATTATCAACCCAACATTAACATCGACACATCAGATTGGAAAATACCGCAAAATATTCAGTTGGCAGATCCGTTATTTTACAAGTGTGGTCGCATCGATGTTTTAATTGGAGCTCAGTTGTTTTTTGATTTAATGTCAATCGGACAAATTAAATTAGCTAAAAAGCTACCTGTGCTACAAAAAACATTGCTAGGTTGGGTGATTGCTGGCGGTGGCCCTAGTCCTTGTCATTCGTGGTCCTTGACTGTCAGTTCAAAAATTAAACAGGAGGACCAGTTGTGCTCAATAGTTAAAGGCTTTTGGGAAATCGAAAATAATTTCGGTAATTGCGATACGTTCTCCGATGAAGAAATTTTTTGTGAAAATCATTTTGTAAAAAATACTGTTCGTCTTAGTTCTGGTGCTTTTTCTGTTCGTCTACTTGCAATAGAAGAAGGAGGAACACATTTGCTTGGGTACTCATATCAGCATGCTCTACAGCGATTTAAAGGCTTGGAGAAAAAATTCAAAGGTTTTCTGACATAAAGACTCAATACGCAGCATTTATGAGTGAGTATATTTCTTTAAACCACATGTCCTTAATTTCGCCGCAGGTGAAGCAGAAACAATATTTTCCCCCGCATCATTGTGTACAAAAACTTGATAGTACAACAACAAAGTTAAGGGTCGTTTTTGATGGTTCTGCAAAAACAACAAGTGGCTTATCACTCAACGGCGTATTGTATGCTGGTCCAACTATTCAGCCAAAGCTTTTTAACACACTTTTGCGATATCGGTTTTTTAAGGTAGCTCTGGGTGGTGATATTTGTAAAATGTACAGATGTGTACGAGTTTCTCATCCAGATGACTACCTGCAATGCATACTATGGAGAGAAAATGAAGACCAAGAGTTAAAAACATACAAATTGAATACGGTGACTTATGGTACAAAGCCTGCTACATTTGTGGCAATTCGTGCTATGCACCAGCTCGCAAATGAAGAAGAACCCTTTTTCCCGTTGGCTGCAACAATTATGAAGCGTGACTTTTATGTAGACGACCTGATTTCTGGCGGTGACTCAGTTGAAGAAGTAGTGGCGATTAGGCAGCAAATAAAGGCGGTGCTTGAAAAAGGCAAATTTATTATAAGAAAATGGTGCTCGAACGTTCCTGCAGTATTAGATGGCATAAATGTGGATGAATGCGAAAAATTTTTGAAATTTAGCGACGTAACTGATGTCACTAAAACGCTCGGACTTATTTGGGACCCAAAAAGTGACAACTTTATATTTTCATTTACCCCTTTTGAATACAGCAAGGTAATTAACAAACGTACAATACTATCATCAATTGCTCGTCTGTATGACCCACTGGGTTTAATTGGCCCAGTTATTACAAAGGCGAAAATTTTTATGCAACATTTATGGAAGCTTCTGTTACAGTGGGATGAAAGCCTCCCACAGGCATTGCATTCTTCATGGCTCGAATATACTTCCCAGTTTGACTCAATTCAGCATTTCAATTTTCCTCGCTGTGTATCAATGTCGAATTCAAAGATGCAAATTCATGCATTTTGTGATGCCAGCTTAGCGGCTTATGGCGCTTGTGTATACATTAGGTCAGAATTTAAAAATGTCGTTAAAACATCATTGCTTTGCTCTAAATCGAGAGTTTCCCCACTAAAAAGTTTGACGGTCCCAAAACTTGAGTTAGCTGCAGCGTTTCTTTTAGCAGAGCTTGTGGACGTGGTCGTTAAAACGCTGTCGTATAATTGTGATGTGCACTGCTGGTCCGATTCAATGGTCGTACTTTCGTGGCTTCAAGAGCAGCCTTCAAATTTTAACGTTTTCGTGTCGAAAAGACTGTCTCGTATACAAACACTAACAAGTTAAATGACGTGGCATTATGTTCCAACAAACTTGAATCCAGCAGACATACTTTCAAGAGGTACATCGCCCAAAGAGCTGCTTCACTTAACATTATGGAAAAATGGGCCAAGTTTCTTAAATCACGGACCTTCAAAGTGGCCTGCAAATACAACATTTTTAGACGAATTACCTGAGCGACGTCGAAATGTATTGGTAACGGTTTCACTATCAGACTTGTCGATGCAATGTAAGTATCACAATTCTTTTACTAAAATGCAACGAATATTTGCGTACATTTTTAAATTTGTATATCCTACATTGAGAAACCAAAGTGCAACTTTAACACCAATTGACGTCAAAAATGGAACAAATCTTTTAATAAAAAATATACAGCTAGTTCATTTTGCAGCAGAGTATAAGGCCCTAAAGGACAATCAAAAAATTTCGTCATCCAGCAAGCTTCTATCACTGATGCCTATAATTGACTCATTTGGCTTAATTCGTGTAGGCGGTCGTCTTTAGCATTCAACTCTTAATTTTGATGCCCAGCACCCTATTATTTTGCCCAAGCATCATCCCTTTACGTCGTCCCTGATAATACATTTTCATGAAAAATTATTGCATGCTGGCCCTCAATTTTTGTTGGCTTCAATTCGGCAGCAGTATTGGCCTATTGGAGGTCGTAAACTGGTAAGCACTGTAATATCAAAATGTCTGCGGTGTTTTAGAATGAAGCCAAAACTATATCAACATGTGATGGGAAACTTGCCCGCCGATCGGGTAACGCCAAATAAGGCCTTTCACACTACTGGAGTGGATTTTTGTGGCCCTTTCTATTACAAGTCAGAAGTAAGAAATCGTCCTGCAGTCAAATGCTATGTATGTATTTTTATATGTTTTTCAACAAAAGCTACACATTTGGAGGTAGTGCAAGATTTATCAACACTGTCATTTTTGTCTGCCCTTCATCGATTTGTCGCCATCCGAGGCAAACCCAAAACAATTTGGTCAGACAACGCGACGAATTTTGTAGGCGCTAAAAATGAGCTAGCAGATTTAAGGCAGATGTTTTGCAGCCAGTCTCATCAAAAGCTACTACGTCAGCAGTGCCTTGAAGACGGAATAGAATGGAAATTTATTCCACCAAGGTCGCCGCATTTTGGCGGATTGTAGGAGGCTGCCGTTAAGTCTGCCAAATATCATTTTTATCGAACGGTCGGTCTCAACAAGCTTACTTTTGATGAGCTACGCACTTTAGTATGCCAAATTTCTGCAATGTTAAATTCACGGCCCTTGTCTCCGATTTCCGAGAATCCTAATGACCTCGATGTCTTAACGCCTGCGCATTTCTTAGTAGGTGGTCCTTTAGTCACCATAGTGGAGCCCAGTTACACCGAAATAGACATTAGCCGCCTCAGTAGATGGCAAAGAGTTTCCCAAATACAGCAAATTTTTTTGGAAAAAATGGAGCAACTCGTATCTATCTCTCCTGCAAGAGCGCGTAAAATGGTGTGAAAAAGGTAAAGAAATAGCTTGTGGTGCAATGGTGCTTATAAAGGATGAAAATCAACCACCTTTAAAATGACAAACAGGCCGTATATCTGACGTTATTTTTGGCGATGATGGTGTAGCTCGTGTTGCAGTTGTTCACACAAATAATGGCTTAATCAAACGTGCAGTTACTAAACTTGCTGTTCTGCCCATAGAAATTTCTGTTGAAGGCCCCAACCCTTCAACGGGGGGAGGATGTTAACAGCAGATACGTCCCTGGATTTTGCTTTAAATATTTTTTATATTAAATTGTTTAGCCTTGAACTTCAATTTTTGTTAACCTTGAAATTCTTTACATTTCTTTCTTTTAAAAATAGTCAAACTGTAAATCGAACAAGCATGCGTACATACATACATAATATTTGCATATAAACATACACACTTAATCTCTACGCAATCGTTTCTCAATCTCTTATACACTTAGTTTAACAAAGAGATTACTATTTAAAATAAATGCATGTATTTATATATGTATGTACATTTGTGCATACACATTGTTTAACATACATATTAATACTCTTGTTGAGAAATAATTTTGTGTGTATGTATGTATGTTTGCTTGTGCGCATATTTTGGTGGTTGATATATTTTATTGGTTTTTAATTTTGTCATTCGATTTAATAAACTAAAAGTAAGCGCATCAAGCGCAAACTAAATTTGGCAAAATAAAAATTCGTTTTATTTTGTATTGTCTGCAAAAAGTATTGCAGACACAAACACAATTTTTTTTTAATTTTAAAAGTTTGCCGCTTAATAACTTTTTTCGTACAGTTTTTCAGAAAACAAACTAACCACGATCGACTCATATTTTAATCCTCTTTCGATCGTATATAGCGGTATTTGTGCACGCGGAATAGTTTTCGAGATATAAGCGAAAAACTAAAGTTAAAAATTTGAGCAATTTTTTTTTAATATTAAAAGTTTGCCGCTTAATAACTTTTTTCGTACAGCCTTGCAGAAAACAAGCTATACCACGATCGATTCGTATTTTCATCCTCTTTCGAGCGCATATAGCACGCGAAATAGTTTTCGAGATATAAGCGCAAAACTAAAGTTATAAATTTGAGCGATTTTTTTTAATTTTAAAAGTTTGCCGCTTAATAACTTTTTTTTACAGTCTTTCAGAAAACAAGCTATACCACGATCGACTCATATTTTAATCCTCTTTCGATCGCATATAGCGGTATATGTGCACGCGGAATAGTTTTCGAGATATAAGCGAAAAACTAAAGTTATAAATTTGAGCGATTTTTTTAATTTTAAAACTTTGCCGCTTAATAACTTTTTTGTACAGTCTTTCAGAAAACAAGCTATAGCACGATCAATTCGTATTTTATCCCCTTTCGATCTTATGTAACAGTATATGTGCACGCGGAATAGCTTTCGAGATATAAGCGAAAAACTAAAGTTATAAATTGGAGCGATTTTTTTTAATTTTAAAAGTGTGCCGCTTAGTTACTTCTTTCGTACAGTCTTTCAGAAAACAAGCTACACCACGATCTATTCGTATTTTTATCTTCTTTCAATCGTATATAGCGGTATATGTGCACGCGAAATAGTTTTCGAGATATAAGCGAAAAACTAAAGTTATAAATTTACGCTATTTTTTTTTAATTTTAAAAGTTTGCCGCTTAATAACTTTGTTAGTACAGTCTTTCAGAAAACAAGCTATACCACGATCGATTAGTATTTTTATCCTCTTTCGATCGTATATAGCGGTATATGCGCATGCAGAACAGTTTTCGAGATATAAGCGAAAAACTAAAGTTATAAATTTGAGCGATTTTTTTTTTTAATTGTAAAAGTTTGCCGCTGAATAACTTTTTTCGTACAGTCTTTCAGAAAACGAGCTATACCACGATCGATTCGTATTTTTATCCTCTTTCGATCGTATATAGCGGTATATGTGCACGCGAAATAGTTTTCGAGATATAAGCGAAAAACTAAAGTTATAAATTTAAGCTATTTTTTTTAATTTTAAAAGTTTGCCGCCTAATTACTATTTCGTACAGTCTTTCAGAAAACAAGCTATACCACGATCTATTCGTATTTCTGTCTTCTTTCGATCGTATATAGCGGTATATGCGCACGCGGAATACTTTTCGAGATATAAGTGAAAAACTAAAGTTATAAATTTGAGCGATTTTTTTTTAATTTTAAAAGTTTGCCGCTTAATAACTTTTTTCGTACAGTCTTTCAGAAAACAAGCTATACCAAGATCGATTCGTATTTTTATCCTCTTTCGATCGCATATAGCAATATATATGCACGCCGAATAGTTTTCGAGATATAAGCGAAAAACTAAAGTTATAAATTTAAGCTATTTTTTTTAATTTTAAAAGTTTGCCGCTTAATTACTTTTTTCGTACAGTCTTTCAGAAAACAAGCTATACCACGATCTATTCGTATTTCTGTCTTCCTTCGATCGTATATAGCGGTATATGCGCACGCGGAATACTTTTCGAGATATAAGTGAAAAACTAAAGTTATAAATTTGAGCGATTTTTTTTTAATTTTAAAAGTTTGCCGCTTAATAACTTTTTTCGTACAGTCTTTCAGAAAACAAGCTATACCACGATCTATTCGTATTTTTATCTTCTTTCGATCGTATATAGCGGTATATGCGCGCGCGGAACAGTTTTTGAGATATAAGCGAAAAACTAAAGTTATAAATTTGAGCGATTTTTTTTTTAATTTTAAAAGTTTTGCGCTTAATAACTTTTTTCGTACAGTCTTTCAGAAAACAAACTATACCACGATCGACTCATATTTTAATCCTCTTTCGATCGCTTATAGCGATATATGTGCACGCGAAATAGTTTTCGAGATATAAGCGCAACACTAAAGATAAAAATTGGAGCGATTTTTTTTAATTTTAAAAGTTTGCCGCTTAAGAATTTTTTCGTACAGCCTTTCAGAAAACAAGCTATACCACGATCGACTCATTCATTTTTTAATCCTCTTTCGATCTATTATAGCGGTATATGTGCACGCGGTATAGTTTTCGAGATATAAGCGAAAAACTAAAGTTATAAATTTGAGCGATTTTTTTTTAATTTTAAAAGTTTGCCGCTTAATAACTTTTTTCGTACAGTCTTTCAGAAAACAAGCTATACCAAGATCGATTCGTATTTTTATCCTCTTTCGATCGCATTTAGCAGTATATATGCACGCGGAATAGTTTTCGAGATATAAGCGCAAAACTAAAGTTATAAATTTGAGCAATTTTTTTTTTAATTTTAAAAGTTTGCCGCTTAATAACTTTTTTCGTACAGTCTTTCAGAAAACAAACTATACTACGATCGACTCATATTTTAATCTTCTTTTGATCGTATATAGCGGTATATGTGCACGCGGAATAGTTTTCAAGATATAAGCGAAAAACTAAAGTTATAAATTTGAGCGATTTTTTTTTTTTAATTTTAAAAGTTTGCCGCTTAATAACTTTTTTCGTACAGTCTTTCAGAAAACAAGCTATACCACGATCGATTCGTATTTTCATCCTCTTTCGATCGCACATAGCGATATATGTGCACGCGAAATAGTTTTCGAGATATAAGCGCAAAACTAAAGTTAAAAATTGGAGCGATTTTTTTTTAATTTTAAAAGTTTGCCGCTCAAGAACTTTTTTCGTACAGCCTTTCAGAAAACAAGCTATACAACGATCGACTCATATTTTAATCCTCTTTCGATCTTTTATAGCGGTATATGTGCACGCGGAATAGTTTTCGAGATATAAGCGAAAAACTAAAGTTATAAATTTGAGCGATTTTTTTTTTTAATTTTAAAAGTTTGCCGCTTAATAACTTTTTTCGTACAGTCTTTCAGAAAACAAGCTATACCAAGATCGATTCGTATTTTTAACCTCTTTCGATCGCATTTAGCAGTATATATGCACGCGGAATAGTTTTCGAGATATAAGCGCAAAACTAAAGTTATAAATTTGAGCGATTTTTTTTTTAATTTTAAAACTTCGCTGCTTAATAACTTTTTTCGTGCAGTCTATCAGAAAGCAAGCTATACCACAATCGATTCGTATTTTTATCCTCTTTCGATTGTATATAGCGGTATATGTGCACGCGGAATAGCTTTCAAGATATAAGCAAAAAACTAAAGTTATAAATTTGAGCGATTTTTTTAATTTTAAAAGTTTGCCGCTTAATAACTTTTTTCGTACAGTCTTCCAGAAAACAAACTATACCATGATCTATTCGTATTCTTATCTTCTTTTGATCGTATATAGCGGTATATGCGCACCCGAAATAGTTTTCGAGATATAAGCGAAAAACTAAAGTTATAAATTTGAGCGATTTTTTTTTTTTAATTTTAAAAGTTTGCCGCTTAATAACTTTTTTCGTACAGTCTTTCAGAAAACAAGCTATACCAAGATCAATTCGTATTTTTATCCTCTTTCGATCGCATATAGCAGTATATGTGCACGCGGAATAGTTTTCAAGATATAAGCGCAAAACTAGAGTTATAAATTTGAGCGATTTTTTTTTAATTTTAATAGTTTGCCGCTTAATAACTTTTGTCGTACAGTTTTTCAGAAAACAAACTATACCACGATCGACTCATATTTTAATCCTCTTTCGATCGAATATAGCGGTATATGTGCACGCGGAATAGTTTTCGAGATATAAGCGAAAAACTAAAGTTATAAATATGAGCAATTTTTTTTTTTTAATTTTAAAAGTTTGCCGCTTAATAACTTTTTTCGTACAGTCTTTCAGAAAACAAGCTATATCACGATCGATTCGTATTTTCATCCTCTTTCGATCGCATATAGCGGTATATGTGCACGCGAAATAGTTTTCGAGATATAAGCGCAAAACTAAAGTTATAAATTTGAGCGATTTTTTTTTAATTTGAAAAGTTTGCTGCTTAATAACTTTTTTCGTACAGACTTTTAGAAAACAAACTATACTACGATCGATTCGTATTTTTGTCTTCTTTCGATCGTATATAGCGGTATATGTGCAGGCGGAATAGTTTTCGAGATATAAGCGAAAAACTAAAGTTATAAGTTTGAGCAATTTTTTAATTTTAGAAGAATGCCGCTTAATAACTTTTTTCGTACAGTTTTTTAAAAAAACAAGCTATACCACGATCGATTTGTATTTTTATCCTCTTTCGATCGTATATAGCGGTATATGTGCACGCGGAATAGTTTTCGAGATATAAGCGAAAAACTAAAGTTATAAATTTGAGCGATTTTTTTAATTTTAAAAGTTTGCCGCTTAATAACTTTTTTCGTACAGCTTTTCAGAAAACAAGCTATACCACGATCGATTCGTATTTTTATCCTCTTTCGATCGTATATAGCGGTATATGTGCACGCGGAACAGTTTTCGAGATATAAGCGAAAAACTAAAGTTATAAATTTGAGCGATTTTTTTAATTTTAAAAGTTTGCCGCTTAATAACTTTTTTCGTACAGTCTTTCAGAAAACAAACTATACCATGATCTATTCGTATTTTTATCTTCTTTTGATCGTATATAGCGGTATATGTGCACGCAGAACAGTTTTCAAGATATAAGCAAGAAACTAAAGTTATAAATTTTAGCGATTTTTTTTAATTTAAAAGTTTGTCGCTTAATAACTTTTTTCGTACAGTCTTTCAGAAAACAAGCTATACCAAGATCGATTCGTATTTTTATCCTCTTTCGATCGCATATATGTGCACGCGGAATAGTTTTTGAGATATAAGCGCAAAACTAGAGTTATAAATTTGAGCGATTGTTAACAGCAGATACGTCCCTGGATTTTGCTTTAAATATTTTTTATATTAAATTGTTTAGCCTTGAACTTCAATTTTTGTTAACCTTGAAATTCTTTACATTTCTTTCTTTTAAAAATAGTCAAACTGTAAATCGAACAAGCATGCGTACATACATACATAATATTTGCATATAAACATACACACTTAATCTCTGCGCAATCGTTTCTCAATCTCTTATACACTTAGTTTAACAAAGAGATTACTATTTAAAATAAATGCATGTATTTATATATGTATGTACATTTGTGCATACACATTGTTTAACATACATATTAATACTCTTGTTGAGAAATAATTTTGTGTGTATGTATGTATGTTTGCTTGTGCGCATATTTTGGTGGTTGATATATTTTATTGGTTTTTAATTTTGTCATTCGATTTAATAAAGTAAAAGTAAGCGCATCAAGCGCAAACTAAATTTGGCAAAATAAAAATTCGTTTTATTTTGTATTGTCTGCAAAAAGTATTGCAGACACAAACACAATTTTTTGTTAATATTAAAAGTTTGCCGCTTAATAACTTTTTTCGTACAGTTTTTCAGAAAACAAACTATACCACGATCTACTCATATTTTAATCCTCTTTCGATCGTATAAAGCGGTATTTGTGCACGCGGAATAGTTTTCGAGATATAAACTAAAAACTAAAGTTAAAAATTTGAGCAATTTTTTTTTTTTAATATTAAAAGTTTGCCGCTTAATAACTTTTTTCGTACAGTCTTGCAGAAAACAAGCTATACCACGATCGATTCGTATTTTCATCCTCTTTCGAGCGCATGTAGCACGCGAAATAGTTTTCGAGATATAAGCGCAAAACTAAAGTTATAAATTTGAGCGATTTTTTTTAATTTTAAAAGTTTGCCGCTTAATAACTTTTTTTTACAGTCTTTCAGAAGACAAGCTATACCACGATCGACTCATATTTTAATCCTCTTTCGATCGCATATAGCGGTATATGTGCACGCGGAATATTTTTCGAGATATAAGCGAAAAACTAAAGTTATAAATTTGAGCGATTTTTTTAATTTTAAAAGTTTGCCGCTTAATAACTTTTTTGTACAGTCTTTCAGAAATCAAGCTATAGCACGATCGATTCGTATTTTATCCCCTTTCGATCTTATGTAGCAGTATATGTGCACGCGGAATAGCTTTCGAGATATAAGCGAAAAACTAAAGTTATAAATTGGAGCGATTTTTTTAATTTTAAAAGTGTGCCGCTTAGTTACTTCTTTCGTACAGTCTTTCAGAAAACAAGCTACACCACGATCTATTCGTATTTTTATCTTCTTTCAATCGTATATAGCGGTATATGTGCACGCGAAATAGTTTTCGAGATATAAGCGAAAAACTAAAGTTATAAATTTACGCTATTTTTTTTAATTTTAAAAGTTTGCCGCTTAATAACTTTTTTAGTACAGTCTTTCAGAAAACAAGCTATACCACGATCGATTAGTATTTTTGTCCTCTTTCGATCGTATATAGCGGTATATGCGCACGCAGAACAGTTTTCGAGATATAAGCGAAAAACTAAAGTTATAAATTTGAGCGATTTTTTTTTAATTGTAAAAGTTTGCCGCTTAATAACTTTTTTCGTACAGTCTTTCAGAAAACGAGCTATACCACGATCGATTCGTATTTTTATCCTCTTTCGATCGTATATAGCGGTATATGTGCACGCGAAATAGTTTTCGAGATATAAGCGAAAAACTAAAGTTATAAATTTAAGCTATTTTTTTTAATTTTAAAAGTTTGCCGCTTAATTACTTTTTTCGTACAGTCTTTCAGAAAACAAGCTATACCACGATCTATTCGTATTTCTGTCTTCTTTCGATCGTATATAGCGGTATATGCGCACGCGGAATACTTTTCGAGATATAAGTGAAAAACTAAAGTTATAAATTTGAGCGATTTTTTTTTTAATTTTAAAAGTTTGCCGCTTAATAACTTTTTTCGTACAGTCTTTCAGAAAACAAGCTATACCAAGATCGATTCGTATTTTTATCCTCTTTCGATCGCATATAGCAGTATATATGCACGCGGAATGGTTTTCGAGATATAAGCGAAAAACTAAAGTTATAAATTTGAGCGATTTTTTTTAATTTTAAAAGTTTGCCGCCTAATAACTTTTTTCGTACAGTCTTTAAGAAAACAAACTATAGCACGATCGACTCATATTTTAAATCTCTTTCGATCGTATATAGCGGTATATGTGCACGCTGAATAGTTTTCGAGATATAAGCGAAAAACCAAAGTTATAAATTTGAGCGATTTTTTTTTAATTTTAAAAGTTTGCCGCTTAATAACTTTTTTCGTACAGTCTTTCAGAAAACAAACTATACCACGATCGACTCATATTTTAATCTTCTTTCGATCGTATATAGCGGTATATGTGTACGCGGAATAGTTTTCAAGATATAAGCGAAAAACTAAAGTTATAAATTTGAGCGATTTTTTTTTTAATTTTAAAAGTGTGCCGCTTAATAACTTTTTTCGTACAGTCTTTCAGAAAACAAGCTATACCACGATCGATTCGTATTTTCATCCTCTTTCGATCGCACATAGCGATATATGTGCACGCGAAATAGTTTTCGAGATATAAGCGCAAAACTAAAGTTAAAAATTGGAGCGATTTTTTTTTAATTTTAAAAGTTTGCCGCTTAAGAACTTTTTTCGTACAGCCTTTCAGAAAACAAGCTATACAACGATCGACTCATATTTTAATCCTCTTTCGATCTTTTATAGCGGTATATGTGCACGCGGAATAGTTTTCGAGATATAAGCGAAAAACTAAAGTTATAAATTTGAGCGATTTTTTTTTTAATTTTAAAAGTTTGCCGCTTAATAACTTTTTTCGTACAGTCTTTCAGAAAACAAGCTATACCAAGATCGATTCGTATTTTTAACCTCTTTCGATCGCATTTAGCAGTATATATGCACGCGGAATAGTTTTCGAGATATAAGCGCAAAACTAAAGTTATAAATTTGAGCGATTTTTTTTTTAATTTTAAAAGTTTGCCGCTTAATAACTTTTTTCGTACAGTCTTTCAGAAAACAAACTATACCACGATCGACTCATATTTTAATCTTCTTTCGATCGTATATAGCGGTATATGTGCGCGCGGAATAGTTTTTAAGATATAAGCGAAAAACTAAAGTTATAAATTTGAGCGATTTTTTTTAATTTTAAAAGTTTGCCGCTTAATAACTTTTTTAGTACAGTCTTTCAGAAAACAAGCTATACCACGATCGATTAGTATTTTTGTCCTCTTTCGATCGTATATAGCGGTATATGCGCACGCAGAACAGTTTTCGAGATATAAGCGAAAAACTAAAGTTATAAATTTGAGCGATTTTTTTTTTAATTGTAAAAGTTTGCCGCTTAATAACTTTTTTCGTACAGTCTTTCAGAAAACGAGCTATACCACGATCGATTCGTATTTTTATCCTCTTTCGATCGTATATAGCGGTATATGTGCACGCGAAATAGTTTTCGAGATATAAGCGAAAAACTAAAGTTATAAATTTAAGCTATTTTTTTTAATTTTAAAAGTTTGCCGCTTAATTACTTTTTTCGTACAGTCTTTCAGAAAACAAGCTATACCACGATCTATTCGTATTTCTGTCTTCTTTCGATCGTATATAGCGGTATATGCGCACGCGGAATACTTTTCGAGATATAAGTGAAAAACTAAAGTTATAAATTTGAGCGATTTTTTTTTTAATTTTAAAAGTTTGCCGCTTAATAACTTTTTTCGTACAGTCTTTCAGAAAACAAGCTATACCAAGATCGATTCGTATTTTTATCCTCTTTCGATCGCATATAGCAGTATATATGCACGCGGAATGGTTTTCGAGATATAAGCGAAAAACTAAAGTTATAAATTTGAGCGATTTTTTTTAATTTTAAAAGTTTGCCGCCTAATAACTTTTTTCGTACAGTCTTTAAGAAAACAAACTATAGCACGATCGACTCATATTTTAAATCTCTTTCGATCGTATATAGCGGTATATGTGCACGCTGAATAGTTTTCGAGATATAAGCGAAAAACCAAAGTTATAAATTTGAGCGATTTTTTTTTAATTTTAAAAGTTTGCCGCTTAATAACTTTTTTCGTACAGTCTTTCAGAAAACAAACTATACCACGATCGACTCATATTTTAATCTTCTTTCGATCGTATATAGCGGTATATGTGTACGCGGAATAGTTTTCAAGATATAAGCGAAAAACTAAAGTTATAAATTTGAGCGATTTTTTTTTTTAATTTTAAAAGTGTGCCGCTTAATAACTTTTTTCGTACAGTCTTTCAGAAAACAAGCTATACCACGATCGATTCGTATTTTCATCCTCTTTCGATCGCACATAGCGATATATGTGCACGCGAAATAGTTTTCGAGATATAAGCGCAAAACTAAAGTTAAAAATTGGAGCGATTTTTTTTTTAATTTTAAAAGTTTGCCGCTTAAGAACTTTTTTCGTACAGCCTTTCAGAAAACAAGCTATACAACGATCGACTCATATTTTAATCCTCTTTCGATCTTTTATAGCGGTATATGTGCACGCGGAATAGTTTTCGAGATATAAGCGAAAAACTAAAGTTATAAATTTGAGCGATTTTTTTTTTAATTTTAAAAGTTTGCCGCTTAATAACTTTTTTCGTACAGTCTTTCAGAAAACAAGCTATACCAAGATCGATTCGTATTTTTAACCTCTTTCGATCGCATTTAGCAGTATATGTGCACGCGGAATAGCTTTCGAGATATAAGCGAAAAACTAAAGTTATAAATTGGAGCGATTTTTTTAATTTTAAAAGTGTGCCGCTTAGTTACTTCTTTCGTACAGTCTTTCAGAAAACAAGCTACACCACGATCTATTCGTATTTTTATCTTCTTTCAATCGTATATAGCGGTATATGTGCACGCGAAATAGTTTTCGAGATATAAGCGAAAAACTAAAGTTATAAATTTACGCTATTTTTTTTAATTTTAAAAGTTTGCCGCTTAATAACTTTTTTAGTACAGTCTTTCAGAAAACAAGCTATACCACGATCGATTAGTATTTTTGTCCTCTTTCGATCGTATATAGCGGTATATGCGCACGCAGAACAGTTTTCGAGATATAAGCGAAAAACTAAAGTTATAAATTTGAGCGATTTTTTTTTTAATTGTAAAAGTTTGCCGCTTAATAACTTTTTTCGTACAGTCTTTCAGAAAACGAGCTATACCACGATCGATTCGTATTTTTATCCTCTTTCGATCGTATATAGCGGTATATGTGCACGCGAAATAGTTTTCGAGATATAAGCGAAAAACTAAAGTTATAAATTTAAGCTATTTTTTTTAATTTTAAAAGTTTGCCGCTTAATTACTTTTTTCGTACAGTCTTTCAGAAAACAAGCTATACCACGATCTATTCGTATTTCTGTCTTCTTTCGATCGTATATAGCGGTATATGCGCACGCGGAATACTTTTCGAGATATAAGTGAAAAACTAAAGTTATAAATTTGAGCGATTTTTTTTTTAATTTTAAAAGTTTGCCGCTTAATAACTTTTTTCGTACAGTCTTTCAGAAAACAAGCTATACCAAGATCGATTCGTATTTTTATCCTCTTTCGATCGCATATAGCAGTATATATGCACGCGGAATGGTTTTCGAGATATAAGCGAAAAACTAAAGTTATAAATTTGAGCGATTTTTTTTAATTTTAAAAGTTTGCCGCCTAATAACTTTTTTCGTACAGTCTTTAAGAAAACAAACTATAGCACGATCGACTCATATTTTAAATCTCTTTCGATCGTATATAGCGGTATATGTGCACGCTGAATAGTTTTCGAGATATAAGCGAAAAACCAAAGTTATAAATTTGAGCGATTTTTTTTTAATTTTAAAAGTTTGCCGCTTAATAACTTTTTTCGTACAGTCTTTCAGAAAACAAACTATACCACGATCGACTCATATTTTAATCTTCTTTCGATCGTATATAGCGGTATATGTGTACGCGGAATAGTTTTCAAGATATAAGCGAAAAACTAAAGTTATAAATTTGAGCGATTTTTTTTTTTAATTTTAAAAGTGTGCCGCTTAATAACTTTTTTCGTACAGTCTTTCAGAAAACAAGCTATACCACGATCGATTCGTATTTTCATCCTCTTTCGATCGCACATAGCGATATATGTGCACGCGAAATAGTTTTCGAGATATAAGCGCAAAACTAAAGTTAAAAATTGGAGCGATTTTTTTTTAATTTTAAAAGTTTGCCGCTTAAGAACTTTTTTCGTACAGCCTTTCAGAAAACAAGCTATACAACGATCGACTCATATTTTAATCCTCTTTCGATCTTTTATAGCGGTATATGTGCACGCGGAATAGTTTTCGAGATATAAGCGAAAAACTAAAGTTATAAATTTGAGCGATTTTTTTTTTAATTTTAAAAGTTTGCCGCTTAATAACTTTTTTCGTACAGTCTTTCAGAAAACAAGCTATACCAAGATCGATTCGTATTTTTAACCTCTTTCGATCGCATTTAGCAGTATATATGCACGCGGAATAGTTTTCGAGATATAAGCGCAAAACTAAAGTTATAAATTTGAGCGATTTTTTTTTTAATTTTAAAAGTTTGCCGCTTAATAACTTTTTTCGTACAGTCTTTCAGAAAACAAACTATACCACGATCGACTCATATTTTAATCTTCTTTCGATCGTATATAGCGGTATATGTGCGCGCGGAATAGTTTTTAAGATATAAGCGAAAAACTAAAGTTATAAATTTGAGCGATTTTTTTTAATTTTAAAAGTTTGCCGCTTAATAACTTTTTTAGTACAGTCTTTCAGAAAACAAGCTATACCACGATCGATTAGTATTTTTGTCCTCTTTCGATCGTATATAGCGGTATATGCGCACGCAGAACAGTTTTCGAGATATAAGCGAAAAACTAAAGTTATAAATTTGAGCGATTTTTTTTTTAATTGTAAAAGTTTGCCGCTTAATAACTTTTTTCGTACAGTCTTTCAGAAAACGAGCTATACCACGATCGATTCGTATTTTTATCCTCTTTCGATCGTATATAGCGGTATATGTGCACGCGAAATAGTTTTCGAGATATAAGCGAAAAACTAAAGTTATAAATTTAAGCTATTTTTTTTAATTTTAAAAGTTTGCCGCTTAATTACTTTTTTCGTACAGTCTTTCAGAAAACAAACTATACCACGATCTATTCGTATTTCTGTCTTCTTTCGATCGTATATAGCGGTATATGCGCACGCGGAATACTTTTCGAGATATAAGTGAAAAACTAAAGTTATAAATTTGAGCGATTTTTTTTTTAATTTTAAAAGTTTGCCGCTTAATAACTTTTTTCGTACAGTCTTTCAGAAAACAAGCTATACCAAGATCGATTCGTATTTTTATCCTCTTTCGATCGCATATAGCAGTATATATGCACGCGGAATGGTTTTCGAGATATAAGCGAAAAACTAAAGTTATAAATTTGAGCGATTTTTTTTAATTTTAAAAGTTTGCCGCCTAATAACTTTTTTCGTACAGTCTTTAAGAAAACAAACTATAGCACGATCGACTCATATTTTAAATCTCTTTCGATCGTATATAGCGGTATATGTGCACGCTGAATAGTTTTCGAGATATAAGCGAAAAACCAAAGTTATAAATTTGAGCGATTTTTTTTTAATTTTAAAAGTTTGCCGCTTAATAACTTTTTTCGTACAGTCTTTCAGAAAACAAACTATACCACGATCGACTCATATTTTAATCTTCTTTCGATCGTATATAGCGGTATATGTGTACGCGGAATAGTTTTCAAGATATAAGCGAAAAACTAAAGTTATAAATTTGAGCGATTTTTTTTTTAATTTTAAAAGTTTGCCGCTTAATAACTTTTTTCGTACAGTCTTTCAGAAAACAAGCTATACCAAGATCGATTCGTATTTTTAACCTCTTTCGATCGCATTTAGCAGTATATATGCACGCGGAATAGTTTTCGAGATATAAGCGCAAAACTAAAGTTATAAATTTGAGCGATTTTTTTTTTAATTTTAAAAGTTTGCCGCTTAATAACTTTTTTCGTACAGTCTTTCAGAAAACAAACTATACCACGATCGACTCATATTTTAATCCTCTTTCGTTCGCTTATAGCGATATATATGCACGCGAAATAGTTTTCGAGATATAAGCGCAACACTAAAGTTAAAAATTGGAGCGATTTTTTTTAATTTTAAAAGTTTGCCGCTTAAGAATTTTTTCGTACAGCCTTTCAGAAAACAAGCTATACCACGATCGACTCATTCATTTTTTAATCCTCTTTCGATCTTTTATAGCGGTATATGTGCACGCGGTATAGTTTTCGAGATATAAGCGAAAAACTAAAGTTATAAATTTGAGCGATTTTTTTTAATTTTAAAAGTTTGCCGCTTAATAACTTTTTTCGTACAGTCTTTCAGAAAACAAGCTATACCAAGATCGATTCGTATTTTTATCCTCTTTCGATCGCATTTAGCAATATATATGCACGCGGCATAGTTTTCGAGATATAAGCGCAAAACTAAAGTTATAAATTTGACCAATTTTTTTTTTAATTTTAAAAGTTTGCCGCTTAATAACTTTTTTCGTACAGTCTTTCAGAAAACAAACTATACCACGATCGACTCATATTTTAATCTTCTTTCGATCGTATATAGCGGTATATGTGCGCGCGGAATAGTTTTTAAGATATAAGCGAAAAACTAAAGTTATAAATTTGAGCGATTTTTTTTAATTTTAAAAGTTTGCCGCTTAATAACTTTTTTCGTACAGTCTTTCAGAAAACAAGCTATACCACGATCGATTCGTATTTTCATCCTCTTTCGATCGCACATAGCGATATATGTGCACGCGAAATAGTTTTCGAGATATAAGCGCAAAACTAAAGTTAAAAATTGAGCGATTTTTTTTTAATTTTAAAAGTTTGCCGCTTAAGAACTTTTTTCGTACAGCCTTTCAGAAAACAAGCTATACTACGATCGACTCATATTTTAATCCTCTTTCGATCTTTTATAGCGGTATATGTGCACGCGGAATAGTTTTCGAGATATAAGCGAAAAACTAAAGTTATAAATTTGAGCGATTTTTTTTAATTTTAAAAGTGTTAAGGACAAAATCCTTCTTGATGTTGTCATCAACCCTAATATTATATACGCGATCGCTATTTGTATTACGAACAGAAGCTGAAAGTTATATATATATTGCAGCATAAGCTTCTATCTCACTCTAATAATTAATGCCTAATTTAAATGTCAAAAGAGGCGATGAGTTTTAGATATTTATTTCCTTTTTAATATTTTTTTTCTGTAGTTGGTAGACTTACGACCACGTTGGTAAGAAATTATTCCATCCTTATATATATACATATATATTTAATAAGAAGAAATAATAAACATTTCATGTCCCTTCTAATTCCATTCCATTGTTTTATTTCTTTGCATGCGGGGCTTTTGCTTAATTAACTCCGTTGAGTAACAAAATCCATTACGATTTTGTTTGCTCAGAGACTAATAAAAATCCACGTCTTCTTCCAATTTTCTAGATTCCAAAAACCACCACGACTTTTGAAATTAACATTTGATCCAACGAGCCGGATTGTTGTTGCATATTGGAAGCCTAAATTAGCTCTCTGAGATTACTTACCATCCATTGGCAAATTTCTTTCATATTTCATTTCGTAAAGTACTCATACAGGTTCGTTCATTTTCAGATTTTTTTCCTACATTAGTACATGTAAAGTTACTTCAAAGTGCATTACAAACAAATATAAGTTTAAGTAAATTAAATTAATACAAATTATATCGACTTTAAACAATCAGAATTTGAAAAAATAAACTAATTAGCAAGTGGTCGCAACTTAATATAAATCAATGAAAAGTGAAAGACTTACAAATAATAAAACCCAAAATATTAAATATATAAATTCTGAGTGAGTGATCTACAAATTTTGGAATTACAACATCTTCAAAAGCATATAAAAGCTAATGTGCTTTGGCAAATTGCGTAAGTCCCATTTGCAAAATTATATGAATTACGTTATTAAAATAAAGAATATTCAGTGAAGTTACATACTACGAGACATAGTTACATTATTCCGTTAATATCTAAAAAAAAAAAGAAACGGAGTTGCATCGAACATGTTTGATCAAGTCTGCCAGCTCTTTTGAAGTTCAGTAGCTTATTTAAACACGAGTAATTATTGGATTTAAGTCACTCAATTATACGACGCTCTTTCGGGTCTCTTTCTTTCCCCTTATCAAGAGTATTCTAAATAATTTCTTCAGCTGCGTTGCAAAAATTTCCATTTTCACATATGTGAGAGAAGGTATGTAAAATAAAATTAAAAATTCCATGTATATTGAGTTAAATAACTTTATTAATTATCCCACTCTGTGCCAATACTTTGAACTTCGTGTTGGAATTCTAAAGATTTATTTATATTACCTTTTTACAATATTCAAAATAAGATCCTGGTGTTTTAATTTTATTGAAAATTTACAACTAAAGCTAAAGGAAAATACACATATATTTTATACACAAATATAAATATACAAAGAAAAAATAAATAAATTTGTCCCTCTTAATTTTGTTGCGGTTAAACACTGATTAATTCAATATTATTACATTAATCGGGGAATAAGTGGAAAGTCCGAAATCCACCCACAAATATTTCCTTCTCATATGTGAAATTATTTTTGACTATAAGTATAAATAAGTGTAGTCCATTACCCGTTTCTTCCGTACACAAGAGGTTAATCAGCAGTAAAATAATATTCTTTCAATGCAAGGGGATTTAAATGATTTTGATCACTGTTTGAAGTAAAGAAAAAACAAAAATCCACCAAAATAATTTAGGCAAATTACTTTTACATTCTTGGAAACTAAAGAGAGAAATATAAAAAAATACAACTAAGGATTTAATGCCTGTTGAGTTTGCATACTATAGTATTTGCATTCTGGCCTGAATTATTCCATTGCAATTTGTTGGCAAAATAAAGAAAACTATTAATTACAAAACAAAGGTTTTTTTTCTATTCACTGGAAGCTTTTTTGTATTTTTTTAGTTTTCAAAACAAAATTTAATGAACAGCTGACTAATTGTTTAGTCAAGTATTACGATTAATTCTTTAAAAAAAAAACTCTTTGTACCAGTAACTTAAACATTTATTGTTCGAACAGCCACCAATCTGTAAAACAACATTAATAAGCTTAATCACAATTTCCTTAAGTTTTACATATTGCCAAGTGTTAAAAAAAAACAAAGTTCTCGACCCATTTTAAATAGCCTTATTCTTTTTCTTCGTTCTATCAGGAGCCTTGGTACTTATAACTCTTCAGAATGTCCCTTGATAATTTTATTAGATTAGCGGATAGCTTAGTGGAATTCGAAGCTGATTACAATGATAGTTGCTACCCTACAAACTCTTTACATGCATTGGAAATTCATAAGAATGAGCTTACGACTATATGGAATCGTATTAAAACGGCGTACGAAACACATTTAGTTGACCGCGATAATGAAAAAGCTGCTGATTATGCTGACCTTGAAACTCTTAAGGTCAAATACAAGAGCACTTACATCACTTACTGCAACTGCCTAGCGAAAATTGCTGCGCATTGCGATACACTACGCCATGAAAACGTCAATAAAATTGATAGTCATAATCCTGCACAGCAGTTAGATGGAATCGAGAATTTTAATCCTGCTGAAACACAAGGACATAGATTTCACTTACCTCCTTGCGATATCGAGGCCTTTCAGGGTAGCTATAAAACATGGCCAACATTTCGTGACCTGTTCACAGCCATGTATGTGAAGAATTCAACTCTTAGCCCAGTTGAGAAGCTCTTCCACTTGACCAAAAAGACTTCTGGGGAGGCCAGAGAAATAGTAAAGAAAAGTCCCTTGACCAATCAGGGTTTTGAAATGGCTTGGGCGAATCTAACTGATCGTTTTGAAAATCGTCGAATTCTGGTCAATGGGCAGCTTAAAATACTTTTTAACTTACCGAATATTGCTACCGAGTCAGGCAAAGCCATTCAACAACTGCAACGAGATATTAATTCATGTATCACTATATTAAAGTTTCATGGAATAGCAGTTGAAGGTTGGGACCCTATTTTCGTATTCTTATGTTCAAATCGACTTCCGAATATAACTTTGACCTTATGGGAACAAGGTATTCGCGACAAGTCTTCCATTCCTAAGTGGTGTGACCTTGATTCTTTTTTAACAAATCGGTATCGTACATTAGAATCTGTTTCAGAGATTCGAAACACTTCCCCAAAGCCTGCATACTCGAAAACCAAATTAACAAGTAATTTTCCAAACAGCATTAACAGCTTCCAGAATAATATCTCCAACCCTATTTGCCCATTGTGTCCCAAAGAATGCCATGTAATACGAAAGTGCCCTCAATTTTTGAAATTTAATATCACACAACGATTTAGTGAGATTAAAAAGTTAAGTCTATGCATTAATTGTTTTTCTAAGGCTCATTCTGTGAGAAACTGTAAAAGCAAGAATAGTTGCCTTCGTTGCAGGAAACGACACAACACACTTCTTCACAGAGATTCTGATAATACTGTGAAAAATACTGAGTTGCCAGTTTCAAGCGGAGGTTTGAGTTTAAACCCCGACGCGGCTATCTTTAACAAGAATGTAAACTCTACTACCATACAGTCCACTCCAAATTCAGAACTGACAACCGTAAGGTCTTGCTTCGCAGCTAATTCACGTGGTGTTCTTCTAGGGACAGTCCTATTAGATATTTGTTATCTGGGCATCAGGTTTAGGGTACGAGCCTTGCTAGACTCAGGATCCGAAGGGTCTTTCATTTCTGAGAAACTTTTCCATCGGTTAAAACTGCCATCGAAGCGCATAAATGCTCAGATATCTGGATTAAACAATTCTATATCTGCTAACGTTAACATGGAATGTTGCTTTGTTGTAAGTTCGGTTTGGGATGAGGACGTCCAATTACCAGTGACAGCATTGGTCGTACCTCGCCTTTCAAACAAATTACCTTCCGAAACATATGATGTTTCTCATTTCTCCAATTTGCCGAGTATTCAACTCGCCGATCCTACGTTTTATACAAGTTCCAACATTGACATTTTAATCGGAGGAGATCTTTTCCCGTCAGTTATATTAGCTGACGTAAAACACAAAGTATGTGGCTCTTTAATTGGTCAAAAAACTATATTCGGATGGATTCTTACAGGACCTTTATCCAGAGATTCGGCCCCGTCCACACTCGTATCATATTTCTGCGAAATCGCTTTAGACAAAGAGCTTTCTCGATTCTGGGAGGTGGAGGATCTTCCAAGGACGGACACAATATCCTTATCCGACCAGTTTTGTGAGGATTTATTCAATAAAACTACAAAAAGAAACAAAGATGGTAGATTTATAGTTTCTTTACCATTCAAAAGGGAATTTCCTGACAAAATTAACTTAGGTCCATCCCGTAAATTTGCAATGTCCCAGTTTTTAAGAAATGAAACTAAATTAATACGCAATCCTCAATTGAAAAGAGATTACGATCATGTTATTCAAGAATATATAGAATTGGGGCATATGGTTAAATTATTTTCTCAAGGTTCCACCTTCCCAAATTATTATTTACCGCACCATGCTGTCATAAAACCGGACAGTACTACTACTAAAATACGGGTGGTCTTTAACGCTTCCTCTCCATCTACTAATGGTCTAAGCCTCAATGATGTTTTGCATACAGGACCAGTCTTACAATGCGATCTAACACTTCTGATTCTTAAATGGAGATATTTCAAATATGTATACAATGCGGATATTAGGCAAATGTATCGACAAATCCTCGTCGATCCGAATCACACTAAATATCAGAGAATCTTATTTCGTAATGATTCTAATGATATTGTCCAAGATTTCGAATTGAAAACTGTAACTTTTGGGCTTAATTGCGCTCCGTACTTGGCTATCCGGACTATTCATCAGTTAGCTCAAGATATTGCTACACCGTTTCCCATCGCCAGCAATATACTCCGTAATTCGATGTACGTAGATGATGTTTTGGCTGGCGCTTATTCAATAACTGATGCTATAGAGTCGAGAAATCAACTCGATCTTGCTCTCCGAACAGCAGGATTTTCCCTAAGAAAATGGACTGCTAATTCAAAGAAAATTCTTTCTGGAATTCCGCTAAACCACCTACTTTCTGATGACTTCCTCGATTTCGATGATACTAGCACAACAAAAACTCTTGGTGTACGCTGGAATGCTCGGTCAGATTTCTTTTATTTCACCTCCAGAAGTTTTCCGGAATCGTCCACTTGCACAAAAAGGGAAGTACTTTCTCAGATTGCCAAGCTGTTTGATCCAGCAGGGTGGTTATCTCCTTTTGTAGTTTTGGCAAAAATCTCAATGCAAAGGATTTGGATAGAGGGAACAAAGTGGGACGAAGTTATATCTACTGAGTCTTTAGAACAGTGGAAATTATTCAAATCAAAATTCTCGGATATTGAGCTCATCCGAATTCCTAGATGGATTGGTTACTTTCCTGGTGCTGAAATCCAATTCCATGGATTCTGTGATGCCTCCGAAAAGGCCTATTCGGCAGCTTTGTATATTCGGATAGTTATGAATGACACTGTTTCTTGTCATTTAATAGTCTCCAAAACAAAGGTGGCACCGGTAAAAACGCTCTCTATTCCTCGGCTTGAACTATGTGGCGCTGTTCTGTTAGCTAATATAGTAGAAAATTTGCTTCCACGCTTCGATATAGAAAAATATTCTTTGTTCTGCTGGACGGATTCAACAATTGTGCTCTCTTGGCTAGCTAAACCTCCTTGTGCCTGGCTAACGTTTGTGGCCAACAGAGTCTCTAAAATAGTTCAAATTACTGATCCTTCGCAATGGAATCATGTAAGTTCAAGTTATAATCCTGCCGATTTAGCTAGTCGGGGGTTATATCCACAGGATCTAATAGATAACAATTTATGGTGGTATGGACCCGATTGGTTAAAGAATCCAGAATTAATGTGGCCAAAATTCGAAAGACAGCATTGTACTGAAGTTGAAAGGAAAATTGTTAAAACAAATTTCTCCTTTTTTCAAAATTATGATGATATACTTGACAGATTCTCCTCTTTTCCCAGAGCGTTGCGCGTTGTTGTATATATCTATCGTTTCATATTGCGTACACACCCGAAATATATGTCCAGCTTTCAAAAAGATACGATTGCAATCTCTAGTTCAGAGCTTGTTAATGTCCGCAATATCTTGATAACCTCCTGTCAAAAGGCTCGCTTCCCCAATGAATATAGGGCTTTGGAGTCCAAAGGATCTATATCCTTTTCAAGCTCAATTTTAAATCTCAATCCCTTTCTGGATTCGGAGGGAATTATGCGCTCTTGTGGAAGACTTGAAAGATCACCTGGATTGTCATATAATGAGAGACATCCTATTATTCTTCCATATAAATGTCAATATTCACGCCTTTTGGTTAAATTTGTACACGATATCAGTCTTCATGGAGGGAATCAGATTGTTCTCCGCCTGATACGTACCCAGTATTGGATTCCAAGGGTAAAAAATCTTATTAAAGCAACAATTCGAAAGTGCAAAACTTGTATTATTTATAAAAAACGATGTCAGCGGCAAATTATGGCGTCTTTACCACCAGAAAGGTGTGAGATATCGCGACCTTTTACTCACACGGGTTTGGACTTTGCGGGGCCCTTCGACATTAAATCATACAATGGAAGATCATGTCGTTTAACTAAAGGCTATGTGTGCATTTTTATATGTTTTGCCACGAAGGCCATTCACCTCGAAGCGACTTCAGATTTATCGACAAAAACTTTCCTTGCCGCTTTTAGCAGGTTCGTATCGCGCCGCGGATGCCCATTGAATTTGCATTCAGATAACGGAACAACGTTTGTTGGTGCTTCCAAAGTTCTTGCTCAAGAATTTTTTCAATCTTCCAGACAGTTATTAAACTCCAATTATGCACACCAAAATTTATCATGGCATTTTATTCCGCCAGGGGCTCCACACATGGGAGGGCTGTGGGAGGCCGGTGTAAAAAGCTTTAAGCTACATTTTCGTAAGATATGCGGTGGTCTGAAATACACCTTTGAAGAATTCATAACTTTGCTCACACGGGTAGAAGCTTGGCTTAATTCAAGACCCCTTTCACCTATCTCACAGGATCCTACGGATCTATCTTCTTTAACTCCTGGTCACTTTCTTATAGGTGCTCCAATTCTCACCCCCGTCGAGCCAAAAATAACTGAGAATCCAATGAGCATTATAAATCGCTGGCAGCGATTGAAAATAGTTCACCAGCATTTTTGTTCTCGGTGGAAAGATGAATATCTGAAAGAACTGCAAAAAAGAACGAAATGGAAAAGGCCAGAAGAGAACATTAAAGAAAATACTCTGGTTGTAATAAGAGATGAAAGTCTTCCTCCAAACTCCTGGAGACTTGGTAGGGTGATAAAAGTATACCCGGGATCTGACAACTTCGTACGAGTTGCTGATATATTCACTCGCAAGGGAACCATTACCAGACCAATAACCAAATTAATATGTTTGCCAAATGATTAAAACTTTTGCTTACGATATCTTTTCTTTTATATTCTTTCTTACAGTTCATCATGCCAAGCTCCCACTCTCAAAAGTCAAAATCGAAAACAAAGGCCAGACGTCAGCAGTCATCCTTACCAACCAACTACAACTCATATATATGTCGCATATGCAAGCATCCCCATCCGCTCAGAAAATGCAAGAAATTTCTTGATATGAATATGTCAGACCGCATCCAAGCAGTTAAAATTCATAAGTATTGCCAAAATTGTCTTGCACATGAGCACTCCAATGGCACATGTATTTCTAAACGCGGATGTCGTCACTGCAAAAGATTCCACCATACACTGCTTCATATTCACCCACGTATACGGAATGAGTTGCTTTCCCGTTCTAACACTAGTCCCTTTCGCCCTAGAACCCGGCGCTCTAGTTCCAGTACTCAAATGTCCCTCTCAAATGCTCGGCATTCCCGTTTCAACAGGTTTTCGTCATCCCCGTCACCCCATCCATCTACTGCAGTCTCGGCTCAACAAAGTTTGCTCTCAAAGTCATCATCACAATCTACGTCACTGTCATCGTTACTGCGCCGAAACAGTACTATTATTTTACCCACGGTATTAGTAAAAATTAATTCCACAAATACTCACGTACGCGGTCTTTTGGATTCCGGTGCTACAGTCAGTCGAATTTCAAAAAAGATTGTAGAAAATTTAAAGCTTACAACAGTGACAATGGCAGATGAGACTTTGTGTCCTGTTACTATAAAATCCCGATTTGACTCCAATTCTATAGTCGAGGGTATCTTTCGAGTAGATACCCGTATCAGTTTGCATTCTCCTACTCATTCAATTTCAGATAGCATTAAAGGAAAATTTCGCGACTTATTTTTAGCTGATCCGAAATTCTATGAGTCAGCCGGAATTGATCTTATTTTTGGAATGGATGTTTATCCCAAGATAATACGAGATGGAATTTTTTTGAAGACAGGATTTCCCACTGCCCAGAGTACCATTTTTGGTTGGACTATATATGGCACATTTCAACACTGATCGGCATGTAAAAAAAAAAAAAACATATACACTTGAATTCTTAATTTTAAGCTAACACATAAATGTAAGATTGAAACAGTTTGAATTATATCCAATGAAATTTTGATTTATATTAAATGAATGAATGAATTATACATAGACTAGATTAGAATATCTAAAACTTGTAAAACTAATTAAATTTTAGCATTATGCTGCAAGGCGGGCGGTAATGTTAAGGACAAAATCCTTCTTGATGTTGTCATCAACCCTAATATTATATACGCGATCGCTATTTGTATTACGAACAGAAGCTGAAAGTTATATATATATTGCAGCATAAGCTTCTATCTCACTCTAATAATTAATGCCTAATTTAAATGTCAAAAGAGGCGATGAGTTTTAGATATTTATTTCCTTTTTAATATTTTTTTTCTGTAGTTGGTAGACTTACGACCACGTTGGTAAGAAATTATTCCATCCTTATATATATACATATATATTTAATAAGAAGAAATAATAAACATTTCATGTCCCTTCTAATTCCATTCCATTGTTTTATTTCTTTTCATGCGGGGCTTTTGCTTAATTAACTCCGTTGAGTAACAAAATCCATTACGATTTTGTTTGCTCAGAGACTAATAAAAATCCACGTCTTCTTCCAATTTTCTAGATTCCAAAAACCACCACGACTTTTGAAATTAACAAAAAGTTTGCCGCTTAATAACTTTTTTCGTACAGTCTTTCAGAAAACAAACTATAAAACGATAGATTCGTACTTTTATCCTCTTTCAATCGTATATAGCGGTATATGCGCACGCAGAATAGTTTTCGAGATATAAGCGAAAAACTAAAGTTATAAATTTGAGCTATTTTTTTTTTTTTTAATTTTAAAAGTTTGCCGCTTAATAACTTTTTTCGTACAGTCTTTCAGAAAACAAGCTATACCACGATCGATTCGTATTTTCATCCTCTTTCGATCGCACATAGCGATATATGTGCACGCGAAATAGTTTTCGAGATATAAGCGCAAAACTAAAGTTAAAAATTGAGCGATTTTTTTTTAATTTTAAAAGTTTGCCGCTTAAGAACTTTTTTTGTACAGCCTTTCAGAAAACAAGCTATACTACGATCGACTCATATTTTAATCCTCTTTCGATCTTTTATAGCGGTATATGTGCACGCGGAATAGTTTTCGAGATATAAGCGAAAAACTAAAGTTATAAATTTGAGCGATTTTTTTTAATTTTAAAAGTTTGCCGCTTAAGAACTTTTTTCGTACAGCCTTTCAGAAAACAAACTATAAAACGATAGATTCGTATTTTTATCCTCTTTCAATCGTATATAGCGGTATATGCGCACGCAGAATAGTTTTCGAGATACAAGCGAAAAACTAAAGTTATAAATTTGAGCTATTTTTTTTTTAATTTTAAAAGTTTGCCGCTTAATAACTTTTTTCGTACAGTCTTTCAGAAAACAAGCTATAACAAGATCAATTCGTATTTTTATCGTCTTTCGATCGCATTTAGCAGTATATAAGCACGCGGAATAGTTTTCGAGATATAAGCGCAAAACTAAAGTTATAAATTTGAGCGATTTTTTTTTAATTTTAAAAGTTTGCCGCTTAATAACTTTTTTCGTACAGTCTTTCAGAAAACAAACTATACCACGATCTACTCATATTTTAATCCTCTTTCGATCGTATATAGCGGTATATGTGCACGCGGAATAGTTTTCGAGATATAAGCGCAAAACTAAAGTTATAAATTTGAGCGATTTTTTTTTTAATTTTAAAAGTTTGCCGCTTAATAACTTTTTTCGTACAGTCTTTCAGAAAACAAACTATACCACGATCGACTCATATTTTAATCCTCTTTCGATCGCTTATAGCGATATATATGCACGCGAAATAGTTTTCGAGATATAAGCGCAACACTAAAGTTAAAAATTGGAGCGATTTTTTTTAATTTTAAAAGTTTGCCGCTTAAGAATTTTTTCGTACAGCCTTTCAGAAAACAAGCTATACCACGATCGACTCATTCATTTTTTAATCCTCTTTCGATCTTTTATAGCGGTATATGTGCACGCGGTATAGTTTTCGAGATATAAGCGAAAAACTAAAGTTATAAATTTGAGCGATTTTTTTTTAATTTTAAAAGTTTGCCGCTTAATAACTTTTTTCGTACAGTCTTTCAGAAAACAAGCTATACCAAGATCGATTCGTATTTTTATCATCTTTCGATCGCATTTAGCAGTATATATGCACGCGGCATAGTTTTCGAGATATAAGCGCAAAACTAAAGTTATAAATTTGACCAATTTTTTTTTTAATTTTAAAAGTTTGCCGCTTAATAACTTTTTTCGTACAGTCTTTCAGAAAACAAACTATACCACGATCGACTCATATTTTAATCTTCTTTCGATCGTATATAGCGGTATATGTGCGCGCGGAATAGTTTTTAAGATATAAGCGAAAAACTAAAGTTATAAATTTGAGCGATTTTTTTTAATTTTAAAAGTTTGCCGCTTAATAACTTTTTTCGTACAGTCTTTCAGAAAACAAGCTATACCACGATCGATTCGCATTTTCATCCTCTTTCGATCGCACATAGCGATATATGTGCACGCGAAATAGTTTTCGAGATATAAGCGCAAAACTAAAGTTAAAAATTGGAGCGATTTTTTTTTAATTTTAAAAGTTTGCCGCTTAAGAACTTTTTTCGTACAGCCTTTCAGAAAACAAGCTATACTACGATCGACTCATATTTTAATCCTCTTTCGATCTTTTATAGCGGTATATGTGCACGCGGAATAGTTTTCGAGATATAAGCGAAAAACTAAAGTTATAAATTTGAGCGATTTTTTTTAATTTTAAAAGTTTGCCGCTTAATAACTTTTTTCGTACAGTCTTTCAGAAAACAAACTATAAAACGATAGATTCGTATTTTTATCCTCTTTCAATCGTATATAGCGGTATATGCGCACGCAGAATAGTTTTCGAGATATAAGCGAAAAACTAAAGTTATAAATTTGAGCTATTTTTTTTTTTTTTAATTTTTAAAGTTTGCCGCTTAATAACTTTTTTCGTACAGTCTTTCAGAAAACAAGCTATAACAAGATCAATTCGTATTTTTATCGTCTTTCGATCGCATTTAGCAGTATATATGCACGCGGAATAGTTTTCGAGATATAAGCGCAAAACTAAAGTTATAAATTTGAGCGATTTTTTTTTAATTTTAAAAGTTTGCCGCTTAATAACTTTTTTCGTACAGTTTTTCAGAACACTAACTATAACACGATCGACTCATATTTTAATCCTCTTTCGATCGTATATAGCGGTATATGTGCACGTGGAACAGTTTTCGAGATATAAGCGAAAAACTAAAGTTAAAAATTGGAGCGATTTTTTTTAATTTTAAAAGTTTGCCGCTTAAGAACTTTTTTCGTACAGCCTTTCAGAAAACAAACTATAAAACGATAGATTCGTATTTTTATCCTCTTTCAATCGTATATAGCGGTATATGCGCACGCAGAATAGTTTTCGAGATACAAGCGAAAAACTAAAGTTATAAATTTGAGCTATTTTTTTTTTAATTTTAAAAGTTTGCCGCTTAATAACTTTTTTCGTACAGTCTTTCAGAAAACAAGCTATAACAAGATCAATTCGTATTTTTATCGTCTTTCGATCGCATTTAGCAGTATATAAGCACGCGGAATAGTTTTCGAGATATAAGCGCAAAACTAAAGTTATAAATTTGAGCGATTTTTTTTTAATTTTAAAAGTTTGCCGCTTAATAACTTTTTTCGTACAGTCTTTCAGAAAACAAACTATACCACGATCTACTCATATTTTAATCCTCTTTCGATCGTATATAGCGGTATATGTGCACGCGGAATAGTTTTCGAGATATAAGCGAAAAACTAAAGTTATAAATTTGAGCGATTTTTTTTTTAATTTTAAAAGTTTGCCGCTTAATAACTTTTTTCATACAGTCTTTCAGAAAACAAGCTATACCACGATCGATTCGTATTTTCATCCTCTTTCGATCGCACATAGCGATATATGTGCACGCGAAATAGTTTTCGAGATATAAGCGCAAAACTAAAGTTAAAAATTGGAGCGATTTTTTTTAATTTTAAAAGTTTGCCGCTTAAGAACTTTTTTCGTACAGCCTTTCAGAAAACAAGCTATACCACGATCGACTCATATTTTAATCCTCTTTCGATCTTTTATAGCGGTATATGTGCACGCGGAATAGTTTCCGAGATATAAGCGAAAAACTAAAGTTATAAAATTGAGCGATTTTTTTTTAATTTTAAAAGTTTGCCGCTTAATAACTTTTTTCGTACAGTCTTTCAGAAAACAAGCTATACCAAGATCGATTCGTATTTTTATCCTCTTTCGATCGAATTTAGCAGTATATATGCACGCGGAATAGTTTTCGAGATATAAGCGCAAAACTAAAGTTATAAATTTGAGCAATTTTTTTTTTTAATTTTAAAAGTTTGCCGCTTAATAACTTTTTTCGTACAGTCTTTCAGAAAACAAACTATACCACGATCGACTCATATTTTAATCTTCTTTCGATCGTATATAGCGGTATGTGTGCACGCGGAATAGTTTTCAAGATATAAGCGAAAAACTAAAGTTATAAATTTGAGCGATTTTTTTTTTAATTTTAAAAGTTTGCCGCTTAATAACTTTTTTCGTACAGTCTTTCAGAAAACAAGCTATACCACGATCTATTCGTATTTTCATCCTCTTTCGATCGCATATAGCGATATATGTGCACGCGAAATAGTTTTCGAGATATAAGCGCAAAACTAAAGTTAAAAATTGGAGCGATTTTTTTTTAATTTTAAAAGTTTGCCGCTTAAGAACTTTTTTCGTACAGCATTTCAGAAAACAAGCTATACAACGATCGACTCATATTTTAATCCTCTTTCGATCTTTTATAGCGGTATATGTGCACGCGGAATAGTTTTCGAGATATAAGCGAAAAACTAAAGTTATAAATTTGAGCGATTTTTTTTAATTTTAAAAGTTTGCCGCTTAATAACTTTTTTCGTACAGTCTTTCAGAAAACAAGCTATACCAAGATCGATTCGTATTTTTAACCTCTTTCGATCGCATTTAGCAGTATATATGCACGCGGAATAGTTTTCGAGATATAAGCGCAAAACTAAAGTTATAAATTTGAGCGATTTTTTTTTTTAATTTTAAAAGTTTGCCGCTTAATAACTTTTTTCGTACAGTCTTTCAGAAAACAAACTATACCACGATCGACTCATATTTCAATCCTCTTTCGATCGCTTATAGCGATATATGTGCACGTGAAATAGTTTTCAAGATATAAGCGCAACACTAAAGTTAAAAATTGGAGCGATTTTTTTTAATTTTAAAAGTTTGCCGCTTAAGAATTTTTTCGTACAGCCTTTCAGAAAACAAGCTATACCAAGATCGACTCATTCATTTTTTAATCCTCTTTCGATCTTTTATAGTGGTATATGTGCACGCGGTATAGTTTTCGAGATATAAGCGAAAAACTAAAGTTATAAATTTGAGCGATTTTTTTTTAATTTTAAAGGTTTGCCGCTTAATAACTTTTTTCGTACAGTCTCTCAGAAAACAAGCTATACCAAGATCGATTCGTATTTTTATCCTCTTTCGATCGCATTTAGCAGTATATATGCACGCGGAATAGTTTTCGAGATATAAGCGCAAAACTAAAGTTATAAATTTGAGCAATTTTTTTTTAATTTTAAAAGTTTGCCGCTTAATAACTTTTTTCGTACAGTCTTTCAGAAAACAAACTATACCACGATCGACTCGTATTTTAATCTTCTTTCGATCGTATATAGCGGTATATGTGCACGCGGAATAGTTTTCAAGATATAAGCGAAAAACTAAAGTTATAAATTTGAGCGATTTTTTTTTTAATTTTAAAAGTTTGCCGCTTAATAACTTTTTTCGTACAGTCTTTCAGAAAACAAGCTATACCACGATCGATTCGTATTTTCATCCTCTTTCGATCGCACATAGCGATATATGTACACGCGAAATAGTTTTCGAGATATAAGCGCAAAACTAAAGTTAAAAATACGAGCGATTTTTTTTTTAATTTTAAAAGTTTGCCGCTTAAGAACTTTTTTCGTACAGCCTTTCAGAAAACAAGCTATACAACGATCGACTCATATTTTAATCCTCTTTCGATCTTTTATAGCGGTATATGCGCACGCGGAATAGTTTTCGAGATATAAGCGAAAAACTAAAGTTATAAATTTGAGCGATTTTTTTTTAATTTTAAAAGTTTGCCGCTTAATAACTTTTTTCGTACAGTCTTTCAGAAAACAAACTATAAAACGATAGATTCGTATTTTTATCCTCTTTCAATCGTATATAGCGGTATATGCGCACGCAGAATAGTTTTCGAGATATAAGCGAAAAACTAAAGTTATAAATTTGAGCTATTTTTTTTTTAATTTTAAAAGTTTGCCGCTTAATAACTTTTTTCGTACAGTCTTTCAGAAAACAAGCTATAACAAGATCAATTCGTATTTTTATCGTCTTTCGATCGCATTTAGCAGTATATAAGCACGCGGAATAGTTTTCGAGATATAAGCGCAAAACTAAAGTTATAAATTTGAGCGATTTTTTTTTAATTTTAAAAGTTTGCCGCTTAATAACTTTTTTCGTACAGTCTTTCAGAAAACAAACTATACCACGATCTACTCATATTCTAATCCTCTTTCGATCGTATATAGCGGTATATGTGCACGTGGAATAGTTTTCGAGATATAAGCGAAAAACTAAAGTTATAAATTTGAGCGATTTTTTTTTTAATTTTAAAAGTTTGCCGCTTAATAACTTTTTTCATACAGTCTTTCAGAAAACAAGCTATAGCACGCTCGATTCGTATTTTCATCCTCTTTCGATCGCACCTAGCGATATATGTGCACGCGAAATAGTTTTCGAGATATAAGCGCAAAACTAAAGTTAAAAATTGGAGCGATTTTTTTTAATTTTAAAAGTTTGCCGCTTAAGAACTTTTTTCGTACAGTCTTTCAGAAAACAAGCTATACCACGATCGATTCGTATTTTCATCCTCTTTCGATCGCACATAGCGATATATGTGCACGCGAAATAGTTTTCGAGATATAAGCGCAAAACTAAAGTTAAAAATTGGAGCGATTTTTTTTTTAATTTTAAAAGTTTGCCGCTTAAGAACTTTTTTCGTACAGCCTTTCAGAAAACAAGCTATACAACGATCGACTCATATTTTAATTCTCTTTCGATCTTTTATAGCGGTATATGTGCACGCGGAATAGTTTTCGAGATATAAGCGAAAAACTAAAGTTATAAATTTGAGCGATTTTTTTTTTAATTTTAAAAGTTTGCCGCTTAATAACTTTTTTCATACAGTCTTTCAGAAAACAAGCTATACCACGATCGATTCGTATTTTCATCCTCTTTCGATCGCACATAGCGATATATGTGCACGCGAAATAGTTTTCGAGATATAAGCGCAAAACTAAAGTTAAAAATTGGAGCGATTTTTTTTAATTTTAAAAGTTTGCCGCTTAAGAACTTTTTTCGTACAGCCTTTCAGAAAACAAGCTATACCACGATCGACTCATATTTTAATCCTCTTTCGATCTTTTATAGCGGTATATGTGCACGCGGAATAGTTTCCGAGATATAAGCGAAAAACTAAAGTTATAAAATTGAGCGATTTTTTTTTAATTTTAAAAGTTTGCCGCTTAATAACTTTTTTCGTACAGTCTTTCAGAAAACAAGCTATACCAAGATCGATTCGTATTTTTATCCTCTTTCGATCGAATTTAGCAGTATATATGCACGCGGAATAGTTTTCGAGATATAAGCGCAAAACTAAAGTTATAAATTTGAGCAATTTTTTTTTTAATTTTAAAAGTTTGCCGCTTAATAACTTTTTTCGTACAGTCTTTCAGAAAACAAACTATACCACGATCGACTCATATTTTAATCTTCTTTCGATCGTATATAGCGGTATGTGTGCACGCGGAATAGTTTTCAAGATATAAGCGAAAAACTAAAGTTATAAATTTGAGCGATTTTTTTTTTAATTTTAAAAGTTTGCCGCTTAATAACTTTTTTCGTACAGTCTTTCAGAAAACAAGCTATACCACGATCGATTCGTATTTTCATCCTCTTTCGATCGCATATAGCGATATATGTGCACGCGAAATAGTTTTCGAGATATAAGCGCAAAACTAAAGTTAAAAATTGGAGCGATTTTTTTTTAATTTTAAAAGTTTGCCGCTTAAGAACTTTTTTCGTACAGCATTTCAGAAAACAAGCTATACAACGATCGACTCATATTTTAATCCTCTTTCGATCTTTTATAGCGGTATATGTGCACGCGGAATAGTTTTCGAGATATAAGCGAAAAACTAAAGTTATAAATTTGAGCGATTTTTTTTAATTTTAAAAGTTTGCCGCTTAATAACTTTTTTCGTACAGTCTTTCAGAAAACAAGCTATACCAAGATCGATTCGTATTTTTAACCTCTTTCGATCGCATTTAGCAGTATATATGCACGCGGAATAGTTTTCGAGATATAAGCGCAAAACTAAAGTTATAAATTTGAGCGATTTTTTTTTAATTTTAAAAGTTTGCCGCTTAATAACTTTTTTCGTACAGTCTTTCAGAAAACAAACTATACCACGATCGACTCATATTTCAATCCTCTTTCGATCGCTTATAGCGATATATGTGCACGTGAAATAGTTTTCGAGATATAAGCGCAACACTAAAGTTAAAAATTGGAGCGATTTTTTTTAATTTTAAAAGTTTGCCGCTTAAGAATTTTTTCGTACAGCCTTTCAGAAAACAAGCTATACCACGATCGACTCATTCATTTTTTAATCCTCTTTCGATCTTTTATAGCGGTATATGTGCACGCGGTATAGTTTTCGAGATATAAGCGAAAAACTAAAGTTATAAATTTGAGCGATTTTTTTTTAATTTTAAAGGTTTGCCGCTTAATAACTTTTTTCGTACAGTCTTTCAGAAAACAAGCTATACCAAGATCGATTCGTATTTTTATCCTCTTTCGATCGCATTTAGCAGTATATATGCACGCGGAATAGTTTTCGAGATATAAGCGCAAAACTAAAGTTATAAATTTGAGCAATTTTTTTTTAATTTTAAAAGTTTGCCGCTTAATAACTTTTTTCGTACAGTCTTTCAGAAAACAAACTATACCACGATCGACTCGTATTTTAATCTTCTTTCGATCGTATATAGCGGTATATGTGCACGCGGAATAGTTTTCAAGATATAAGCGAAAAACTAAAGTTATAAATTTGAGCGATTTTTTTTTTAATTTTAAAAATTTGCCGCTTAATAACTTTTTTCGTACAGTCTTTCAGAAAACAAGCTATACCAAAATCGATTCGTATTTTTAACCTCTTTCGATCGCATTTAGCAGTATATATGCACGCGGAATAGTTTTCGAGATATAAGCGCAAAACTAAAGTTATAAATTTGAGCGATTTTTTTTTTAATTTTAAAAGTTTGCCGCTTAATAACTTTTTTCGTACAGCCTTTCAGAAAACAAACTATAAAACGATAGATTCGTATTTTTATTCTCTTTCAATCGTATATAGCGGTATATGCGCACGCAGAATAGTTTTCGAGATACAAGCGAAAAACTAAAGTTATAAATTTGAGCTATTTTTTTTTTTTAATTTTAAAAGTTTGCCGCTTAATAACTTTTTTCGTACAGTCTTTCAGAAAACAAGCTATAACAAGATCAATTCGTATTTTTATCGTCTTTCGATCGCATTTAGCAGTATATAAGCACGCGGAATAGTTTTCGAGATATAAGCGCAAAACTAAAGTTATAAATTTGAGCGATTTTTTTTTAATTTTAAAAGTTTGCCGCTTAATAACTTTTTTCGTACAGTCTTTCAGAAAACAAACTATACCACGATCTACTCATATTTTAATCCTCTTTCGATCGTATATAGCGGTATATGTGCACGTGGAATAGTTTTCGAGATATAAGCGAAAAACTAAAGTTATAAATTTGAGCGATTTTTTTTTTAATTTTAAAAGTTTGCCGCTTAATAACTTTTTTCATACAGTTTTTCAGAAAACAAGCTATACCACGCTCGATTCGTATTTTCATCCTCTTTCGATCGCACCTAGCGATATATGTGCACGCGAAATAGTTTTCGAGATATAAGCGCAAAACTAAAGTTAAAAATTGGAGCGATTTTTTTTAATTTTAAAAGTTTGCCGCTTAAGAACTTTTTTCGTACAGCCTTTCAGAAAACAAGCTATACCACGATCGACTCATATTTTAATCCTCTTTCGATCTTTTATAGCGGTATATGTGCACGCGGAATAGTTTCCGAGATATAAGCGAAAAACTAAAGTTATAAAATTGAGCGATTTTTTTTTAATTTTAAAAGTTTGCCGCTTAATAACTTTTTTCGTACAGTCTTTCAGAAAACAAACTATAAAACGATAGATTCGTATTTTATCCCCTTTCGATCGTATGTAGCGGTATATGTGCACGCGGAATGGCTTTTGAGATATAAGCGAAAACTAAAGTTATAAATTGGAGCGATTTTTTTTAATTTTAAAAGTTTGCCGCTTAGTTACTTCTTTCGTACAGTCTTTCAGAAAACAAGCTACACCACGATCGATTGGTTTTTTTATCCTCTTTCGATCATATATAGCGGTATATGCGCACGCAGAATAGTTTTCGAGATATAAGCGAAAAACTAAAGTTATAAATTTGAGCGATTTTTTTTTAATTTTAAAAGTTCGCCGCTTAATAACTTTTAAGATAACAAGCTATACCACGATCGATTCGTATTTTTATCCTCTTTCGATCGCATTTAGCAGTATTTAAGCACGCGGAATAGTTTTCGAGATATAAGCGCAAAACTAAAGTTATAAATTTGAGCGATTTTTTTTTAATTTTAAAAGTTTGTCGCTTAATAACTTTTTTCGTACAGTCTTTCAGAAAACAAACTATACCACGATCTACTCATATTTTAATCCTCTTTCGATCGTATATAGCGGTATATGTGCACGCGGAACAGTTTTCAAGATATAAGCGAAAAACTAAAGTTATAAATTTGAGCTATTTTTTTTTTTAATTTTAAAAGTTTGCCGCTTAATAACTTTTTTCGTAGAGTCTTTCAGAAAACAAGCTATAACAAGATCAATTCGTACTTTTATCGTCTTTCGATCGCATTTAGCAGTATATAAGCACGGGGAATAGTTTTCGAGATATAAGCGCAAAACTAAAGTTATTAATTTGAGCGATTTTTTTTTAATTTTAAAAGTTTGCCGCTTAAAAACTTTTTTCGTACAGTCTTTCAGAAAACAAACTATACCACGATCTACTCATATTTTAATCCTCTTTCGATCGTATATAGCGGTATATGTGCACGTGGAACAGTTTTCGAGATATAAGCGAAAAACTAAAGTTAAAAATTTGTGCGATTTTTTTTAATTTTAAAAGTTTCCGCTTAAGAACTTTTTTCGTACAGCCTTTCAGAAAACAAACTATAAAACGATAGATTCGTATTTTTATCCTCTTTCAATCGTATATAGCGGTATATGCGCACGCAGAATAGTTTTCGAGATACAAGCGAAAAACTAAAGTTATAAATTTGAGCTATTTTTTTTTTTAATTTTAAAAGTTTGCCGCTTAATAACTTTTTTCGTACAGTCTTTCAGAAAACAAGCTATAACAAGATCAATTCGTATTTTTATCCTCTTTCAATCGTATATAGCGGTATATGCGCACGCAGAATAGTTTTCGAGATATAAGCGAAAAACTAAAGTTATAAATTTGAGCGATTTTTTTTTTAATTTTAAAAGTTTGCCGCTTAATAACTTTTTTCGTACAGTCTTTCATAAAACGAGCTATACCACGATCGATTCGTATTTTCATCCTCTTTTGATCGTATATGGCGGTATATGTGCACGCGGAATAATTTTCGAGATATAAGCGAAAAACTAAAGTTATAAATTTGAGCGATTTTTTTTTTTTTAATTTTAAAAGTTTGCCGCTTAATAACTTTTTTCGTACAGCTTTCAGAAAACAAGCTATACCACGATCGATTTGTATTTTCATCCTCTTTCGATCGCATATAGCGGTATATGTGCACGCGAAATAGTTTTCGAGATATAAGCGAAAAACTAAAGCTATAAATTTGAGCGATTTTTTTTTTTTAATTTTAAAAGTTTGCCGCTTAATAACTTTTTTCGTACAGTCTTTCAGAAAACAAGCTATACCACGATCGACTCATATTTTAATCCTCTTTCGATCGTATATAGCGGTATATGTGCACGCGGAATGGCTTTTGAGATATAAGCGAAAACTAAAGTTATAAATTGGAGCGATTTTTTTTAATTTTAAAAGTTTGCCGTTTAGTTACTTCTTTCGTACAGTCTTTCAGAAAACAAGCTACACCACGATCGATTGGTTTTTTAATCCTCTTTCGCTCGTATATAGCGGTATATGCGCACGCAGAATAGTTTTCGAGATATAAGCGAAAAACTAAAGTTATAAATTTGAGCGATTTTTTTTTAATTTTAAAAGTTCGCCGCTTAATAACTTTTAAGATAACAAGCTATACCACGATCGATTCGTATTTTTATCCTCTTTCGAGCGTATATAGCGGTATATGTGCACGCGGAATAGTTTTCGAGATATAAGCGAAAAACTAAAGTTATAAATTTGAGCGATTTTTTTTTAATTTTAAAAGTTTGCCGCTTAATAACTTTTTTCGTACAGTCTTTCAGAAAACAAGCTACACCACGATCGATGCGTAATTTTATCCTCTTTATATCGCTCATGGCGGTATATGTGCACGCGAAATAGTTTTCGAGATATAAGCGAAAAACTAAAGTTATAAATATAAGCGATTTTTTTTAATTGTAAAAGTTTGCCGCTTAATAACTTTTTTCGTACAGTCTTTCAGAAAACAAGCTATACCACTATCGATTCGTATTTCTATCCTCTTTCAATCGTATATAGCGGTATATGCGCACGCAGAATAGTTTTCGAGATACAAGCGAAAAACTAAAGTTATAAATTTGAGCTATTTTTTTTTAATTTTAAAAGTTTGCCGCTTAATAACTTTTTTCGTACAGTCTTTCAGAAAACAAGCTATAACAAGATCAATTCGTATTTTTATCGTCTTTCGATTGCATTTAGCAGTATATAAGCACGCGGAATAGTTTTCGAGATATAAGCGCAAAACTAAAGTTATAAATTTGAGCGATTTTTTTTTAATTTTAAAAATTTGTCGCTTAATAACTTTTTTTTTTTTTTCGTACAGTCTTTCAGAAAACAAACTATACCACGATCTACTCATATTTTAATCCTCTTTCGATCGTATATAGCGGTATATGTGCACGCGGAATAGTTTTCAAGATATAAGCGAAAAACTAAAGTTATAAATTTGAGCTATTTTTTTTTTTTTTAATTTGAAAAGTTTGCCGCTTAATAACTTTTTTCGTACAGTCTTTCAGAAAACAAGCTATAACAAGATCAATTCGTACTTTTATCGTCTTTCGATCGAATTTAGCAGTATATAAGCACGCGGAATAGTTTTCGAGATATAAGCGCAAAACTAAAGTTATAAATTTGAGCGATTTTTTTTTAATTTTAAAAGTTTGCCGCTTAAAAACTTTTTTCGTACAGTCTTTCAGAAAACAAACTATACCACGATCTACTCATATTTTAATCCTCTTTCGATCGTATATAGCGGTATATGTGCACGTGGAATAGTTTTCGAGATATAAGCGAAAAACTAAAGTTATAAATTTGAGCGATTTTTTTTTTAATTTTAAAAGTTTGCCGCTTAATAACTTATTTCATACAGTCTTTCAGAAAACAAGCTATACCACGATCGATTCGTATTTTCATCCTCTTTCGATCGCACATAGCGATATATGTGCACGCGAAATAGTTTTCGAGATATAAGCGCAAAACTAAAGTTAAAAATTGGAGCGATTTTTTTTAATTTTAAAAGTTTACCGCTTAAGAACTTTTTTCGTACAGCCTTTCAGAAAACAAGCTATACCACGATCGACTCATATTTTAATCCTCTTTCGATCTTTTATAGCGGTATATGTGCACGCGGAATAGTTTCCGAGATATAAGCGAAAAACTAAAGTTATAAAATTGAGCGATTTTTTTTTAATTTTAAAAGTTTGCCGCTTAATAACTATTTTCGTACAGTCTTTCAGAAAACAAACTATAAAACGATAGATTCGTATTTTTATCCTCTTTGAATCGTATATAGCGGTATATGCGCACGCAGAATAGTTTTCGAGATATAAGCGAAAAACTAAAGTTATAAATTTGAGCGATTTTTTTTAATTTTAAAAGTTGGCCGCTTAATAACTTTTTTCGTACAGTCTTTCATAAAACGAGCTATACCACGATCGATTCGTATTTTCATCCTCTTTTGATCGTATATGGCGGTATATGTGCACGCAGAATAATTTTCGAGATATAAGCGAAAAACTAAAGTTATAAATTTGAGCGATTTTTTTTTTAATTTTAAAAGTTTGCCGCTTAATAACTTTTTTCGTACAGCTTTCAGAAAACAAGCTATACCACGATCGATTTGTATTTTCATCCTCTTTCGATCGCATATAGCGGTATATGTGCACGCGAAATAGTTTTCGAGATATAAGCGAAAAACTAAAGTTATAAATTTGAGCTATTTTTTTTTTAATTTTAAAAGTTTGCCGCTTAATAACTTTTTTCGTACAGTCTTTCAGAAAACAAGCTATAACAGGATCAATTCGTACTTTTATCGTCTTTCGATCGCATTTAGCAGTATATAAGCACGCGGAATAGTTTTCGAGATATAAGCGCAAAACTAAAGTTATAAATTGGAGCGATTTTTAAAAGTTTGCCGCTTAAAAACTTTTTTCGTACAGTCTTTCAGAAAACAAACTATACCGCGATCGATTCGTATTTTCATCCTCTTTTGATCGTATATGGCGGTATATGTGCACGCGGAATAATTTTAGAGATATAAGCGAAAAACTAAAGTTATAAATTTGAGCGATTTTTTTTTTAATTTTAAAAGTTTGCCGCTTAATAACTTTTTTCGTACAGCTTTCAGAAAACAAGCTATACCACGATCGATTTGTATTTTCATCCTCTTTCGATCGCATATAGCGGTATATGTGCACGCGAAATAGTTTTCGAAATATAAGCGAAAAACTAAAGCTATAAATTTGAGCGATTTTTTTTTTTAATTTTAAAAGTTTGCCGCTTAAAAACTTTTTTCGTACAGTCTTTCAGAAAACAAACTATACCACGATCTACTCATATTTTAATCCTCTTTCGATCGTATATAGCGGTATATGTGCACGTGGAATAGTTTTCGAGATATAAGCGAAAAACTGAAGTTATAAATTTGAGCGATTTTTTTTTTAATTTTAAAAGTTTGCCGCTTAATAACTTTTTTCATACAGTCTTTCAGAAAACAAGCTATACCACGATCGATTCGTATTTTCATCCTCTTTCGATCGCACATAGCGATATGTGCGCACGCGAAATAGTTTTCGAGATATAAGCGCAAAACTAAAGTTAAAAATTGGAGCGATTTTTTTTTAATTTTAAAAGTTTGCCGCTTAAGAACTTTTTTCGTACAGCCTTTCAGAAAACAAGCTATACCACGATCGACTCATATTTTAATCCTCTTTCGATCGTATATAGCGGTATATGTGCACGTGGAACAGTTTTCGAGATATAAGGGAAAAACTAAAGTTAAAAATTGGTGCGATTTTTTTTTTAATTTTAAAAGTTTGCCGCTTAATAACTTTTTTCGTACAGTCTTTCAGAAAACAAGCTATAACAGGATCAATTCGTACTTTTATCGTCTTTCGATCGCATTTAGCAGTATATAAGCACGCGGAATAGTTTTCGAAATATAAGCGAAAAACTAAAGTTATAAATTTGAGCTATTTTTTTTTTTAATTTTAAAAGTTTGCCGCTTAATAACTTTTTTCGTACAGTCTTTCAGAAAACAAGCTATAACAAGATCAATTCGTATTTTTATCCTCTTTCAATCGTATATAGCGGTATATGCGCACGCAGAATAGTTTTCGAGATATAAGCGAAAAACTAAAGTTATAAATTTGAGCGATTTTTTTTTTAATTTTAAAAGTTTGCCGCTTAAGAACTTTTTTCGTACAGCCTTTCAGAAAACAAACTATAAAACGATAGATTCGTATTTTTATCCTCTTTCAATCGTATATAGTGGTATATGCGCACGCAGAATAGTTTTCGAGATACAAGCGAAAAACTAAAGTTATAAATTTGAGCTATTTTTTTTTTTAATTTTAAAAGTTTGCCGCTTAATAACTTTTTTCGTACAGTCTTTCAGAAAACAAGCTATAACAAGATCAATTCGTATTTTTATCCTCTTTCAATCGTATATAGCGGTATATGCGCACGCAGAATAGTTTTCGAGATATAAGCGAAAAACTAAAGTTATAAATTTGAGCGATTTTTTTTTTAATTTTAAAAGTTTGCCGCTTAATAACTTTTTTCGTACAGTCTTTCATAAAACGAGCTATACCACGATCGATTCGTATTTTCATCCTCTTTTGATCGTATATGGCGGTATATGTGCACGCGGAATAATTTTCGAGATATAAGCGAAAAACTAAAGTTATAAATTTGAGCGATTTTTTTTTTTTTAATTTTAAAAGTTTGCCGCTTAATAACTTTTTTCGTACAGCTTTCAGAAAACAAGCTATACCACGATCGATTTGTATTTTCATCATCTTTCGATCGCATATAGCGGTATATGTGCACGCGAAATAGTTTTCGAGATATAAGCGAAAAACTAAAGCTATAAATTTGAGCGATTTTTTTTTTAATTTTAAAAGTTTGCCGCTTAGTTACTTCTTTCGTACAGTCTTTCAGAAAACAAGCTACACCACGATCGATTGGTTTTTTTATCCTCTTTCGATCGTATATAGCGGTATATGCGCACGCAGAATAGTTTTCGAGATATAAGCGAAAAACTAAAGTTATAAATTTGAGCGATTTTTTTTTAATTTTAAAAGTTCGCCGCTTAATAACTTTTAAGATAACAAGCTATAGCACGATCGATTCGTATTTGTATCCTCTTTCGATCGTATATAGCGGTATATGTGCACGCGGAATAGTTTTCGAGATATAAGCGAAAAACTAAAGTTATAAATTTGAGCGATTTTTTTTTTAATTTTAAAAGTTTGCCGCTTAATAACTTTTTTCGTACAGTCTTTCAGAAAACAAGCTACACCACGATCGATTCGTAATTTTATCCTCTTTCAATCGCATATGGCGGTATATGTGCACGCGAAATAGTTTTCGAGATATAAGCGAAAAACTAAAGTTATAAATATAAGCGATTTTTTTTAATTGTAAAAGTTTGCCGCTTAATAACTTTTTTCGTAGAGTCTTTCAGAAAACAGGCTATACCACGATCGATTCGTATTTTTATCCTCTTTCGATCGCATTTAGCAGTATTTAAGCACGCGGAATAGTTTTCGAGATATAAGCGCAAAACTAAAGTTATAAATTTGAGCGATTTTTTTTTAATTTTAAAAGTTTGTCGCTTAATAACTTTTTTCGTACAGTCTTTCAGAAAACAAACTATACCACGATCTACTCATATTTTAATCCTCTTTCGATCGTATATAGCGGTATATGTGCACGCGGAATAGTTTTCAAGATATAAGCGAAAAACTAAAGTTATAAATTTGAGCTATTTTTTTTTTAATTTTAAAAGTTTGCCGCTTAATAACTTTTTTCGTAGAGTCTTTCAGAAAACAAGCTATAACAAGATCAATTCGTACTTTTATCGTCTTTCGATCGCATTTAGCAGTATATAAGCACGGGGAATAGTTTTCGAGATATAAGCGCAAAACTAAAGTTATTAATTTGAGCGATTTTTTTTTAATTTTAAAAGTTTGCCGCTTAAAAACTTGTTTCGTACAGTCTTTCAGAAAACAAACTATACCACGATCTACTCATATTTTAATCCTCTTTCGATCGTATATAGCGGTATATGTGCACGTGGAACAGTTTTCGAGATATAAGCGAAAAACTAAAGTTAAAAATTGGTGCGATTTTTTTTAATTTTAAAAGTTTGCCGCTTAAGAACTTTTTTCGTACAGCCTTTCAGAAAACAAACTATAAAACGATAGATTCGTATTTTTATCCTCTTTCAATCGTATATAGCGGTATATGCGCACGCAGAATAGTTTTCGAGATACAAGCGAAAAACTAAAGTTATAAATTTGAGCTATTTTTTTTTTAATTTTAAAAGTTTGCCGCTTAATAACTTTTTTCGTACAGTCTTTCAGAAAACAAGCTATAACAAGATCAATTCGTATTTTTATCCTCTTTCAATCGTATATAGCGGTATATGCGCACGCAGAATAGTTTTCGAGATATAAGCGAAAAACTAAAGTTATAAATTTGAGCGATTTTTTTTTTAATTTTAAAAGTTTGCCGCTTAATAACTTTTTTCGTACAGTCTTTCATAAAACGAGCTATACCGCGATCGATTCGTATTTTATCCCCTTTCGATCGTATGTAGCGGTATATGTGCACGCGGAATGGCTTTTGAGATATAAGCGAAAACTAAAGTTATAAATTGGAGCGATTTTTTTTAATTTTAAAAGTTTGCCGCTTAGTTACTTCTTTCGTACAGTCTTTCAGAAAACAAGCTACACCACGATCGATTGGTTTTTTTATCCTCTTTCGCTCGTATATAGCGGTATATGCGCACGCAGAATAGTTTTCGAGATATAAGCGAAAAACTAAAGTTATAAATTTGAGCGATTTTTTTTTTAATTTTAAAAGTTCGCCGCTTAATAACTTTTAAGATAACAAGCTATACCACGATCGATTCGTATTTTTATCCTCTTTCGAGCGTATATAGCGGTATATGTGCACGCGGAATAGTTTTCGAGATATAAGCGAAAAACTAAAGTTATAAATTTGAGCGATTTTTTTTTAATTTTAAAAGTTTGCCGCTTAATAACTTTTTTCGTACAGTCTTTCAGAAAACAAGCTACACCACGATCGATTCGTAATTTTATCCTCTTTCAATCGCACATGGCGGTATATGTGCACGCGAAATAGTTTTCGAGATATAAGCGAAAAACTAAAGTTATAAATATAAGCGATTTTTTTTAATTGTAAAAGTTTGCCGCTTAATAACTTTTTTCGTACAGTCTTTCAGAAAACAAGCTATACCACGATCGATTCGTATTTTTATCCTCTTTCGATCGCACATAGCAGTATATATGCACGCGGAATAATTTTCGAGATATAAGCGCAAAACTAAAGTTATAAATTTGAGCGATTTTTTTTTAATTTTAAAAGTTTGCCGCTTAATAACTTTTTTCGTACAGCTTTCAGAAAACAAGCTATATCACGATCGATTTGTATTTTCATCCTCTTTCGATCGCATATAGCGGTATATGTGCACGCGAAATAGTTTTCAAGATATAAGCGAAAAACTAAAGTTATAAATTTGAGCGATTTTTTTTTAATTGTAAAAGTTTGCCGCCTAATAACTTTTTTCGTACAGTCTTTCAGAAAACAAGCTATACCACGATCGATTCGTATTTTAATCCTCTTTCGATCGTATATAGCGGTATATGTGCACGCGGAATAGTTTTCGAGATATAAGCGAAAAACTAAAGTTATAAATTTGAGCGATTTTTTTTTTTAATTTTAAAAGTTTACCGCTTAATAATTTTTTTCGTACAGTCTTTCAGAAAACAAGCTATACCAATATCGATTCGTATTTTTATCCTCTTTCGATCGCACATAGCAGTATATATGCACGCGGAATAATTTTCGAGATATAAGCGCAAAACTAAAGTTATAAATTTGAGCGATTTTTTTTTAATTTTAAAAGTTTGCCGCTTAATAACTTTTTTCGTACAGTCTTTAAGAAAACAAGCTATACCACTATCGATTCGTATTTTTATCCTCTTTCAATCGTATATAGCGGTATATGCGCACGCAGAATAGTTTTCGCGATACAAGCGAAAAACTAAAGTTATAAATTTGAGCTATTTTTTTTAATTTTAAAAGTTTGCCGCTTAATAACTTTTTTCGTACAGTCTTTCAGAAAACAAGCTATAACAAGATCAATTCGTATTTTTATCGTCTTTTGATTGCATTTAGCAGTATATAAGCACGCGGAATAGTTTTCAAGATATAAGCGCAAAACTAAAGTTATAAATTTGAGCGATTTTTTTTTAATTTTAAAAGTTTGTCGCTTAATAACTTTTTTCGTACAGTCTTTCAGAAAACAAACTATACCACGATCTACTCATATTTTAATCCTCTTTCGATCGTATATAGCGGTATATGTGCACGCGGAATAGTTTTCAAGATATAAGCGAAAAACTAAAGTTATAAATTTGAGCGATTTTTTTTTTTAATTTTAAAAGTTTGCCGCTTAATAACTTTTTTCGTACAGCTTTCAGAAAACAAGCTATACCACGATCGATTTGTATTTTCATCCTCTTTCGATCGCATATAGCGGTATATGTGCACGCGAAATAGTTTTCGAGATATAAGCGAAAAACTAAAGCTATAAATTTGAGCGATTTTTTTTTTTTTTTAATTTTAAAAGTTTGCCGCTTAATAACTTTTTTCGTACAGTCTTTCAGAAAACAAGCTATACCACGATCGACTCATATTTTAATCCTCTTTCGATCGTATATAGCGGTATATGTGCACGCGGAATAGTTTTCGAGATATAAGCGAAAAACTAAAGTTATAAATTTGAGCGATTTTTTTTTTTAATTTTAAAAGTTTGCCGCTTAATAACTTTTTTGTACAGTCTTTCAGAAAACAAGCTATAGCACGATCGATTCGTATTTTATCCCCTTTCGATCGTATGTAGCGGTATATGTGCACGCGGAATGGCTTTTGAGATATAAGCGAAAACTAAAGTTATAAATTGGAGCGATTTTTTTTAATTTTAAAAGTTTGCCGCTTAGTTACTTCTTTCGTACAGTCTTTCAGAAAACAAGCTACACCACGATCGATTGGTTTTTTTATCCTCTTTCGCTCATATATAGCGGTATATGCGCACGCAGAATAGTTTTCGAGATATAAGCGAAAAACTAAAGTTATAAATTTGAGCGATTTTTTTTTAATTTTAAAAGTTCGCCGCTTAATAACTTTTAAGATAACAAGCTATACCACGATCGATTCGTATTTTTATCCTCTTTCGAGCGTATATAGCGGTATATGTGCACGCGGAATAGTTTTCGAGATATAAGCGAAAAACTAAAGTTATAAATTTGAGCGATTTTTTTTTAATTTTAAAAGTTTGCCGCTTAATAACTTTTTTCGTACAGTCTTTCAGAAAACAAGCTACACCACGATCGATTCGTAATTTTATCCTCTTTCAATCGCACATGGCGGTATATGTGCACGCGAAATAGTTTTCGAGATATAAGCGAAAAACTAAAGTTATAAATATAAGCGATTTTTTTTAATTGTAAAAGTTTGCCGCTTAATAACTTTTTTCGTACAGTCTTTCAGAAAACAAGCTATACCACGATCGATTCGTATTTTTATCCTCTTTCGATCGCACATAGCAGTATATATGCACGCGGAATAATTTTCGAGATATAAGCGCAAAACTAAAGTTATAAATTTGAGCGATTTTTTTTTAATTTTAAAAGTTTGCCGCTTAATAACTTTTTTCGTACAGCTTTCAGAAAACAAGCTATATCACGATCGATTTGTATTTTCATCCTCTTTCGATCGCATATAGCGGTATATGTGCACGCGAAATAGTTTTCAAGATATAAGCGAAAAACTAAAGTTATAAATTTGAGCGATTTTTTTTTAATTGTAAAAGTTTGCCGCCTAATAAATTTTTTCGTACAGTCTTTCAGAAAACAAGCTATACCACGATCGATTCGTATTTTAATCCTCTTTCGATCGTATATAGCGGTATATGTGCACGCGGAATAGTTTTCGAGATATAAGCGAAAAACTAAAGTTATAAATTTGAGCGATTTTTTTTTAATTTTAAAAGTTTACCGCTTAATAATTTTTTTCGTACAGTCTTTCAGAAAACAAGCTATACCAATATCGATTCGTATTTTTATCCTCTTTCGATCGCACATAGCAGTATATATGCACGCGGAATAGTTTTCGAGATATAAGCGCAAAACTAAAGTTATAAATTTGAGCGATTTTTTTTTAATTTTAAAAGTTTGCCGCTTAATAACTTTTTTCGTAAAGTCTTTAAGAAAACAAGCTATACCACTATCGATTCGTATTTTTATCCTCTTTCAATCGTATATAGCGGTATATGCGCACGCAGAATAGTTTTCGAGATACAAGCGAAAAACTAAAGTTATAAATTTGAGCTATTTTTTTTTAATTTTAAAAGTTTGCCGCTTAATAACTTTTTTCGTACAGTCTTTCAGAAAACAAGCTATAACAAGATCAATTCGTATTTTTATCGTCTTTCGATTGCATTTAGCAGTATATAAGCACGCGGAATAGTTTTCGAGATATAAGCGCAAAACTAAAGTTATAAATTTGAGCGATTTTTTTTAATTTTAAAAGTTTGTCGCTTAATAACTTTTTTCGTACAGTCTTTCAGAAAACAAACTATACCACGATCTACTCATATTTTAATCCTCTTTCGATCGTATATAGCGGTATATGTGCACGCGGAATAGTTTTCAAGATATAAGCGAAAAACTAAAGTTATAAATTTGAGCTATTTTTTTTTTTAATTTGAAAAGTTTGCCGCTTAATAACTTTTTTCGTACAGTCTTTCAGAAAACAAGCTATAACAAGATCAATTCGTACTTTTATCGTCTTTCGATCGCATTTAGCAGTATATAAGCACGCGGAATAGTTTTCGAGATATAAGCGCAAAACTAAAGTTATAAATTTGAGCGATTTTTTTTTAATTTTAAAAGTTTGCCGCTTAAAAACTTTTTTCGTACAGTCTTTCAGAAAACAAACTATACCGCGATCTACTCACATTTTAATCCTCTTTCGATCGTATATAGCGGTATATGTGCACGTGGAATAGTTTTCGAGATATAAGCGAAAAACTAAAGTTATAAATTTGAGCGATTTTTTTTTTAATTTTAAAAGTTTGCCGCTTAATAACTTTTTTCATACAGTCTTTCAGAAAACAAGCTATACCACGATCGATTCGTATTTTCATCCTCTTTCGATCGCACATAGCGATATATGTGCACGCGAAATAGTTTTCAAGATATAAGCGAAAAACTAAAGTTATAAATTTGAGCGATTTTTTTTTAATTGTAAAAGTTTGCCGCCTAATAACTTTTTTCGTACAGTCTTTCAGAAAACAAGCTATACCACGATCGATTCGTATCTTAATCCTCTTTCGATCGTATATAGCGGTATATGTGCACGCGGAATAGTTTTCGAGATATAAGCGAAAAACTAAAGTTATAAATTTGAGCGATTTTTTTTTTTAATTTTAAAAGTTTACCGCTTAATAATTTTTTTCGTACAGTCTTTCAGAAAACAAGCTATACCAATATCGATTCGTATTTTTATCTTCTTTCGATCGCACATAGCAGTATATATGCACGCGGAATAATTTTCGAGATATAAGCGCAAAACTAAAGTTATAAATTTGAGCGATTTTTTTTTAATTTTAAAAGTTTGCCGCTTAATAACTTTTTTCGTACAGTCTTTAAGAAAACAAGCTATACCACTATCGATTCGTATTTTTATCCTCTTTCAACCGTATATAGCGGTATATGCGCACGCAGAATAGTTTTCGAGATACAAGCGAAAAACTAAAGTTATAAATTTGAGCTATTTTTTTTTAATTTTAAAAGTTTGCCGCTTAATAACTTTTTTCGTACAGTCTTTCAGAAAACAAGCTATAACAAGATCAATTCGTATTTTTATCGTCTTTCGATTGCATTTAGCAGTATATAAGCACGCGGAATAGTTTTCGAGATATAAGCGCAAAACTAAAGTTATAAATTTGAGCGATTTTTTTTTTAATTTTAAAAGTTTGTCGCTTAATAACTTTTTTCGTACAGTCTTTCAGAAAACAAACTATACCACGATCTACTCATATTTTAATCCTCTTTCGATCGTATATAGCGGTATATGTGCACGCGGAATAGTTTTCAAGATATAAGCGAAAAACTAAAGTTATAAATTTGAGCTATTTTTTTTTTTAATTTGAAAAGTTTGCCGCTTAATAACTTTTTTCGTACAGTCTTTCAGAAAACAAGCTATAACAAGATCAATTCGTACTTTTATCGTCTTTCGATCGCATTTAGCAGTATATAAGCACGCGGAATAGTTTTCGAGATATAAGCGCAAAACTAAAGTTATAAATTTGAGCGATTTTTTTTTAATTTTAAAAGTTTGCCGCTTAAAAACTTTTTTCGTACAGTCTTTCAGAAAACAAACTATACCACGATCTACTCACATTTTAATCCTCTTTCGATCGTATATAGCGGTATATGTGCACGTGGAATAGTTTTCGAGATATAAGCGAAAAACTAAAGTTATAAATTTGAGTGATTTTTTTTTTAATTTTAAAAGTTTGCCGCTTAATAACTTTTTTCATACAGTCTTTCAGAAAACAAGCTATACCACGATCGATTCGTATTTTCATCCTCTTTCGATCGCACATAGCGATATATGTGCACGCGAAATAGTTTTCGAGATATAAGCGCAAAACTAAAGTTAAAAATTGGAGCGATTTTTTTTAATTTTAAAAGTTTGCCGCTTAAGAACTTTTTTCGTACAGCCTTTCAGAAAACAAGCTATACCACGATCAACTCATATTTTAATCCTCTTTCGATCGTATATAGCGGTATATGTGCACGCGGAATAGTTTCCGAGATATAAGCGAAAAACTAAAGTTATAAAATTGAGCGATTTTTTTTTAATTTTAAAAGTTTGCCGCTTAATAACTTTTTTCGTACAGTCTTTCAGAAAACAAACTATAAAACGATAGATTCGTATTTTTATCCTCTTTCAATCGTATATAGCGGTATATGCGCACGCAGAATAGTTTTCGAGGTATAAGCGAAAAACTAAAGTTATAAATTTGAGCGATTTTTTTTAATTTTAAAAGTTGGCCGCTTAATAACTTTTTTCGTACAGCTTTCAGAAAACAAGCTATACCACGATCGATTTGTATTTTCATCCTCTTTCGATCGCATATAGCGGTATATGTGCACGTGAAATAGTTTTCGAGATATAAGCGAAAAACTAAAGTTATAAATTTGAGCTATTTTTTTTTTTAATTTTAAAAGTTTGCCGCTTAATAACTTTTTTCGTACAGTCTTTCAGAAAACAAGCTATAACAAGATCAATTCGTACTTTTATCGTCTTTCGATCGCATTTAGCAGTATATAAGCACGCGGAATAGTTTTCGAGATATAAGCGCAAAACTAAAGTTATAAATTGGAGCGATTTTTAAAAGTTTGCCGCTTAAAAACTTTTTTCGTACAGTCTTTCAGAAAACAAACTATACCACGATCGATTCGTATTTTCATCCTCTTTTGATCGTATATGGCGGTATATGTGCACGCGGAATAATTTTCGAGATATAAGCGAAAAACTAAAGTTATAAATTTGAGCGATTTTTTTTTTTTAATTTTAAAAGTTTGCCGCTTAATAACTTTTTTCGTACAGTCTTTCAGAAAACAAGCTATAAAAAGATCAATTTGTACTTTTATCGTCTTTCGATCGCATTTAGCAGTATATAAGCACGCGGAATAGTTTTCGAGATATAAGCGCAAAACTAAAGTTATAAATTTGAGCGATTTTTTTTTAATTTTAAAAGTTTGCCGCTTAATAACTTTTTTCGTACAGTCTTTCAGAAAACAAACTATACCACGATCTACTCATATTTTAATCCTCTTTCGATCGTATATAGCGGTATATGTGCACGTAGAATAGTTTTCGAGATATAAGCGAAAAACTAAAGTTATAAATTTGAGCGATTTTTTTTTTAATTTTAAAAGTTTGCCGCTTAATAACTTTTTTCATACAGTCTTTCAGAAAACAAGCTATACCACGATCGATTCGTATTTTCATCCTCTTTCGATCGCACATAGCGATATATGTGCACGCGAAATAGTTTTCGAGATATAAGCGCAAAACTAAAGTTAAAAATTGGAGCGATTTTTTTTAATTTTAAAAGTTTGCCGCTTAAGAACTTTTTTCGTACAGCCTTTCAGAAAACAAGCTATACCACGATCAACTCATATTTTAATCCTCTTTCGATCTTTTATAGCGGTATATGTGCACGCGGAATAGTTTCCGAGATATAAGCGAAAAACTAAAGTTATAAAATTGAGCGATTTTTTTTTAATTTTAAAAGTTTGCCGCTTAATAACTTTTTTCGTACAGTCTTTCAGAAAACAAACTATAAAACGATAGATTCGTATTTTTATCCTCTTTCAATCGTATATAGCGGTATATGCGCACGCAGAATAGTTTTCGAGGTATAAGCGAAAAACTAAAGTTATAAATTTGAGCGATTTTTTTTAATTTTAAAAGTTGGCCGCTTAATAACTTTTTTCGTACAGCTTTCAGAAAACAAGCTATACCACGATCGATTTGTATTTTCATCCTCTTTCGATCGCATATAGCGGTATATGTGCACGCGAAATAGTTTTCGAGATATAAGCGAAAAACTAAAGTTATAAATTTGAGCTATTTTTTTTTTTAATTTTAAAAGTTTGCCGCTTAATAACTTTTTTCGTACAGTCTTTCAGAAAACAAGCTATAACAAGATCAATTCGTACTTTTATCGTCTTTCGATCGCATTTAGCAGTATATAAGCACGCGGAATAGTTTTCGAGATATAAGCGCAAAACTAAAGTTATAAATTGGAGCGATTTTTAAAAGTTTGCCGCTTAAAAACTTTTTTCGTACAGTCTTTCAGAAAACAAACTATACCACGATCGATTCGTATTTTCATCCTCTTTTGATCGTATATGGCGGTATATGTGCACGCGGAATAATTTTCGAGATATAAGCGAAAAACTAAAGTTATAAATTTGAGCGATTTTTTTTTTTTAATTTTAAAAGTTTGCCGCTTAATAACTTTTTTCGTACAGTCTTTCAGAAAACAAGCTATAAAAAGATCAATTTGTACTTTTATCGTCTTTCGATCGCATTTAGCAGTATATAAGCACGCGGAATAGTTTTCGAGATATAAGCGCAAAACTAAAGTTATAAATTTGAGCGATTTTTTTTTAATTTTAAAAGTTTGCCGCTTAATAACTTTTTTCGTACAGTCTTTCAGAAAACAAACTATACCACGATCTACTCATATTTTAATCCTCTTTCGATCGTATATAGCGGTATATGTGCACGTAGAATAGTTTTCGAGATATAAGCGAAAAACTAAAGTTATAAATTTGAGCGATTTTTTTTTTAATTTTAAAAGTTTGCCGCTTAATAACTTTTTTCATACAGTCTTTCAGAAAACAAGCTATACCACGATCGATTCGTATTTTCATCCTCTTTCGATCGCACATAGCGATATATGTGCACGCGAAATAGTTTTCGAGATATAAGCGCAAAACTAAAGTTAAAAATTGGAGCGATTTTTTTTAATTTTAAAAGTTTGCCGCTTAAGAACTTTTTTCGTACAGCCTTTCAGAAAACAAGCTATACCACGATCAACTCATATTTTAATCCTCTTTCGATCTTTTATAGCGGTATATGTGCACGCGGAATAGTTTCCGAGATATAAGCGAAAAACTAAAGTTATAAAATTGAGCGATTTTTTTTTAATTTTAAAAGTTTGCCGCTTAATAACTTTTTTCGTACAGTCTTTCAGAAAACAAACTATAAAACGATAGATTCGTATTTTTATCCTCTTTCAATCGTATATAGCGGTATATGCGCACGCAGAATAGTTTTCGAGGTATAAGCGAAAAACTAAAGTTATAAATTTGAGCGATTTTTTTTAATTTTAAAAGTTGGCCGCTTAATAACTTTTTTCGTACAGCTTTCAGAAAACAAGCTATACCACGATCGATTTGTATTTTCATCCTCTTTCGATCGCATATAGCGGTATATGTGCACGCGAAATAGTTTTCGAGATATAAGCGAAAAACTAAAGTTATAAATTTGAGCTATTTTTTTTTTTAATTTTAAAAGTTTGCCGCTTAATAACTTTTTTCGTACAGTCTTTCAGAAAACAAGCTATAACAAGATCAATTCGTACTTTTATCGTCTTTCGATCGCATTTAGCAGTATATAAGCACGCGGAATAGTTTTCGAGATATAAGCGCAAAACTAAAGTTATAAATTGGAGCGATTTTTAAAAGTTTGCCGCTTAAAAACTTTTTTCGTACAGTCTTTCAGAAAACAAACTATACCACGATCGATTCGTATTTTCATCCTCTTTTGATCGTATATGGCGGTATATGTGCACGCGGAATAATTTTCGAGATATAAGCGAAAAACTAAAGTTATAAATTTGAGCGATTTTTTTTTTTTTAATTTTAAAAGTTTGCCGCTTAATAACTTTTTTCGTACAGTCTTTCAGAAAACAAGCTATAAAAAGATCAATTTGTACTTTTATCGTCTTTCGATCGCATTTAGCAGTATATAAGCACGCGGAATAGTTTTCGAGATATAAGCGCAAAACTAAAGTTATAAATTTGAGCGATTTTTTTTTAATTTTAAAAGTTTGCCGCTTAATAACTTTTTTCGTACAGTCTTTCAGAAAACAAACTATACCACGATCTACTCATATTTTAATCCTCTTTCGATCGTATATAGCGGTATATGTGCACGTAGAATAGTTTTCGAGATATAAGCGAAAAACTAAAGTTATAAATTTGAGCGATTTTTTTTTTAATTTTAAAAGTTTGCCGCTTAATAACTTTTTTCATACAGTCTTTCAGAAAACAAGCTATACCACGCTCGATTCGTATTTTCATCCTCTTTCGATCGCACCTAGCGATATATGTGCACGCGAAATAGTTTTCGAGATATAAGCGAAAAACTAAAGTTAAAAATTGGAGCGATTTTTTTTAATTTTAAAAGTTTGCCGCTTAATAACTTTTTTCATACAATCTTTCAGAAAACAAGCTATACCACGATCGACTCATATTTTAATCCTCTTTCGATCTTTTATAGCGGTATATGTGCACGCGGAATAGTTTCAGAGATATAAGCGAAAAACTAAAGTTATAAAATTGAGCGATTTTTTTTTAATTTTAAAAGTTTGCCGCTTAATAACTTTTTTCGTACAGTCTTTCAGAAAACAAACTATAAAACGATAGATTCGTATTTTTATCCTCTTTCAATCGTATATAGCGGTATATGCGCACGCAGAATAGTTTTCGAGATATAAGCGAAAAACTAAAGTTATAAATTTGAGCGATTTTTTTTTAATTTTAAAAGTTTGCCGCTTAATAACTTTTTTCGTACAGTCTTTCATAAAACGAGCTATACCACAATCGATTCGTATTTTCATCCTCTTTTGATCGTATATGGCGGTATATGTGCACGCGGAATAATTTTCGAGATATAAGCGAAAAACTAAAGTTATAAATTTGAGCGATTTTTTTCTTAATTTTAAAAGTTTGCCGCTTAATAACTTTTTTCGTACAGCTTTCAGAAAACAAGCTATACCACGATCGATTTGTATTTTCATCCTCTTTCGATCGCATATAGCGGTATATGTGCACGCGAAATAGTTTTCGAGATATAAGCGAAAAACTAAAGCTATAAATTTGAGCGATTTTTTTTTTTTAATTTTAAAAGTTTGCCGCTTAATAACTTTTTTCGTACAGTCTTTCAGAAAACAAGCTATACCACGATCGACTCATATTTTAATCCTCTTTCGATCGTATATAGCGGTATATGTGCACGCGGAATAGTTTTCGAGATATAAGCGAAAAACTAAAGTTATAAATTTGAGCGATTTTTTTTTTTAATTTTAAAAGTTTGCCGCTTAATAACTTTTTTGTACAGTCTTTCAGAAAACAAGCTATAGCACGATCGATTCGTATTTTATCCCCTTTCGATCGTATGTAGCGGTATATGTGCACGCGGAATGGCTTTTGAGATATAAGCGAAAACTAAAGTTATAAATTGGAGCGATTTTTTTTAATTTTAAAAGTTTGCCGCTTAGTTACTTCTTTCGTACAGTCTTTCAGAAAACAAGCTACACCACGATCGATTGGTTTTTTTATCCTCTTTCGCTCGTATATAGCGGTATATGCGCACGCAGAATAGTTTTCGAGATATAAGCGAAAAACTAAAGTTATAAATTTGAGCGATTTTTTTTTAATTTTAAAAGTTCGCCGCTTAATAACTTTTAAGATAATAAGCTATACCACGATCGATTCGTATTTTTATCCTCTTTCGATCGTATATAGCGGTATATGTGCACGTGGAATAGTTTTCGAGATATAAGCGAAAAACTAAAGTTATAAATTTGAGCGATTTTTTTTTAATTTTAAAAGTTTGCCGCTTAATAACTTTTTTCGTACAGTCTTTCAGAAAACAAGCTACACCACGATCGATTCGTAATTTTATCCCTTTTGAATCGCACATGGCGGTATATGTGCACGCGAAATAGTTTTCGAGATATAAGCGAAAAACTAAAGTTATAAATATAAGCGATTTTTTTTAATTGTAAAAGTTTGCCGCTTAATAACTTTTTTCGTACAGTCTTTCAGAAAACAAGCTATACCACGATCGATTCGTATTTTTATCCTCTTTCGATCGCACATAGCAGTATATATGCACGCGGAATAATTTTCGAGATATAAGCGCAAAACTAAAGTTATAAATTTGAGCGATTTTTTTTTAATTTTAAAAGTTTGCCGCTTAATAATTTTTTTCGTACAGTCTTTCAGAAAACAAGCTATACCAATATCGATTCGTATTTTTATCCTCTTTCGATCGCACATAGCAGTATATATGCACGCGGAATAATTTTCGAGATATAAGCGCAAAACTAAAGTTATAAATTTGAGCGATTTTTTTTTAATTTTAAAAGTTTGCCGCTTAATAACTTTTTTCGTACAGTCTTTAAGAAAACAAGCTATACCACTATCGATTCGTATTTTTATCCTCTTTCAATCGTATATAGCGGTATATGCGCACGCAGAATAGTTTTCGAGATACAAGCGAAAAACTAAAGTTATAAATTTGAGCTATTTTTTTTTTTAATTTTAAAAGTTTGCCGCTTAATAACTTTTTTCGTACAGTCTTTCAGAAAACAAGCTATAACAAGATCAATTCGTATTTTTATCGTCTTTCGATCGCATTTAGCAGTATATAAGCACGCGGAATAGTTTTCGAGATATAAGCGCAAAACTAAAGTTATAAATTTGAGCGATTTTTTTTTAATTTTAAAAGTTTGTCGCTTAATAACTTTTTTCGTACAGTCTTTCAGAAAACAAACTATACCACGATCTACTCATATTTTAATCCTCTTTCGATCGTATATAGCGGTATATGTGCACGCGGAATAGTTTTCAAGATATAAGCGAAAAACTAAAGTTATAAATTTGAGCTATTTTTTTTTTAATTTGAAAAGTTTGCCGCTTAATAACTTTTTTCGTACAGTCTTTCAGAAAACAAGCTATAACAAGATCAATTCGTACTTTTATCGTCTTTCGATCGCATTTAGCAGTATATAAGCACGCGGAATAGTTTTCGAGATATAAGCGCAAAACTAAAGTTATAAATTGGAGCGATTTTTAAAAGTTTGCCGCTTAAAAACTTTTTTCGTACAGTCTTTCAGAGAACAAACTATACCACGATCGATTCGTATTTTCATCCTCTTTTGATCGTATATGGCGGTATATGTGCACGCGGAATAATTTTCGAGATATAAGCGAAAAACTAAAGTTATAAATTTGAGCGATTTTTTTTTAATTTTAAAAGTTTGCCGCTTAATAACTTTTTTCGTACAGCTTTCAGAAAACAAGCTATACCACGATCGATTTGTATTTTCATCCTCTTTCGATCTCATATAGCGGTATATGTGCACGCGAAATAGTTTTCGAGATATAAGCGAAAAACTAAAGTTATAAATTTGAGCTATTTTTTTTTTAATTTTAAAAGTTTGCCGCTTAATAACTTTTTTCGTACAGTCTTTCAGAAAACAAGCTATAACAAGATCAATTCGTACTTTTATCGTCTTTCGATCGCATTTAGCAGTATATAAGCACGCGGAATAGTTTTCGAGATATAAGCGCAAAACTAAAGTTATAAATTGGAGCGATTTTTAAAAGTTTGCCGCTTAAAAACTTTTTTCGTACAGTCTTTCAGAAAACAAACTATACCACGATCGATTCGTATTTTCATCCTCTTTTGATCGTATATGGCGGTATATGTGCACGCGGAATAATTTTCGAGATATAAGCGAAAAACTAAAGTTATAAATTTGAGCGATTTTTTTTTTAATTTTAAAAGTTTGCCGCTTAATAACTTTTTTCGTACAGCTTTCAGAAAACAAGCTATACCACGATCGATTTGTATTTTCATCCTCTTTCGATCGCATATAGCGGTATATGTGCACGCGAAATAGTTTTCGAAATATAAGCGAAAAACTAAAGCTATAAATTTGAGCGATTTTTTTTTTTTAATTTTAAAAGTTTGCCGCTTAAAAACTTTTTTCGTACAGTCTTTCAGAAAACAAGCTATACCACGATCTACTCATATTTTAATCCTCTTTCGATCGTATATAGCGGTATATGTGCACGTGGAATAGTTTTCGAGATATAAGCGAAAAACTAAAGTTATAAATTTGAGCGATTTTTTTTTTAATTTTAAAAGTTTGCCGCTTAATAACTTTTTTCATACAGTCTTTCAGAAAACAAGCTATACCACGATCGATTCGTATTTTCATCCTCTTTCGATCGCACATAGCGATATATGTGCACGCGAAATAGTTTTCGAGATATAAGCGCAAAACTAAAGTTAAAAATTGGAGCGATTTTTTTTAATTTTAAAAGTTTGCCGCTTAAGAACTTTTTTCGTACAGTCTTTCATAAAACGAGCTATACCACGATCGATTCGTATTTTCATCCTCTTTTGATCGTATATGGCGGTATATGTGCACGCGGAATAATTTTCGAGATATCAGCGAAAAACTAAAGTTTTAAATTTGAGCGATTTTTTTTTTAATTTGAAAAGTTTGCCGCTTAATAACTTTTTTCGTACAGCTTTCAGAAAACAAGCTATACCACGATCGATTTGTATTTTCATCCTCTTTCGATCGCATTTAGCAGTATATAAGCACGCGGAATAGTTTTCGAGATATAAGCGCAAAACTAATGTTATAAATTGGAGCGATTTTTAAAAGTTTGCCGCTTAAAAACTTTTTTTCGTACAGTCTTTCAGAAAACAAACTATACCACGATCGATTCGTATTTTCATCCTCTTTTGATCGTATATGGCGGTATATGTGCACGCGGAATAATTTTCGAGATATAAGCGAAAAACTAAAGTTATAAATTTGAGCGATTTTTTTTTTAATTTTAAAAGTTTGCCGCTTAATAACTTTTTTCGTACAGCTTTCAGAAAACAAGCTATACCACGATCGATTTGTATTTTCATCCTCTTTCGATCGCATATAGCGGTATATGTGCACGCGAAATAGTTTTCGAAATATAAGCGAAAAACTAAAGCTATAAATTTGAGCGATTTTTTTTTTTTAATTTTAAAAGTTTGCCGCTTAAAAACTTTTTTCGTACAGTCTTTCAGAAAACAAACTATACCACGATCTACTCATATTTTAATCCTCTTTCGATCGTATATAGCGGTATATGTGCACGTGGAATAGTTTTCGAGATATAAGCGACAAACTAAAGTTATAAATTTGAGCGATTTTTTTTTTAATTTTAAAAGTTTGCCGCTTAATAACTTTTTTCATACAGTCTTTCAGAAAACAAGCTATACCACGATCGATTCGTATTTTCATCCTCTTTCGATCGCACATAGCGATATATGTGCACGCGAAATAGTTTTCGAGATATAAGCGCAAAACTAAAGTTAAAAATTGGAGCGATTTTTTTTAATTTTAAAAGTTTGCCGCTTAAGAACTTTTTTCGTACAGCCTTTCAGAAAACAAGCTATACCACGATCGACTCATATTTTAATCCTCTTTCGATCTTTTTTAGCGGTATATGTGCACGCGGAATAGTTTCCGAGATATAAGCGAAAAACTAAAGTTATAAAATTGAGCGATTTTTTTTTAATTTTAAAAGTTTGCCGCTTAATAACTTTATTCGTACAGTCTTTCAGAAAACAAACTATAAAACGATAGATTCGTATTTTTATCCTCTTTCAATCGTATATAGCGGTATATGCGCACGCAGAATAGTTTTCGAGATATAAGCGAAAAACTAAAGTTATAAATTTGAGCGATTTTTTTTTAATTTTAAAAGTTTGCCGCTTAATAACTTTTTTCGTACAGTCTTTCATAAAACGAGCTATACCACGATCGATTCGTATTTTCATCCTCTTTTGATCGTATATGGCGGTATATGTGCACGCGGAATAATTTTCGAGATATCAGCGAAAAACTAAAGTTTTAAATTTGAGCGATTTTTTTTTAATTTGAAAAGTTTGCCGCTTAATAACTTTTTTCGTACAGCTTTCAGAAAACAAGCTATACCACGATCGATTTGTATTTTCATCCTCTTTCGATCGCATATAGCGGTATATGTGCACGCGAAATAGTTTTCGAGATATAAGCGAAAAACTAAAGTTATAAATTTGAGCGATTTTTTTTTTAATTTTAAAAGTTTGCCGCTTAATAACTTTTTTCGTACAGTCTTTCAGAAAACAAGCTATACCACGATCGACTCATATTTTAATCCTCTTTCGATCGTATATAGCGGTATATGTGCACGCGGAATAGTTTTCGAGATATAAGCGAAAAACTAAAGTTATAAATTTGAGCGATTTTTTTTTAATTTTAAAAGTTTGCCGCTTAATAACTTTTTTGTACAGTCTTTCAGAAAACAAGCTATAGCACGATCGATTCGTATTTTATCCCCTTTCGATCGTATGTAGCGGTATATGTGCACGCGGAATGGCTTTTGAGATATAAGCGAAAACTAAAGTTATAAATTGGAGCGATTTTTTTTAATTTTAAAAGTTTGCCGCTTAGTTACTTCTTTCGTACAGTCTTTCAGAAAACAAGCTACACCACGATCGATTGGTTTTTTTATCCTCTTTCGATCGTATATAGCGGTATATGCGCACGCAGAATAGTTTTCGAGATATAAGCGAAAAACTAAAGTTATAAATTTGAGCGATTTTTTTTTAATTTTAAAAGTTCGCCGCTTAATAACTTTTAAGATAACAAGCTATACCACGATCGATTCGTATTTTTATCCTCTTTTGATCGTATATAGCGGTATATGTGCACGCGGAATAGTTTTCGAGATATAAGCGAAAAACTAAAGTTATAAACTTGAGCGATTTTTTTTTAATTTTAAAAGTTTGCCGCTTAATAACTTTTTTCGTACAGTCTTTCAGAAAACAAGCTACACCACGAATAATTTTCGAGATATAAGCGCAAAATCAAAGTTATAAATTTGAGCGATTTTTTTTTAATTTTAAAAGTTTGCCGCTTAATAACTTTTTTCGTACAGCTTTCAGAAAACAAGCTATATCACGATCGATTTGTATTTTCATCCTCTTTCGATCGCATTTAGCAGTATATAAGCACGCGGAAGAGTTTTCGAAATATAAGCGCAAAACTAAAGTTATAAATTTGAGCGATTTTTTTTTAATTTTAAAAGTTTGCCGCTTAATAACTTTTTTCGTACAGTCTTTCAGAAAACAAACTATACCACGATCTACTCATATTTTAATTCTCTTTCGATCGTATATAGCGGTATATGTGCACGCGGAATAGTTTTCAAGTTATAAGCGAAAAACTAAAGTTATAAATTTGAGCGATTTTTTTTTTAATTTTAAAAGTTTGCCGCTTAATAACTTTTTTCATACAGTCTTTCAGAAAACAAGCTATACCACGATCGATTCGTATTTTCATCCTCTTTCGATCGCACATAGCGATATATGTGCATGCGAAATAGTTTTCGAGATATAAGCGCAAAACTAAAGTTAAAAATTGGAGCGATTTTTTTTAATTTTAAAAGTTTGCCGCTTAAGAACTTTTTTCGTACAGCCTTTCAGAAAACAAGCTATACCACGATCGACTCATATTTTAATCCTCTTTCGATCTTTTATAGCGGTATATGTGCACGCGGAATAGTTTTCGAGATATAAGCGAAAAACTAAAGTTATAAAATTGAGCGATTTTTTTTTTTTAATTTTAAAAGTTTGCCGCTTAATAATTTTTTTCGTACAGTCTTTCAGAAAACAAGCTATATCAATATCGATTCGTATTTTTATCCTCTTTCGATCGCACATAGCAGTATATATGCACGCGGAATAATTTTCGAGATATAAGCGCAAAACTAAAGTTATAAATTTGAGCGATTTTTTTTTAATTTCAAAAGTTTGCCGCTTAATAACTTTTTTCGTACAGTCTTTAAGAAAACAAGCTATACCACTATCGATTCGTATTTTTATCCTCTTTCAATCGTATATAGCGGTATATGCGCACGCAGAATAGTTTTCGAGATACAAGCGAAAAACTAAAGTTATAAATTTGAGCTATTTTTTTTAATTTTAAAAGTTTGCCGCTTAATAACTTTTTTCATACAGTCTTTCAGAAAACAAGCTATAACAAGATCAATTCGTATTTATATCGTCTTTCGATCGCATTTAGCAGTATATAAGCACGCGGAATAGTTTTCGAGATATAAGCGCAAAACTAAAGTTATAAATTTGAGCGATTTTTTTTTAATTTTAAAAGTTTGCCGCTTAATAACTTTTTTCGTACAGTCTTTCAGAAAACAAACTATACCACGATCTACTCATATTTTATTCCTCTTTCGATCGTATATAGCGGTATATGTGCACGCGGAATAGTTTTCGAGATATAAGCGAAAAACTAAAGTTATAAATTTGAGCGATTTTTTTTAATTTTAAAAGTTTGCCGCTTAATAACTTTTTTCATACAGTCTTTCAAAAAACAAGCTATACCACGATCGATTCGTATTTTCATCCTCTTTCGATCGCACATAGCCATATATGTGCATGCGAAATAGTTTTCGAGATATAAGCGCAAAACTAAAGTTAAAAATTGGAGCGATTTTTTTTTAATTTTAAAAGTTTGCCGCTTAAGAACTTTTTTCGTACAGCCTTTCAGAAAACAAGCTATACCACGATCGACTCATATTTTAATCCTCTTTTGATCTTTTATAGCGGTATATGTGCACGCAGAATAGTTTTCGAGATATAAGCGAAAAACTAAAGTTATAAAATTGAGCGATTTTTTTTTAATTTTAAAAGTTTGCCGCTTAATAACTTTTTTCGTACAGTCTTTCAGAAAACAAACTATAAAACGATAGATTCGTATTTTTATCCTCTTTCAATCGTATATAGCGGTATATGCGCACGCAGAATAGTTTTCGAGATATAAGCGAAAAACTAAAGTTATAAATTTGAGCGATTTTTTTTTAATTTTAAAAGTTTGCCGCTTAATAACTTTTTTCGTACAGTCTTTCATAAAACGAGCTATACCACGATCGATTCGCATTTTTATCCTCTTTTGATCGTATATAGCGGTATATGTGCACGCGGAATAATTTTCGAGATATAAGCGAAAAACTAAAGTTATAAATTTGAGCGATTTTTTTTTAATTTTAAAAGTTTGCCGCTTAATAACTTTTTTCGTACAGCTTTCAGAAAACAAGCTATATCACGATTGATTTGTATTTTAATCCTCTTTCGATCGTATATAGCGGTATATGTGCACGCGGAATAGTTTTCGAGATATAAGCGCAAAACTAAAGTTATAAGTTTGAGCAATTTTTTTTTAATTTTAAAAGTTTGCCGCTTAATAACTTTTTTCGTACAGTCTTTCAGAAAACAAACTATACCACGATCGACTCATATTTTAATCTTCTTTCGATCGTATATAGCGGTATATGCGCACGCAGAATAGTTTTCGAGATACAAGCGAAAAACTAAAGTTATAAATTTGAGCTATTTTTTTTTAATTTTAAAAGTTTGCCGCTTAATAACTTTTTTCGTACAGTCTTTCAGAAAACAAGCTATAACAAGATCAATTCGTATTTTTATCGTCTTTCGATCGCATTTAGCAGTATATAAGCACGCGGAATAGTTTTCGAGATATAAGCGCAAAACTAAAGTTATAAATTTGAGCGATTTTTTTTTAATTTTAAAAGTTTGCCGCTTAATAACTTTTTTCGTACAGTCTTTCAGAAAACAAACTATACCACGATCTACTCATATTTTAATCCTCTTTCGATCGTATATAGCGGTATATGTGCACGCGGAATAGTTTTCAAGATATAAGCGAAAAACTAAAGTTATAAATTTGAGCGATTTTTTTTTAATTTTAAAAGTTTGCCGCTTAATAACTTTTTTCATACAGCCTTTCAGAAAACAAGCTATACCACGATCGATTCGTATTTTCATCCTCTTTCGATCGCACATAGCGATATATGTGCATGCGAAATAGTTTTCGAGATATAAGCGCAAAACTAAAGTTAAAAATTGGAGCGATTTTTTTTAATTTTAAAAGTTTGCCGCTTAAGAACTTTTTTCGTACAGCCTTTCAGAAAACAAGCTATACCACGATCGACTCATATTTTAATCCTCTTTCGATCTTTTATAGCGGTATATGTGCACGCGGAATAGTTTTCGAGATATAAGCGAAAAACTAAAGTTATAAAATTGAGCGATTTTTTTTTAATTTTAAAAGTTTGCCGCTTAATAACTTTTTTCGTACAGTCTTTCAGAAAACAAACTATAAAACGATAGATTCGTATTTTTATCCTCTTTCAATCGTATATAGCGGTATATGCGCACGCAGAATAGTTTTCGAGATATAAGCGAAAAACTAAAGTTATAAATTTGAGCGATTTTTTTTAATTTTAAAAGTTTGCCGCTTAATAACTTTTTTCGTACAGTCTTTCATAAAACGAGCTATACCACGATCGATTCGTATTTTTATCCTCTTTTGATCGTATATAGCGGTATATGTGCACGCGGAATAATTTTCGAGATATAAGCGAAAAACTAAAGTTATAAATTTGAGCGATTTTTTTTTTAATTTTAAAAGTTTGCCGCTTAATAACTTTTTTCGGACAGCTTTCAGAAAACAAGCTATATCACGATCGATTTGTATTTTAATCCTCTTTCGATCGTATATAGCGGTACATGTGCACGCGGAATAGTTTTCGAGATATAAGCGAAAAACTAAAGTTATAAATTTGAGCGATTTTTTTTTTTTAATTTTAAAAGTTTGCCGCTTAATAATTTTTTTCGTACAGTCTTTCAGAAAACAAGCTATACCAATATCGATTCGTATTTTTATCCTCTTTCGATCGCACATAGCAGTATATATGCACGCGGAATAATTTTCGAGATATAAGCGCAAAACTAAAGTTATAAATTTGAGCGATTTTTTTTTAATTTTAAAAGTATGCCGCTTAACAACTTTTATCGTACAGTCTTTAAGAAAACAAGCTATACCACTATCGATTCGTATTTTTATCCTCTTTCAATCGTATATAGCATTATATGCGCACGCAGAATAGTTTTCGAGATACAAGCGAAAAACTAAAGTTATAAATTTGAGCTATTTTTTTTTAATTTTAAAAGTTTGCCGCTTAATAACTTTTTTCGTACAGTCTTTCAGAAAACAAGCTATAACAAGATCAATTCGTATTTTTATCGTCTTTCGATCGCATTTAGCAGTATATAAGCACGCGGAATAGTTTTCGAGATATAAGCGCAAAACTAAAGTTATAAATTTGAGCGATTTTTTTTTAATTTTAAAAGTTTGCCGCTTAATAACTTTTTTCGTACAGTCTTTCAGAAAACAAACTATACCACGATCTACTCATATTTTAATCCTCTTTCGATCGTATATAGCGGTATATGTGCACGCGGAATAGTTTTCGAGATATAAGCGAAAAACTAAAGTTATAAATTTGAGCGATTTTTTTTAATTTTAAAAGTTTGCCGCTTAATAACTTTTTTCATACAGTCTTTCAGAAAACAAGCTATTCCACGATCGATTCGTATTTTCATCCTCTTTCGATCGCACATAGCGATATATGTGCATGCGAAATAGTTTTCGAGATATAAGCGCAAAACTAAAGTTTAAAATTGGAGCGATTTTTTTTAATTTAAAAGTTTGCCGCTTAAGAACTTTTTTCGTACAGCCTTTCAGAAAACAAGCTATACCACGATCGACTCATATTTTAATCCTCTTTTGATCTTTTATAGCGGTATATGTGCACGCAGAATAGTTTTCGAGATATAAGCGAAAAACTAAAGTTATAAAATTGAGCGATTTTTTTTTAATTTTAAAAGTTTGCCGCTTAATAACTTTTTTCGTACAGTCTTTCAGAAAACAAACTATAAAACGATAGATTCGTATTTTTAGCCTCTTTCAATCGTATATAGCGGTATATGCGCACGCAGAATAGTTTTCGAGATATAAGCGAAAAACTAAAGTTATAAATTTGAGCGATTTTTTTTTTAATTTTGAAAGTTTGCCGCTTAATAACTTTTTTCGTACAATCTTTCATAAAACGAGCTATACCACGATCGATTCGTATTTTTATCCTCTTTTGATCGTATATAGCGGTATATGTGCACGCGGAATAATTTTCGAGATATAAGCGAAAAACTAAAGTTATAAATTTGAGCGATTTTTTTTTTTTAATTTTAAAAGTTTGCCGCTTAATAACTTTTTTCGTACAGCTTTCAGAAAACAAGCTATATCACGATCGATTTGTATTTTCATCCTCTTTCGATCGCATATAGCGGTATATGTGCACGCGAAATAGTTTTCGAGATATAAGCGAAAAACTAAAGTTATAAATTTGAGCGATTTTTTTTTTAATTTTAAAAGTTTGCCGCTTAATAACTTTTTGCGTACAGTCTTTCAGAAAACAAGCTATACCACGATCGACTCATATTTTAATCCTCTTTCGATCGTATATAGCGGTATATGTGCACGCGGAATAGTTTTCGAGATATAAGCGAAAAACTAAAGTTATAAATTTGAGCGATTTTTTTTAATTTTAAAAGTTTGCCGCTTAATAACTTTTTTGTACAGTCTTTCAGAAAACAAGCTATAGCACGATCGACTCGTATTTTATCCCCTTTCGATCGTATGTAGCGGTATATGTGCACGCGGAATAGTTTTCGAGATATAAGCGAAAAACTAAAGTTATAAATTTGAGCGATTTTTTTTAATTTTAAAAGTTTGCCGCTTAATAACTTTTTTCGTACAGTCTTTCAGAAACCAAGCTACACCACGATCGATTCGTATTTTTATCCTCTTTCAATCGCATATAGCGGTATATGTGCACGCGAAATAGTTTTCGAGATATAAGCGAAAAACTAAAGTTATAAATATAAGCGATTTTTTTTAATTTTAAAAGTTTGCCGCTTAATAACTTTTTTCGTACAGTCTTTCAGAAAACAAGCTATACCACGATCGACTCATATTTTAATCCTCTTTCGATCGTATATAGCGGTATATGTGCACGCAGAATAGTTTTCGAGATATAAGCGAAAAACTAAAGTTATAAATTTTAGCGATTTTTTTTTAATTTTAAAAGTTTGCCGCTTAATAACTTTTTTGTACAGTCTTTCAGAAAACAAGCTATAGCACGATCGATTCGTATTTTATCCCCTTTCGATCGTATGTAGCGGTATATGTGCACGCGGAATGGCTTTCGAGATATAAGCGAAAACTAAAGTTATAAATATGAGCGATTTTTTTTAATTTTAAAAGTTTGCCGCTTAATAACTTTTTTCGTACAGTCTTTCAGAAAACAAGCTATACCAAGATCTATTCGTATTTTTAATCTTCTTTCAATCGTATATAGCGGTATATGCGCACGCGGAATAGTTTTTGAGATATAAGCGAAAAACTAAAGTTATAAATTTGAGCGATTTTTTTTTAATTTTAAAAGTTTGCCGCTTAATAATTTTTTTCGTACAGTCTTTCAGAAAACAAGCTATACCAATATCGATTCGTATTTTTATCCTCTTTCGATCGCATATAGCAGTATATATGCACGCGGAATAGTTTTCGAGACATAAGCGAAAAACTAAAGTTATACATTTGAGCGATTTTTTTTAATTTTAAAAGTTTGCCGCTTAATAACTTTTTTGTACAGTCTTTCAGAAAAGTATATAGCGGTATATGTGCACGCAGAATAGTTTTCGAGATATAAGCGAAAAACTAAAGTTATAAATTTGAGCGATTTTTTTTAATTTTAAAAGTTTGCCGCTTAAAAACTTTTTTCGTACAGTCTTTCAGAAAACGAGCTATACCACGATAGATTCGTATTTCTATCTTCTTTCGATCGTATATAGCGGTATATGTGCACGCGGAACAGTTTTCGAGATAAAGCGAAAAACTAAAGTTATAAATTTGAGCGAATTTTTTTTTAATTTTAAAAGTTTGCCGCTTAATAACTTTTTTCGTACAATCTTTCAGAAAACGAGCTAAACCACGATCGATTCGTATTTTTATTCTCTTTCGATCGTATATAGCGGTATATGTGCACGCAAAATAGTTTTCAAGATATAAGCAAAAACTAAAGTTATAAATTTGAGCGATTTTTTTTAATTTTAAAAGTTTGCTGCTTAATATCTTTTCGTACAGTCTTTCAGAAAACAAGCTACACCACGATCGATTCGTATTTTTATCCTCTTTCAATCGCATATAGCGGTATATGTGCACGCGAAATAGTTTTCGAGATATAAGCGAAAAACTAAAGTTATAAATATAAGCGATTTTTTTTAATTTTAAAAGTTTGCCGCTTAATAACTTTTTTCGTACAGTCTTTCAGAAAACAAGCTTTACCACGATCGACTCATATTTTAATCCTCTTTCGGTCGTATATAGCGGTATATGTGCACGCGGAATAGTTTTCGAGATATAAGCGAAAAACTAAAGGTATAAATTTGAGCGATTTTTTTTTAATTTTAAAAGTTTGCCGCTTAAAAACTTTTTTTGTACAGTCTCTCAGAAAACGAGCTATACCACGGTAGATTCGCATTTTTATCCTCTTTCGATCGCATATAGCGGTATATGCGCACGCAGAATAGTTTTCAAGATATAAGCGAAAAACTAAAGTTATAAATTTGAGCGATTTTTTTTTAATTTTAAAAGTTTGCCGCTTAATAACTTTTTTCGTACAGTCTTTTAGAAAACAAGCTATACCACGGTGGATTTGTATTTTTATCCTCTTTCGATCGTATATAGCGGTATATGTGCACGCATAATAGTTTTCGAGATATAAGCGCAAAACTAAAGTTATAAATTTGAGCGATTTGTTTTTAATTTTAAAAGTTCGCCGCTTAATAACTTTTAAGATAACAAGCTATACCACGATCGATTCGTATTTTCATCCTCTTTCGATCGTATATAGCGGTATATGTGCACGCGGAATAGTTTTCGAGATATAAGCGAAAAACTAAAGTTATAAATTGGAGCGATTTTTTTTAATTTTAAAAGTTTGCCGCTTAGTTACTTCTTTCGTACAGTCTTTCAGAAAACAAGCTACACCGCGATCGATTGGTTTTTTTATCCTCTTTCGATCGTATATAGCGGTATATGCGCACGCAGAATAGTTTTCGAGATATAAGCGAAAAACTAAAGTTATAAATTTGAGCGATTTTTTTTAGTTTTAAAAGTTTGCCGCGTAATAACTTTTTTCGTACAGTCTTTTAGAAAACAAGCTATACCACGATGGATTCGTATTTTTATCCTCTTTCGATTGTATATAGCGGTATATGTGCACGCTGAATAGTTTTCGAGATATAAGCGCAAAACTAAAGTTATAAATTTGAGCGATTTTTTTTTAATTTTCAAAGTTCGCCGCTTAATAACTTTTAAGATAACAAGCTATACCACGATCGATTCGTATTTTTATCCTCTTTCGATCGTATATAGCGGTATATGTGCACGCGGAATAGTTTTCGAGATATAAGCGAAAAACTAAAGTTATAAATCTGAGCGATTTTTTTTTAATTTTAAAAGTTTGCCGCTTAATAACTTTTTTCGTACAGTCTTTCAGAAAACAAGCTATACCACGATCGATTCGTAATTTTATCCTCTTTCAATCGCATATGGCGGTATATGTGCACGCGAAATAGTTTTCGAGATATAAGCGAAAAACTAAAGTTATAAATATAAGCGATTTTTTTAATTGTAAAAGTTTGCCGCTTAATAACTTTTTTCGTACAGTCTTTCAGAAAACAAGCTATACCAATATTGATTCGTATTTTTATCCTCTTTCGATCGCATATAGCAGTATATATGCACGCGGAATAATTTTCGAGATATAAGCGCAAAACTAAAGTTATAAATTTGAGCGATTTTTTTTTAATTTTAAAAGTTTGCCGCTTAATAACTTTTTTCGTACAGTCTTTAAGAAAACAAGCTATACCACTATCGACTCATATTTTAATCCTCTTTCGATCGTATATAGCGGTATATGTGCACGCGGAATAGTTTTTGAGATATAAGCGAAAAACTAAAGTTATAAATTTGAGCGATTTTTTTTTTAATTTTAAAAGTTTGCCGCTTAATAATTTTTTTCGTACAGTCTTTCAGAAAACAAGCTATACCACGATCGATTCGTATTTTCATCCTCCTTCGATCGCACATAGCGGTATATGTGCACGCGAAATAGTTTTCAAATTATATGAGCAAAACTAAAGTTATAAGTTTGAGCGATTTTTTTTAATTTTAAAAGTTTGCCGCTTAATAACTTTTTTCGTACAGTCTTTCAGAAAACAAGCTATACCACGATCGACTCATATTTTAATCCTCTTTCGATCGTATAAAGCGGTATATGTGCAGGCGGAATAGTATTCGAGATATAAGCGCAAAACTAAAGTTATAAATTTGAGCGATTTTTTTTAATTTTAAAAGTTCGCCGCTTAATAACCTTTTCCGTACAGTCTTTAAGAAAACAAGCTATAGCACGATCGATTCGTATTTTTATCCTCTTTCGATCGTATATAGCGGTATATGTGCACGCGAAATAGTTTTCGATATATAAGCGAAAAACTAAAGTTATAAATTTGAGCGATTTTTTTTAATTTTAAAAGTTTGCCGCTTAATAACTTTTTTTGTACAGTCTTTCAGAAAACAAACTATAGCACGATCGATTCGTATTTTATCCTCTTTCGATCGTATATAGCGGTGTGTGTGCACGCAGAATAGGTTTCGAGATATAAGCGCAAGACTAAAGTTATAAATTTGAGCGATTTTTTTTAATGTTAAAAGTTCGCCGCCTAATAACTTTTTTCGTACAGTCTTTAATAAAACAAGCTATACCACGATCGATTCGTATTTTTATCCTCTTTCGATCGTATATAGCGGCATATGTGCACGCGAAATAGTTTTCGAGACATAAGCGAAAAACTAAAGTTATAAATTTGAGCGATTTTTTTAAATTTTAAAAGTTTGCCGCTTAATAACTTTTTTCGTACAGTCTCTCAGAAAACAAACTATACCACAATAGATTCGATTCTTTATCCTCTTTCGATCGTATAAAGCGGTATATGTGCACGCAGAATAGTTTTCGAGATATAAGCGAAAAACTAAAGTTATAAATTTGAGCGATTTTTTTTTTAATTTTAAAAGTTTGCCGTTTAAAAACTTTTTTCGTACAGTCTTTCAGAAAACGAGCTATACCACGATCGTTTCGTATTTCTATCTTCTTTCGATCGTATATAGCCGTATATGTGCACGCGGAACAGTTTTCGAGATAAAGCGAAAAACTAAAGTTATAAATTTGAGCGAGATTTTTTTAATTTTAAAAGTTTGCCGCTTAATAACTTTTTTTGTACAGTCTTTCAGAAAACAAACTATACCACGATCGACTCATATTTTAGTCCTCTTTCGATCGTATATAGCGGTATATGTGCACGCGGAATAGTTTTCGAGACATAAGCGAAAAACTAAAGTTATACATTTGAGCGATTTTTTTTTAATTTTAAAAGTTTGCCGCTTAATAACTTTTTTGTACAGTCTTTCAGAAAAGTATATAGCGGTATATGTGCACGCAGAATAGTTTTCGAGATATAAGCGAAAAACTAAAGTTATAAATTTGAGCGATTTTTTTTAATTTTAAAAGTTTGCCGCTTAAAAACTTTTTTCGTACAGTCTTTCAGAAAACGAGCTATACCACGATCGATTCGTATTTCTATCTTCTTTCGATCGTATATAGCGGTATATGTGCACGCGGAACAGTTTTCGAGATAAAGCGAAAAACTAAAGTTATAAATTTGAGCGAATTTTTTTTTAATTTTAAAAGTTTGCCGCTTAATAACTTTTTTCGTACAATCTTTCAGAAAACGAGCTAAGCCACGATCGATTCGTATTTTTATTCTCTTTCGATCGTATATAGCGGTATATGTGCACGCAAAATAGTTTTCAAGATATAAGCAAAAACTAAAGTTATAAATTTGAGCGATTTTTTTTAATTTTAAAAGTTTGCTGCTTAATATCTTTTCGTACAGTCTTTCAGAAAACAAGCTACACCACGATCGATTCGTATTTTTATCCTCTTTCAATCGCATATAGCGGTATATGTGCACGCGAAATAGTTTTCGAGATATAAGCGAAAAACTAAAGTTATAAATATAAGCGATTTTTTTTAATTTTAAAAGTTTGCCGCTTAATAACTTTTTTCGTACAGTCTTTCAGAAAACAAGCTTTACCACGATCGACTCATATTTTAATCCTCTTTCGATCGTATATAGCGGTATATGTGCACGCGGAATAGTTTTCGAGATATAAGCGAAAAACTAAAGGTATAAATTTGAGCGATTTTTTTTATTTTAAAATTTTGCCGCTTAAAAACTTTTTTCGTACAGTCTCTCAGAAAACGAGCTATACCACGGTAGATTCGCATTTTTATCGTCTTTCGATCGTATATAGCGGTATATGCGCACGCAGAATAGTTTTCAAGATATAAGCGAAAAACTAAAGTTATAAATTTGAGCGATTTTTTTTTAATTTTAAAAGTTTGCCGCTTAATAACTTTTTTCGTACAGTCTTTTAGAAAACAAGCTATACCACGGTGGATTTGTATTTTTATCCTCTTTCGATCGTATATAGCGGTATATGTGCACGCATAATAGTTTTCGAGATATAATCGCAAAACTAAAGTTATAAATTTGAGCGATTTGTTTTTAATTTTAAAAGTTCGCCGCTTAATAACTTTTAAGATAACAAGCTATACCACGATCGATTCGTATTTTTATCCTCTTTTGATCGCATATAGCGGTATATGTGCACGCGGAATAGTTTTCGAGATATAAGCGAAAAACTAAAGTTATAAATTTGAGCGATTTTTTTTAATTTTAAAAGTTTGCCGCTTAATAACTTTTTTCGTACAGTCTTTCAGAAACCAAGCTACACCACGATCGATTCGTATTTTTATCCTCTTTCAATCGCATATAACGGTATATGTGCACGCGAAATAGTTTTTGAGATATAAGCGAAAAACTAAAGTTATAAATTTGAGCGATTTTTTTTTAATTTTAAAAGTTTGCCGCTTAATAATTTTTTTCGTACAGTCTTTCAGAAAACAAGCTATACCACGATCGATTCGTATTTTCATCCTCCTTCGATCGCACATAGCGGTATATGTGCACGCGAAATAGTTTTCAAATTATATGAGCAAAACTAAAGTTATAAGTTTGAGCGATTTTTTTTAATTTTAAAAGTTTGCCGCTTAATAACTTTTTTCGTACAGTCTTTCAGAAAACAAGCTATACCACGATCGACTCATATTTTAATCCTCTTTCGATCGTATAAAGCGGTATATGTGCAGGCGGAATAGTATTCGAGATATAAGCGCAAAACTAAAGTTATAAATTTGAGCGATTTTTTTTAATTTTAAAAGTTCGCCGCTTAATAACCTTTTCCGTACAGTCTTTAAGAAAACAAGCTATAGCACGATCGATTCGTATTTTTATCCTCTTTCGATCGTATATAGCGGTATATGTGCACGCGAAATAGTTTTCGATATATAAGCGAAAAACTAAAGTTATAAATTTGAGCGATTTTTTTTAATTTTAAAAGTTTGCCGCTGAATAACTTTTTTTGTACAGTCTTTCAGAAAACAAACTATAGCACGATCGATTCGTATTTTATCCTCTTTCGATCGTATATAGCGGTGTGTGTGCACGCAGAATAGGTTTCGAGATATAAGCGCAAGACTAAAGTTATAAATTTGAGCGATTTTTTTTAATGTTAAAAGTTCGCCGCCTAATAACTTTTTCCGTACAGTCTTTAATAAAACAAGCTATACCACGATCGATTCGTATTTTTATCCTCTTTCGATCGTATATAGCGGTATATGTGCACGCGAAATAGTTTTCGAGACATAAGCGAAAAACTAAAGTTATAAATTTGAGCGATTTTTTTTAAATTTTAAAAGTTTGCCGCTTAATAACTTTTTTCGTACAGTCTCTCAGAAAACAAACTATACCACAATAGATTCGATTCTTTATCCTCTTTCGATCGTATAAAGCGGTATATGTGCACGCAGAATAGTTTTCGAGATATAAGCGAAAAACTAAAGTTATAAATTTGAGCGATTTTTTTTTAATTTTAAAAGTTTGCCGTTTAAAAACTTTTTTCGTACAGTCTTTCAGAAAACGAGCTATACCACGATCGTTTCGTATTTCTATCTTCTTTCGATCGTATATAGCCGTATATGTGCACGCGGAACAGTTTTCGAGATAAAGCGAAAAACTAAAGTTATAAATTTGAGCGAGATTTTTTTAATTTTAAAAGTTTGCCGCTTAATAACTTTTTTTGTACAGTCTTTCAGAAAACAAACTATACCACGATCGACTCATATTTTAGTCCTCTTTCGATCGTATATAGCGGTATATGTGCACGCGGAATAGTTTTCGAGACATAAGCGAAAAACTAAAGTTATACATTTGAGCGATTTTTTTTTAATTTTAAAAGTTTGCCGCTTAATAACTTTTTTGTACAGTCTTTCAGAAAAGTATATAGCGGTATATGTGCACGCAGAATAGTTTTCGAGATATAAGCGAAAAACTAAAGTTATAAATTTGAGCGATTTTTTTTAATTTTAAAAGTTTGCCGCTTAAAAACTTTTTTCGTACAGTCTTTCAGAAAACGAGCTATACCACGATCGATTCGTATTTCTATCTTCTTTCGATCGTATATAGCGGTATTTGTGCACGCGGAACAGTTTTCGAGATAAAGCGAAAAACTAAAGTTATAAATTTGAGCGAATTTTTTTTTAATTTTAAAAGTTTGCCGCTTAATAACTTTTTTCGTACAATCTTTCAGAAAACGAGCTAAGCCACGATCGATTCGTATTTTTATTCTCTTTCGATCGTATATAGCGGTATATGTGCACGCAAAATAGTTTTCAAGATATAAGCAAAAACTAAAGTTATAAATTTGAGCGATTTTTTTTAATTTTAAAAGTTTGCTGCTTAATATCTTTTCGTACAGTCTTTCAGAAAACAAGCTACACCACGATCGATTCGTATTTTGATCCTCTTTCAATCGCATATAGCGGTATATGTGCACGCGAAATAGTTTTCGAGATATAAGCGAAAAACTAAAGTTATAAATATAAGCGATTTTTTTTAATTTTAAAAGTTTGCCGCTTAATAACTTTTTTCGTACAGTCTTTCAGAAAACAAGCTTTACCACGATCGACTCATATTTTAATCCTCTTTCGATCGTATATAGCGGTATATGTGCACGCGGAATAGTTTTCGAGATATAAGCGAAAAACTAAAGGTATAAATTTGAGCGATTTTTTTTAATTTTAAAATTTTGCCGCTTAAAAACTTTTTTCGTACAGTCTCTCAGAAAACGAGCTATACCACGGTAGATTCGCATTTTTATCCTCTTTCGATCGTATATAGCGGTATATGCGCACGCAGAATAGTTTTCAAGATATAAGCGAAAAACTAAAGTTATAAATTTGAGCGATTTTTTTTTAATTTTAAAAGTTTGCCGCTTAATAACTTTTTTCGTACAGTCTTTTAGAAAACAAGCTATACCACGGTGGATTTGTATTTTTATCCTCTTTCGATCGTATATAGCGGTATATGTGCACGCATAATAGTTTTCGAGATATAAGCGCAAAACTAAAGTTATAAATTTGAGCGATTTGTTTTTAATTTTAAAAGTTCGCCGCTTAATAACTTTTAAGATAACAAGCTATACCACGATCGATTCGTATTTTTATCCTCTTTCGATCGTATAAAGCGGTATATGTGCACGCGGAATAGTTTTCGAGATATAAGCGAAAAACTAAAGTTATAAATTTGAGCGATTTTTTTTAATTTTAAAAGTTTGCCGCTTAATAACTTTTTTCGTACAGTCTTTCTGAAACCAAGCTACACCACGATCGATTCGTATTTTTATCCTCTTTCAATCGCATATAGCGGTATATGTGCACGCGAAATAGTTTTCGAGATATAAGCGAAAAACTAAAGTTATAAATATAAGCGATTTTTTTTAATTTTAAAAGTTTGCCGCTTAATAACTTTTTTCGTACAGTCTTTCAGAAAACAAGCTATACCACGATCGACTCATATTTTAATCCTCTTTCGATCGTATATAGCGGTATATGTGCACGCAGAATAGTTTTCGAGATATAAGCGAAAAACTAAAGTTATAAATTTTAGCGATTTTTTTTTAATTTTAAAAGTTTGCCGCTTAATAACTTTTTTGTACAGTCTTTCAGAAAACAAGCTATAGCACGATCGATTCGTATTTTATCCCCTTTCGATCGTATGTAGCGGTATATGTGCACGCGGAATGGCTTTCGAGATATAAGCGAAAACTAAAGTTATAAATATGAGCGATTTTTTTTAATTTTAAAAGTTTGCCGCTTAATAACTTTTTTCGTACAGTCTTTCAGAAAACAAGCTATACCAAGATCTATTCGTATTTTTAATCTTCTTTCAATCGTATATAGCAGTATATGCGCACGCGGAATAGTTTTTGAGATATAAGCGAAAAACTAAAGTTATAAATTTGAGCGATTTTTTTTTAATTTTAAAAGTTTGCCGCTTAATAACTTTTTTCGTACAGTCTTTCAGAAAACAAGCTATACCAATATCGATTCGTATTTTTATCCTCTTTCGATCACATATAGCAGTATATATGCACGCGGAATAATTTTCGAGATATAAGCGCAAAACTAAAGTTATAAATTTGAGCGTTTTTTTTTAATTTTAAAAGCTTGCCGCTTAATAACTTTTTTCGTACAGTCTTTCAGAAAACAAGCTATACCACTATCGACTCATATTTTAATCCTCTTTCGATCGTATATAGCGGTATATGTGCACGCGGAATAGTTTTCGAGATATAAGCGAAAAACTAAAGTTATAAATTTGAGCGATTTTTTTTTAATTTTAAAAGTTTGCCGCTTAATAATTTTTTTCGTACAGTCTTTCAGAAAACAAGCTATACCACGATCGATTCGTATTTTCATCCTCTTTCGATCGCACATAGCGGTATATGTGCACGCGAAATAGTTTTCAAATTATATGAGCAAAACTAAAGTTATAAATTTGAGCGATTTTTTTTAATTTTAAAAGTTTGCCGCTTAATAACTTGTTTTCGTACAGTCTTTCAGAAAACAAACTATACCACGATAGATTCGTATTTTTATCCTCTTTGGATCGTATATAGCGGTATATGTGCACGCGGATTAGTTTTCGAGACATAAGCGAAAAATTAAAGTTATAAATTTGAGCGATTTTTTTTTTAATTTTAAAAGTTTGCCGCTTAATAATTTTTTTCGTACAGTCTTTCAGAAAACAAGCTATACCAATATCGATTCGTATTTTTATCCTCTTTCGATCGCATATAGCAGTATATATGCACGCGGAATAGTTTTCGAGACATAAGCGAAAAACTAAAGTTATACATTTGAGCGATTTTTTTTAATTTTAAAAGTTTGCCGCTTAATAACTTTTTTGTACAGTCTTTCAGAAAAGTATATAGCGGTATATGTGCACGCAGAATAGTTTTCGAGATATAAGCGAAAAACTAAAGTTATAAATTTGAGCGATTTTTTTTAATTTTAAAAGTTTGCCGCTTAAAAACTTTTTTCGTACAGTCTTTCAGAAAACGAGCTATACCACGATAGATTCGTATTTCTATCTTCTTTCGATCGTATATAGCGGTATATGTGCACGCGGAACAGTTTTCGAGATAAAGCGAAAAACTAAAGTTATAAATTTGAGCGAATTTTTTTTTAATTTTAAAAGTTTGCCGCTTAATAACTTTTTTCGTACAATCTTTCAGAAAACGAGCTAAACCACGATCGATTCGTATTTTTATTCTCTTTCGATCGTATATAGCGGTATATGTGCACGCAAAATAGTTTTCAAGATATAAGCAAAAACTAAAGTTATAAATTTGAGCGATTTTTTTTAATTTTAAAAGTTTGCTGCTTAATATCTTTTCGTACAGTCTTTCAGAAAACAAGCTACACCACGATCGATTCGTATTTTTATCCTCTTTCAATCGCATATAGCGGTATATGTGCACGCGAAATAGTTTTCGAGATATAAGCGAAAAACTAAAGTTATAAATATAAGCGATTTTTTTTAATTTTAAAAGTTTGCCGCTTAATAACTTTTTTCGTACAGTCTTTCAGAAAACAAGCTTTACCACGATCGACTCATATTTTAATCCTCTTTCGGTCGTATATAGCGGTATATGTGCACGCGGAATAGTTTTCGAGATATAAGCGAAAAACTAAAGGTATAAATTTGAGCGATTTTTTTTTAATTTTAAAAGTTTGCCGCTTAAAAACTTTTTTTGTACAGTCTCTCAGAAAACGAGCTATACCACGGTAGATTCGCATTTTTATCCTCTTTCGATCGCATATAGCGGTATATGCGCACGCAGAATAGTTTTCAAGATATAAGCGAAAAACTAAAGTTATAAATTTGAGCGATTTTTTTTTAATTTTAAAAGTTTGCCGCTTAATAACTTTTTTCGTACAGTCTTTTAGAAAACAAGCTATACCACGGTGGATTTGTATTTTTATCCTCTTTCGATCGTATATAGCGGTATATGTGCACGCATAATAGTTTTCGAGATATAAGCGCAAAACTAAAGTTATAAATTTGAGCGATTTGTTTTTAATTTTAAAAGTTCGCCGCTTAATAACTTTTAAGATAACAAGCTATACCACGATCGATTCGTATTTTCATCCTCTTTCGATCGTATATAGCGGTATATGTGCACGCGGAATAGTTTTCGAGATATAAGCGAAAAACTAAAGTTATAAATTTGAGCGATTTTTTTTAATTTTAAAAGTTTGCCGCTTAATAACTTTTTTCGTACAGTCTTTCAGAAAACAAGCTACACCACGATCGATTCGTATTTTTATCCTCTTTCAATCGCATATAGCGGTATATGTGCACGCGAAATAGAGTTTTCGAGATATAAGCGAAAAACTAAAGTTATAAATATAAGCGATTTTTTTTAATTTTAAAAGTTTGCCGCTTAATAACTTTTTTCGTACAGTCTTTCAGAAAACAAGCTATACCACGATCGACTCATATTTTAATCCTCTTTCGATCGTATATAGCGGTATATGTGCACGCAGAATAGTTTTTGAGATATAAGCGAAAAACTAAAGTTATAAATTTTAGCGATTTTTTTTTAATTTTAAAAGTTTGCCGCTTAATAACTTTTTTGTACAGTCTTTCAGAAAACAAGCTATAGCACGATCGATTCGTATTTTATCCCCTTTCGATCGTATGTAGCGGTATATGTGCACGTGGAATGGCTTTCGAGATATAAGCGAAAACTAAAGTTATAAATATGAGCGATTTTTTTTAATTTTAAAAGTTTGCCGCTTAAAAACTTTTTTTGTACAGTCTCTCAGAAAACGAGCTATACCACGGTAGATTCGCATTTTTATCCTCTTTCGATCGCATATAGCGGTATATGCGCACGCAGAATAGTTTTCAAGATATAAGCGAAAAACTAAAGTTATAAATTTGAGCGATTTTTTTTTAATTTTAAAAGTTTGCCGCTTAATAACTTTTTTCGTACAGTCTTTTAGAAAACAAGCTATACCACGGTGGATTTGTATTTTTATCCTCTTTCGATCGTATATAGCGGTATATGTGCACGCATAATAGTTTTCGAGATATAAGCGCAAAACTAAAGTTATAAATTTGAGCGATTTGTTTTTAATTTTAAAAGTTCGCCGCTTAATAACTTTTAAGATAACAAGCTATACCACGATCGATTCGTATTTTCATCCTCTTTCGATCGTATATAGCGGTATATGTGCACGCGGAATAGTTTTCGAGATATAAGCGAAAAACTAAAGTTATAAATTTGAGCGATTTTTTTTAATTTTAAAAGTTTGCCGCTTAATAACTTTTTTCGTACAGTCTTTCAGAAAACAAGCTACACCACGATCGATTCGTATTTTTATCCTCTTTCAATCGCATATAGCGGTATATGTGCACGCGAAATAGAGTTTTCGAGATATAAGCGAAAAACTAAAGTTATAAATATAAGCGATTTTTTTTAATTTTAAAAGTTTGCCGCTTAATAACTTTTTTCGTACAGTCTTTCAGAAAACAAGCTATACCACGATCGACTCATATTTTAATCCTCTTTCGATCGTATATAGCGGTATATGTGCACGCAGAATAGTTTTTGAGATATAAGCGAAAAACTAAAGTTATAAATTTTAGCGATTTTTTTTTAATTTTAAAAGTTTGCCGCTTAATAACTTTTTTGTACAGTCTTTCAGAAAACAAGCTATAGCACGATCGATTCGTATTTTATCCCCTTTCGATCGTATGTAGCGGTATATGTGCACGTGGAATGGCTTTCGAGATATAAGCGAAAACTAAAGTTATAAATATGAGCGATTTTTTTTAATTTTAAAAGTTTGCCGATACCAAGATCTATTCGTATTTTTAATCTTCTTTCAATCGTATATAGCGGTATATGCGCACGCGGAATAGTTTTTGAGATATAAGCGAAAAACTAAAGTTATAAATTTGAGCGATTTTTTTTAATTTTAAAAGTTTGCCGCTTAATAACTTTTTTCGTACAGTCTTCCAGAAAACAAGCTATACCAATATCGATTCGTATTTTTATCCTCTTTCGATCGCATATAGCAGTATATATGCACGCGGAATAATTTTCGAGATATAAGCGCAAAACTAAAGTTATAAATTTGAGCGTTTTTTTTTTAATTTTAAAAGCTTGCCGCTTAATAACTTTTTTCGTACAGTCTTTCAGAAAACAAGCTATACCATTATCGACTCATATTTTAATCCTCTTTCGATCGTATATAGCGGTATATGTGCACGCGGAATAGTTTTCGAAATATAAGCGAAAAACTAAAGTTATAAATTTGAGCGATTTTTTTTTTAATTTTAAAAGTTTGCCGCTTAATAACTTGTTTTCGTACAGTCTTTCAGAAAACAAACTATACCACGATAGATTCGTATTTTTATCCTCTTTCGATCGTATATAGCGGTATATGTGCACGCGGAATAGTTTTCGAGATATAAGCGAAAAATTAAAGTTATAAATTTGAGCGATTTTTTTTTTAATTTTATATGTTTGCCGCTTAGTAATTTTTTTCGTGCAGTCTTTCAGAAAACAAGCTATACCAATATCGATTCGTATTTTTATCCTCTTTCGATCGCATATAGCAGTTTATATGCACGCGGAATAATTTTCGAGATATAAGCGCAAAACTAAAGTTATAAATTTGAGCGATTTTTTTTTAATTTTAAAAGTTTGCCGCTTAATAACTTTTTTCGTACAGTCTTTAAGAAAACAAGCTATACCATTATCGACTCATATTTTAATCCTCTTTCGATCGTATATAGCGGTATATGTGCACGCGGAATAGTTTTCGAAATATAAGCGCAAAACTAAAGTTATAAATTTGAGCGATTTTTTTTTTAATTTTAAAAGTTTGCCGCTTAATAATTTTTTTCGTACAGTCTTTCAGAAAACAAGCTATACCACGATCAATTCGTATTTTCATCCTCTTTCGATCGCACATAGCGGTATATGTGCACGCGAAATAGTTTTCAAATTATATGAGCAAAACTAAAGTTATAAGTTTGAGCGATTTTTTTTAATTTTAAAAGTTTGCCGCTTAATAACTTTTTTCGTACAGTCTTCGTATTTTTATCCTCTTTCGATCGTATATAGCGGTATGTGTGCACGCGGAATAGTTTTCGAGATATAAGCGCAAAACTAAAGTTATAAATTTGAGCGTTTTTTTTTAATTTTAAAAGTTTGCTGCTGAATATCTTTTCGTACAGTCTTCCAGAAAACAAACTACACCACGATCGATTCGTATTTTTATCCTCTTTCAATCGCATATAGCGGTATATGTACACGCGAAATAGTTTTCGAGATGTAAGCGAAAAACTAAAGGTATAAATTTGAGCGATTTTTTTTAATTTTAAAAGATTGCCGCTTAATAACTTTTTTCGTACAGTCTTTCAGAAAACAAGCTATACCACGATCGACTCATATTTTAATCCTCATTCGATCGTATATAGCGGTATATGTGCACGCGGAATAGTTTTCGAGATATAAGCGAAAAACTAAAGGTATAAATTTGAGCGATTTTTTTTTGATTTTAAAAGTTTGCCGCTTAAAAACTTTTTTCGTACAGTCTCTCAGAAAACGAGCTATCCCTCGGTAGATTCAAATTTTTATCCTCTTTCGATCGTATATAGCGTTATATGCGCACGCAGAATAGTTTTCGAGATATAAGCGAAAAACTAAAGTTATAAATTTGAGCGATTTTTTTTTAATTTTAAAAGTTTGCCGCTTAATAACTTTTTTCGTACAGTCTTTTAAGAAACAAGCTATACCACGGTGGATTTGTATTTTTATCCTCTTTCGATCGTATATAGCGGTATATGTGCACGCAGAATAGTTTTCGAGATATAAGCGCAAAACTAAAGTTATAAAATTGAGCGATTTGTTTTTAATTTTAAAAGTTCGCCGCTTAATAACTTTTAAGATAACAAGCTATACCACGATCGATTCGTATTTTTATCCTCTTTCGATCGTATATAGCGGTATATGTGCACGCGGAATATTTTTCGACATATAAGCGAAAAACTAAAGTTATAAATTTGAGCGATTTCTTTTTAATTTTAAAAGTTTGCCGCTTAATAACTTTTTTCGTACAGTCTTTCAGAAAACAAGCTACACCACGATCGATTCGTATTTTTATCCTCTTTCAATCGCATATAGCGGTATATGTGCACGCGAAATAGTTTTCGAGATATAAGCGAAAAACTAAAGTTATAAATATAAGCGATTTTTTTTAATTTTAAAAGTTTGCCGCTTAATAACTTTTTTCTTACAGTCTTTCAGAAAACAAGCTATACCACGATCGACTCATATTTTAATCCTCTTTCGATCGTATATAGCGGTATATGTGCACGCGGAATAGTTTTCGAGATATAAGCGAAAAACTAAAGTTATAAATTTTAACGATTTTTTTTTTAATTTTAAAAGTTTGCCGCTTAATAACTTTTTTGTACAGTCTTTCAGAAAACAAGCTATAGCACGATCGATTCGTATTTTATCCCCTTTCGATCGTATGTAGCGGTATATGTGCACGCGGAATGGCTTTCGAGATATAAGCGAAAACTAAAGTTATAAATATGAGCGATTCTTTTTAATTTTAAAAGTTTGCCGCTTAATAACTTTTTTCGTACAGTCTTTCAGAAAACAAGCTATACCAAGATCTATACTTATTTTTAATCTTCTTTCAATCGTATATAGCGGTATATGCGCACGCGGAATAGTTTTTGAGATATAAGCGAAAAACTAAAGTTATAAATTTGAGCGATTTTTTTTTAATTTTAAAAGTTTGCCGCTTAATAACTTTTTTCGTACAGTCTTTCAGAAAACAAGCTATACCAATATCGATTCGTATTTTTATCCTCTTTCGATCGCATATAGCAGTATGTATGCACGCGGAATAATGTTCGAGATATAAGCGCAAAACTAAAGTTATAAATTTGAGCGTTTTTTTTTTTAATTTTAAAAGCTTGCCGCTTAATAACTTTTTTCGTACAGTCTTTCAGAAAACAAGCTATACCACTATCGACTCATATTTTAATCCTCTTTCGATCGTATATAGCGGTATATGTGCACGCGGAATAGTTTTCGAGATTTAAGCGAAAAACTAAAGTTATAAATTTGAGCGATTTTTTTTTTAATTTTAAAAGTTTGCCGCTTAATAGTTTTTTTCGTACAGTCTTTCAGAAAACAAGCTATACCACGATCGATTCGTATTTTCATCCTCTTTCGATCGCACATAGCGGTATATGTGCACGCGAAATAGTTTTCAAATTATATGAGCAAAACTAAAGTTATAAATTTGAGCGATTTTTTTTAATTTTAAAAGTTTGCCGCTTAATAACTTGTTTTCGTACAGTCTTTCAGAAAACAAACTATACCACGATAGATTCGTATTTTTATCCTCTTTCGATCGTATATAGCGGTATATGTGCACGCGGAATAGTTTTCGAGATATAAGCGAAAAACTAAAGTTATAAATTTGAGCGTTTTTCTTTTTAATTTTAAAAGTTCAACGCTTAATAACTTTTTCCGTACAGTCTTTCAGAAAACAAGCTATACCACGATCGATTCATATTTTTATCCTCTTTTGATCGTATATAGCGGTATATGTGCACGCGAAATAGTTTTCGAGATATAACCGAAAAACTAAAGTTATAAATTTGAGCGATTTTTTTTAATTTTAAAAGTTTGCCGCTTAATAACTTTTTTCGTGCAGTCTTTCAGAAAACAAGCTATACCAGAATCGACTCATATTTTAATCCTCTTTCGATCGTATATAGCGGTATATGTGCACGCGGAATAGTTTTCGAGATATAAGCGAAAAACTAAAGTTATAAATTTGAGCGATTTTTTTTTAATTTTAAAAGTTTGCCGCTTAATAACTTTTTTGTACAGTCTTTCAGAAAACAAGCTATAGCAAGATCGATTCGTATTTTATCCCCTTTCGATCGTATGTAGCGGTATATGTGCACGCGGAATGGCTTTCGAGATATAAGCGAAAACTAAAGTTATAAATTGGAGCGATTTTTTTTAATTTTAAAAGTTTGCCGCTTAGTTACTTCTTTCGTACAGTCTTTCAGAAAACAAGCTACACCACGATCGATTCGTATTTCTATCTTCTTTCAATTGTATATAGCGGTATATGTGCACGCGCAATAGTTTTCGAGATATAAGCGAAAAACTAAAGTTATAAATATGAGCGAATTTTTTTAATTTTAAAAGTTTGCCGCTTAATAACTTTTTTCGTACAGTCTTTCAGAAAACAAGCTATATCACGATAGATTCGTATTTTTATCTTCTTTCGATCGTATATAGCGGTATATGTGCACTTAGAATAGTTTTCGAGATATAAGCGAAAAACTAAAGTTATAAATTTGAGCGATTTTTTTTAATTTTAAAAGTTTGCCGCATAAAAACTTTTTTCGTACAGTCTCTCAGAAAACGAGCTATACCACGATCGATTCGTATTTTTATCTTCTTTCGATCGTATATAGGGATATATGTGCACGCATAATAGTTTTCGAGATATAAGCGAAAAACTAAAGTTATAAATTTGAGCGATTTTTTTAATTTTAAAAGTTTGCCGCTTAATAACTTTTTTCGTACAGTCTTTCAGAAAACAAACTATACCACGATAGATTCGTATTTTTATCCTCTTTCGATCGTATATAGCGGTATATGCGCACGCGGAATAGTTTTCGAGATATAAGCGAAAAACTAAAGTTATAAATTTGAGCGATTTTTTTTTATTTTTAAAAGTTTGCCGCTTAATAACTTTTTTCGTACAGTCTTTTAGAAAACAAGCTATACCACGATGGATTCGTATTTTTATCCTCTTTTGATCGTATATAGCGGTATATGTGCACGCGGAATAGTTTTCGAGATATAAGCGCAAAACTAAAGTTATAAATTTGAGCGATTTTTTTTAATTTTAAAAGTTCGCCGCTTAATAACTTTTTCCGTACAGTCTTTAAGAAAACAAGCTATACCACGATTGATTCGTATTTTTATCTTCTTTCGATCGCCTATAGCGGTATATGTGCACGCGAAATAGTTTTCGATATATAAGCGAAAAACTAAAGTTATAAATTTGAGCGATTTTTTTTAATTTTAAAAGTTTGCCGCTTAATAACTTTTTTCGTACAGTCTTTCAGAAAACAAACTATAGCTCGATCGATTCGTATTTTATCCTCTTTCGATCGTGTATAGCGGTATGAGTGCACGCAGAATAGGTTTCGAGATATAAGCGCAAGACTAAAGTTATAAATTTGAGCGATTTTTTTTAATTTTAAAAGTTCGCTGCCTAATAACTTTTTTCGTACAGTCTTTTAAAAAACAAGCTCTACCACGATCGATTCGTATTTTTATCCTCTTTAGATCTTATATAGCGGTATATGTGCACGCGGAATAATTTTCGAGATATAAGCGAAAAACTAAAGTTATAAATTTGAGCAATTTTTTTTTAATTTTAAAAGTTTGCCGCTTAATAATTTTTTTCGTACAGTCTTTCAGAAAACAAGCTATACCAATATCGATTCGTATTTTTATCCTCTTTCGATCGCATATAGCAGTATATATGCACGCGGAATAATTTTCGAGATATAAGCGAAAAACTAAAGTTATAAATTTGAGCGTTTTTCTTTTTAATTTTAAAAGTTCAACGCTTAATAACTTTTTCCGTACAGTCTTTCAGAAAACAGGCTATACCACGATCGATTCATATTTTTATCCTCTTTTGATCGTATATAGCGGTATATGTTCACGCGAAATAGTTTTCGAGATATAACCGAAAAACTAAAGTTATAAATTTGAGCGATTTTTTTTAATTTTAAAAGTTTGGCGCTTAATAACTTTTTTCGTGCAGTCTTTCAGAAAACAAACTATACCAGAATCGACTCATATTTTAATCCTCTTTCGATCGTATATAGCGGTATATGTGCACGCGGAATAGTTTTCGAGATATAAGCGAAAAACTAAAGTTATAAATTTGAGCGATTTTTTTTAATTTTAAAAGTTTGCCGCTTAATAACTTTTTTGTACAGCCTTTCAGAAAACAAGCTATAGCAAGATCGATTCGTATTTTATCCCCCTTCGATCGTATGTAGCGGTATATGTGCACGCGGAATGGCTTTCGAGATATAAGCGAAAACTAAAGTTATAAATTGGAGCGATTTTTTTTAATTTTAAAAGTTTGCCGCTTAGTTACTTCTTTCGTACAGTCTTTCAGAAAACAAGCTATACCACGATCGATTCGTATTTTTATCTTCTTTCAATTGTATATAGCGGTATATGTGCACGCGAAATAGTTTTCGAGATATAAGCGAAAAACTAAAGTTATAAATATGAGCGAATTTTTTTAATTTTAAAAGTTTGCCGCTTAATAACTTTTTTCGTACAGTCTTTCAGAAAACAAATTATACCACGATAGATTCGTATTTTTATCTTCTTTCGATCGTATATAGCGGTATATGTGCACTTAGAATAGTTTTCGAGATATAAGCGAAAAACTAAAGTTATAAATTTGAGCGATTTTTTTTAATTTTAAAAGTTTGCCGCATAAAAACTTTTTTCGTACAGTCTCTCAGAAAACGAGCTATACCACGATCGATTCGTATTTTTATCTTCTTTCGATCGTATATAGGGGTATATGTGCACGCATAATAGTTTTCGAGATATAAGCGAAAAACTAAAGTTATAAATTTGAGCGATTTTTTTAATTTTAAAAGTTTGCCGCTTAATAACTTTTTTCGTACAGTCTTTCAGAAAACAAACTATACCACGATAGATTCGTATTTTTATCCTCTTTTGATCGTATATAGCGGTATATGCGCACGCAGAATAGTTTTCGAGATATAAGCGAAAAACTAAAGTTATAAATTTGAGCGATTTTTTTTTTAATTTTAAAAGTTTGCCGCTTAATAACTTTTTTCGTACAGTCTTTTAGAAAACAAGCTATACCACGATGGATTCGTATTTTTATCCTCTTTCGATCGTATATATCGGTATATGTGCACGCGGAATGGTTTTCGAGATATAAGCGCAAAACTAAAGTTATAAATTTGAGCGATTTTTTTTAATTTTAAAAGTTCGCCGCTTAATAACTTTTTCCGTACAGTCTTTAAGAAAACAAGCTATACCACGATCGATTCGTATTTTTATCTTCTTTCGATCGTATATAGCGGTATGTGTGCACGCAGAATAGGTTTCGAGATATAAGCGCAAGACTAAAGTTATAAATTTGAGCGATTTTTTTTAATTTTAAAAGTTCGCCGCTTAATAACCTTTTCCGTACAGTCTTTAAGAAAACAAGCTATAGCACGATAGATTCGTATTTTTATCCTCTTTTGATCGTATATAGCGGTATATGCGCACGCAGAATAGTTTTCGAGATATAAGCGCAAAACTAAAGTTATAAATTTGAGCGATTTTTTTTTAATTTTAAAAGTTTGCCGCTTAATAACTTTTTTCGTACAGTCTTTTAGAAAACAAGCTATACCACGGTGGATTTGTATTTTTATCCTCTTTCGATCGTATATAGCGGTATATGTGCACGCATAATAGTTTTCGAGATATAATCGCAAAACTAAAGTTATAAATTTGAGCGATTTGTTTTTAATTTTAAAAGTTCGCCGCTTAATAACTTTTAAGATAACAAGCTATACCACGATCGATTCGTATTTTTATCCTCTTTCGATCGCATATAGCAGTATATATGCACGCGGAATAATTTTCGAGATATAAGCGCAAAACTAAATTTATAAATTTGAGCGATTTTTTTTTAATTTTAAAAGTTTGCCGCTTAATAACTTTTTTCGTACAGTCTTTAAGAAAACAAGCTATACCACTATCGACTCATATTTTAATCCTCTTTCGATCGTATATAGCGGTATATGTGCACGCGGAATAGTTTACGAGATATAAGCGAAAAACTAAAGTTATAAATTTGAGCGATTTTTTTTTTAATTTTAAAAGTTTGCCGCTTAATAATTTTTTTCGTACAGTCTTTCAGAAAACAAGCTATACCACGATCGATTCGTATTTTCATCCTCTTTCGATCGCACATAGCGGTATATGTGCACGCGAAATAGTTTATATGAGCAAAACTAAAGTTATAAGTTTGAGCGATTTTTTTTAATTTTAAAAGTTTGCCGCTTAATAACTTTTTTCGTACAGTCTTTCAGAAAACAAGCTATAACACGATCGACTCATATTTTAATCCTCTTTCGATCGTATAAAGCGGTATATGTGCAGGCGGAATAGTATTCGAGATATAAGCGCAAAACTAAAGTTATAAATTTGAGCGATTTTTTTTAATTTTAAAAGTTCGCCGCTTAATAACCTTTTCCGTACAGTCTTTAAGAAAACAAACTATAGCACGATCGATTCGTATTTTATCCTCTTTCGATCGTATATAGCGGTATGTGTGCACGCGGAATAGTTTTCGAGATATAAGCGAAAAACTAAAGTTATAAATATAAGCGATTTTTTTTAATTTTAAAAGTTTGCCGCTTAATAACTTTTTTCTTACAGTCTTTCAGAAAACAAGCTATACCACGATCGACTCATATTTTAATCCTCTTTCGATCGTATATAGCGGTATATGTGCACGCGGAATAGTTTTCGAGATATAAGCGAAAAACTAAAGTTATAAATATGAGCGATTTTTTTTAATTTTAAAAGTTTGCCGCTTAATAACTTTTTTCGTACAGTCTTTCAGAAAACAAGCTATACCAAGATCTATTCGTATTTTTAATCTTCTTTCAATCGTATATAGCGGTATATGCGCACGCGGAATAGTTTTTGAGAAACTAAAGTTATAAATTTTAACGATTTTTTTTTAATTTTAAAAGTTTGCGGCTTAATAACTTTTTTGTACAGTCTTTCAGAAAACAAGCTATAGCACGATCGATTCGTATTTTATCCCCTTTCTATCGTATGTAGCGGTATATGTGCACGCGGAATGGCTTTCGAGATATAAGCGAAAACTAAAGTTATAAATATGAGCGATTTTTTTTAATTTTAAAAGTTTGCCGCTTAATAACTTTTTTCGTACAGTCTTTCAGAAAACAAGCTATACCAAGATCTATTCGTATTTTTAATCTTCTTTCAATCGTATATAGCGGTATATGCGCACGCGGAATAGTTTTTGAGATATAAGCGAAAAACTAAAGTTATAAATTTTAACGATTTTTTTTTTTAATTTTAAAAGTTTGCCGCTTAATAACTTTTTTGTACAGTCTTTCAGAAAACAAGCTATAGCACGATCGATTCGTATTTTATCCCCTTTCTATCGTATGTAGCGGTATATGTGCACGCGGAATGGCTTTCGAGATATAAGCGAAAACTAAAGTTATAAATATGAGCGATTTTTTTTTAATTTTAAAAGTTTGCCGCTTAATAACTTTTTTCGTACAGTCTTTCAGAAAACAAGCTATACCAATATCGATTCGTATTTTTATCCTCTTTCGATCGCATATAGCAGTATATATGCACGCGGAATTATTTTCGAGATATAAGCGCAAAACTAAAGTTATAAATTTGAGCGTTTTTTTTTTAATTTTAAAAGCTTGCCGCTTAATAACTTTTTTCGTACAGTCTTTCAGAAAACAAGCTATACCACTATCGACTCATATTTTAATCCTCTTTCGATCGTATATAGCGGTATATGTACACGCGGAATAGTTTTCGAGATATAAGCGAAAAACTAAAGTTATAAATTTGAGCGATTTTTTTTTAATTTTAAAAGTTTGCCGCTTAATAATTTTTTTCGTACAGCCTTTCAGAAAACAAGCTATACCACGATCGATTCGTATTTTCATCCTCTTTCGATCGCACATAGCGGTATATGTGCACGCGAAATAGTTTTCAAATTATATGAGCAAAACTAAAGTTATAAATTTGAGCGATTTTTTTTAATTTTAAAAGTTTGCCGCTTAATAACTTGTTTTCGTACAGTCTTTCAGAAAATAAACTATACCACGATAGATTCGTATTTTTATCCTCTTTCGATCGTATATAGCGGTATATGTGCACGCAGAATAGTTTTCGAGATATAAGCGAAAAACTAAAGTTACAAATTTGAGCGTTTTTCTTTTTAATTTTAAAAGTTCAACGCTTAATAACTTTTTCCGTACAGTCTTTCAGAAAACAAGCTATACCACGATCGATTCATATTTTTATCCTCTTTTGATCGTATATAGCGGTATATGTGCACGCGAAATAGTTTTCGAGATATAACCGAAAAACTAAAGTTATAAATTTGAGCGATTTTTTTTAATTTTAAAAGTTTGCCGCTTAATAACTTTTTTCGTACAGTCTTTCAGAAAACAAACTATACCAGAATCGACTCATATTTTAATCCTCTTTCGATCGTATATAGCGGTATATGTGCACGCGGAATAGTTTTCGAGATATAAGCGAAAAACTAAAGTTATAGATTTGAGCGATTTTTTTTTTAATTTTAAAAGTTTGCCGCTTAATAACTTTTTTGTACAGTCTTTCAGAAAACAAGCTATAGCAAGATCGATTCATATTTTATCCCCTTTCGATCGTATGCAGCGGTACATGTGCACGCGGAATGGCTTTCGAGATATAAGCGAAAACTAAAGTTATAAATTGGAGCGATTTTTTTTAATTTTAAAAGTTTGCCGCTTAGTTACTTCTTTCGTACAGTCTTTCAGAAAACAAGCTACACCACGATCGATTCGTATTTTTATCCTCTTTCGATCGTATATAGCGGTATATGTGCACGCAGAATAGTTTTCGAGATATAAGCGAAAAACTAAAGTTATAAATATGAGCGAATTTTTTTAATTTTAAAAGTTTGCCGCTTAATAACTTTTTTCGTACAGTCTTTCAGAAAACAAACTATACCACGATAGATTCGTATTTTTATCTTCTTTCGATCGTATATAGCGGTATATGTGCACTTAAAATAGTTTTCGAGATATAAGCGAAAAACTAAAGTTATAAATTTGAGCGATTTTTTTTAATTTTAAAAGTTTGCCGCATAAAAACTTTTTCGTACAGTCTCTCAGAAAACGAGCTATACCACGATCGATTCGTATTTTTATCCTCTTTCGATCGTATATAGGGGTATATGTGCACGCAAAATAGTTTTCGAGATATAAGCGAAAAACTAAAGTTATAAATTTGAGCGATTTTTATAATTTTAAAAGTTTGCCGCTTGATAACTTTTTTCGTACAGTCTTTCAGAAAACAAACTATACCACGATAGATTTGTAATTTTTTCCTCTTTCGATCGTATATAGCGGTATATGCGCACGCAGAATAGTTTTCGAGATATAAGCGAAAAACTAAAGTTATAAATTTGAGCGATTTTTTTTTAATTTTAAGAGTTTGCCGCTTAATAACTTTTTTCGTACAGTCTTTTAGAAAACAAGCTATACCACGATGGATTCGTATTTTCATCCTCTTTCGATCGTATATAGCGGTATATGTGCACGCGGAATAGTTTTCGAGATATAAGCGCAAAACTAAAGTTATAAATTTGAGCGATTTTTTTTAATTTTAAAAGTTCGCCGCTTAATAACTTTTTCCGTACAGTCTTTAAGAAAACAAGCTATACCACGATCGATTCGTATTTTTATCTTCTTTCGATCGTATATAGCGGTATATGTGCACGCGAAATAGTTTTCGATATATAAGCGAAAAACTAAAGTTATAAATTTGAGCGATTTTTTTCAATTTTAAAAGTTTGCCGCTTAATAACTTTTTTCGTACAGTCTTTCAGAAAACAAACTATAGCACGATCGATTCGTATTTTATCCTCTTTCGATCGTATATAGCGGTATGTGTGCACGCAGAATACGTTTCGAGATATAAGCGCAAGACTAAAGTTATAAATTTGAGCGATTTTTTTTAATTTTAAAAGTTCGCCGCCTAATAACTTTTTTCGTACAGTCTTTTAAAAAACAAGCTATACCACGATCGATTCGTATTTTTATCCTCTTAAGATCTTATATAGCGGTATATGTGCACGCGGAATAGTTTTCGAGATATAAGCGAAAAACTAAAGTTATAAATTTGAGCGATTTTTTTTTTTAATTTTAAAAGTTTGCCGCTTAATAATTTTTTTCGTACAGTCTTTCAGAAAACAAGCTATACCAATATCGATTCGTACTTTTATCCTATTTCGATCGCATATAGCAGTATATATGCACGCGGAATAATTTTCGAGATATAAGCGCAAAACTAAAGTTATAAATTTGAGCGATTTTTTTTTAATTTTAAAAGTTTGCCGCTTAATAACTTTTTTCGTACAGTCTTTAAGAAAACAAGCTATACCACTATCGACTCATATTTTAATCCTCTTTCGATCGTATATAGCGGTATATGTGCACGCGGAATAGTTTTCGAGATATAAGCGAAAAACTAAAGTTATAAATTTGAGCGATTTTTTTTAATTTTAAAAGTTTGCCGCTTAGTTACTTCTTTCGTACAGTCTTTCAGAAAACAAGCTACACCACGATCGATTCGTATTTTTATCCTCTTTCGATCGTATATAGCGGTATATGTGCACGCAGAATAGTTTTCGAGATATAAGCGAAAAACTAAAGTTACAAATTTGAGCGTTTTTCTTTTTAATTTTAAAAGTTCAACGCTTAATAACTTTTTCCGTACAGTCTTTCAGAAAACAAGCTATACCACGATCGATTCATATTTTTATTCTCTTTTGATCGCATATAGCGGTATATGTGCACGCGAAATAGTTTTCGAGATATAACCGAAAAACTAAAGTTATAAATTTGAGCGATTTTTTTTAATTTTAAAAGTTTGCCGCTTAATAACTTTTTTCGTACAGTCTTTCAGAAAACAAACTATACCAGAATCGACTCATATTTTAATCCTCTTTCGATCGTATATAGCGGTATATGTGCACGCGGAATAGTTTTCGAGATATAAGCGAAAAACTAAAGTTATAAATTTGAGCGATTTTTTTTTAATTTTAAAAGTTTGCCGCTTAATAACTTTTTTGTACAGTCTTTCAGAAAACAAGCTATAGCAAGATCGATTCGTATTTTATCCCCTTTCGATCGTATGTAGCGGTATATGTGCACGCGGAATGGCTTTCGAGATATAAGCGAAAACTAAAGTTATAAATTGGAGCGATTTTTTTTAATTTTAAAAGTTTGCCGCTTAGTTACTTCTTTCGTTCAGTCTTTCAGAAAACAAGCTACACCACGATCGATTCGTATTTTTATCTTCTTTCAATTGTATATAGCGGTATATGTGCACGCGAAATAGTTTTCGAGATATAAGCGAAAAACTAAAGTTATAAATATGAGCGAATTTTTTTAATTTTAAAAGTTGGCCGCTTAATAACTTTTTTCGTACAGTCTTTCAGAAAACAAACTATACCACGATAGATTCGTATTTTTATCTTCTTTCGATCGTATATAGCGGTATATGTGCACTTAAAATAGTTTTCGAGATATAAGCGAAAAACTAAAGTTATAAATTTGAGCGATTTTTTTTAATTTTAAAAGTTTGCCGCATAAAAACTTTTTTCGTACAGTCTCTCAGAAAACGAGCTATACCACGATCGATTCGTATTTTTATCTTCTTTCGAACGTATATAGGGGTATATGTGCACGCAAAATAGTTTTCGAGATATAAGCGAAAAACTAAAGTTATAAACTTGAGCGATTTTTTTAATTTTAAAAGTTTGCCGCTTAATAACTTTTTTCGTACAGTCTTTCAGAAAACAAACTATACCACGATAGATTCGTAATTTTATCCTCTTTCGATCGTATATAGCGGTATATGCGCACGCAGAACAGTTTTCGAGATATAAGCGAAAAACTAAAGTTATAAATTTGAGCGATTTTTTTTTAATTTTAAGAGTTTGCCGCTTAATAACTTTTTTCGTACAGTCTTTTAGAAAACAAGCTATACCACGATGGATTCGTATTTTTATCCTCTTTCGATCGTATATAGCGGTATATGTGCACGCGGAATAGTTTTCGAGATATAAGCGCAAAACTAAAGTTATAAATTTGAGCGATTTTTTTTAATTTTAAAAGTTCGCCGCTTAATAACTTTTTCCGTACAGTCTTAAAGAAAACAAGCTATACCACGATCGATTCGTATTTTTATCTTCTTTCGATCGTATATAGCGGTATATGTGCACGCGAAATAGTTTTCGATATATAAGCGAAAAACTAAAGTTATAAATTTGAGCGATTTTTTTTAATTTTAAAAGTTTGCCGCTTAATAACTTTTTTCGTACAGTCTTTCAGAAAACAAACTATAGCACGATCGATTCGTATTTTATCCTCTTTCGGTCGTATATAGCGGTATGTGTGCACGCAGAATAGGTTTCGAGATATAAGCGCAAGACTAAAGTTATAAATTTGAGCGATTTTTTTTAATTTTAAAAGTTCGCCGCCTAATAACTTTTTTCGTACAGTCTTTTAAAAAACAAGCTATACCACGATCGATTCGTATTTTTATCCTCTTTAGATCTTATATAGAGGTATATGTGCACGCGGAATAGTTTTCCAGATATAAGCGAAAAACTAAAGTTATAAATTTGAGCGATTTTTTTTTTTTTAATTTTAAAAGTTTGCCGCTTAATAATTTTTTTCGTACAGTCTTTCAGAAAACAAGCTATACCAATATCGATTCGTATTTTTATCCTCTTTCGATCGCATATAGCAGTATATATGCACGCGGAATAATTTTCGAGATATAAGCGCAAAACTAAAGTTATAAATTTGAGCGATTTTTTTTTAATTTTAAAAGTTTGCCGCTTAATAACTTTTTTCGTACAGTCTTTAAGAAAACAAGCTATACCACTATCGACTCATATTTTAATCCTCTTTCGATCGTATATAGCGGTATATGTGCACGCGGAATAGTTTTCGAGATATAAGCGAAAAACTAAAGTTATAAATTTGAGCGATTTTTTTTTTAATTTTAAAAGTTTGCCGCTTAATATTTTTTTTCGTACAGTCTTTTAGAAAACAAGCTATACCACGATCGATTCGTATTTTCATCCTCTTTCGATCGCACATAGCGGTATATGTGCACGCGAAATAGTTTTCAAATTATATGAGCAAAACTAAAGTTATAAGTTTGAGCGATTTTTTTTAATTTTAGAAGTTTGCCGCTTAATAACTTTTTTCGTACAGTCTTTCAGAAAACAAGCTATACCACGATCGACTCATATTTTAATCCTCTTTCGATCGTATAAAGCGGTATATGTGTAGGCGGAATAGTACTCGAGATATAAGCGCAAAACTAAAGTTATAAATTTGAGCGATTTTTTTTAATTTTAAAAGTTCGCCGCTTAATAACCTTTTCCGTACAGTCTTTAAGAAAACAAGCTATAGCACGATCGATTCGTATTTTTATCCTCTTTCGATCGTATAAAGCGGTATATGTGCACGCGAAATAGTTTTCGATATATAAGCGAAAAACTAAAGTTATAAATTTGAGCGATTTTTTTTAATTTTAAAAGTTTGCCGCTTAATAACTTTTTTCGTACAGTCTTTCAGAAAACAAACTATAGCACGATCGATTCGTATTTTATCCTCTTTCGATCGTATATAGCGGTATGTGTGCACGCAGAATAGGTTTCGAGATATAAGCGCAAGACTAAAGTTATAAATTTGAGCGATTTTTTTTAATTTTAAAAGTTCGCCGCCTAATAACTTTTTCCGTACAGTCTTTAATAAAACAAGCTATACCACGATCGATTCGTATTTTTATCCTCTTTCGATCGTATATAGCGGTATATGTGCACGCGAAATAGTTTTCGACACATAAGTGAAAAACTAAAGTTATAAATCTGAGCGATTTTTTTAAATTTTAAAAGTTTGCCGCTTAATAACTTTTTTCGTGCAGTCTCTCAGAAAACAAGCTGTACCACAATAGATTCGATTTTTTATCCTCTTTTGTTCGTATAAAGCGGTATATGTGCACGCAGAATAGTTTTCGAGATGTAAGCGAAAAACTAAAGTTATAAATTTGAGCGATTTTTTTTTTAATTTTAAAAGTTTGCCGCTTAAAAACTTTTTTCGTACAGTCTTTCAGAAAACGACCTATACCACGATCGTTTCGTATTTCTATCTTCTTTCGATCGTATATAGCCGTATATGTGTACGCGGAACAGTTTTCGAGATAAAGCGAAAAACTAAAGTTATAAATTTGAGCGAGATTTTTTTAATTTTAAAAGTTTGCCGCTTAATAACTTTTTTCGTACAGTCTTTAAGAAAACAGGCTATATCACGATCGGTTCGTATTTTTATCCTCTTTCGATCGTATATAGCGGTATATGTGCACGCGGAATAGTTTTCGAGATATAAGCGCAAAACTAAAGTTATAAATTTGAGCGATTTTTTTTAATTTTAAAAGTTCGCCGCCTAATAACTTTTTCCGTACAGTCTTTAATAAAACAAGCTATACCACGATCAATTCGTATTTTTATCCTCTTTCGATCGTATATAGCGGTATATGTGCACGCGAAATAGTTTTCGAGATATAATCAAAAAACTAAAGATATAAATTTTAGCGATTTTTTTTAATTTTAAAAGTTTGCCGCTTAATAACTTTTTTCGTACAGTCTTTCAGAAAACAAACTATACCACGATCGACTCATATTTTAGTCCTTTCGATCGTATATAGCGGTATATGTGCACGCGGAATAGTTTTCGAGACATAAGCGAAAAACTAAAGTTATACATTTGAGCGATTTTTTTTAATTTTAAAAGTTTGCCGCTTAATAACTTTTTTGTACAGTCTTTCAGAAAAGTATATAGCAGTATATGTGCACGCAGAATAGTTTTCGCGATATAAGCGAAAAACTAAAGTTATAAATTTGAGCGATTTTTTTTAATTTTAAAAGTTTGCCGCTTAAAAACTTTTTTCGTACAGTCTTTCAGAAAACGAGCTATACCACGATCGATTCGTATTTCTATCTTATTTCGATCGTATATAGCGGTATATGTGCACGCGGAACAGTTTTCGGGATAAAGCGAAAAACTAAAGTTATAAATTTGAGCGATTTTTTTTTTAATTTTAAAAGTTTGCCGCTTAATAACTTTTTTCGTACAGTCTTTCAGAAAACGAGCTAAGCCACGATCGATCTGTATTTTTATTCTCTTTCGATCGTATATAGCGGTATATGTGCACGCAAAATAGTTTTCAAGATATAAGCAAAAACTAAAGTTATAAATTTGAGCGATTTTTTTTTTAATTTTAAAAGTTTGCCGCTTAATAATTTTTTTCGTACAGTCTTTCAGAAAACAAGCTATACCAATATCGATTCGTATTTTTATCCTCTTTCGATCGCATATAGCAGTATATATGCACGCGGAATAATTTTCGAGATATAAGCGCAAAACTAAAGTTATAAATTTGAGCGATTTTTTTTTAATTTTAAAAGTTTGCCGCTTAATAACTTTTTTCGTACAGTCTTTAAGAAAACAAGCTATACCACTATCGACTCATATTTTAATCCTCTTTCGATCGTATATAGCGGTATATGTGCACGCGGAATAGTTTTCGAGATATAAGCGAAAAACTAAAGTTATAAATTTGAGCGATTTTTTTTAATTTTAAAAGTTTGCCGCTTAGTTACTTCTTTCGTACAGTCTTTCAGAAAACAAGCTACACCACGATCGATTCGTATTTTTATCCTCTTTCGATCGTATATAGCGGTATATGTGCACGCAGAATAGTTTTCGAGATATAAGCGAAAAACTAAAGTTACAAATTTGAGCGTTTTTCTTTTTAATTTTAAAAGTTCAACGCTTAATAACTTTTTCCGTACAGTCTTTCAGAAAACAAGCTATACCACGATCGATTCATATTTTTATTCTCTTTTGATCGTATATAGCGGTATATGTGCACGCGAAATAGTTTTCGAGATATAACCGAAAAACTAAAGTTATAAATTTGAGCGATTTTTTTTAATTTTAAAAGTTTGCCGCTTAATAACTTTTTTCGTACAGTCTTTCAGAAAACAAACTATACCAGAATCGACTCATATTTTAATCCTCTTTCGATCGTATATAGCGGTATATGTGCACGCGGAATAGTTTTCGAGATATAAGCGAAAAACTAAAGTTATAAATTTGAGCGATTTTTTTTTAATTTTAAAAGTTTGCCGCTTAATAACTTTTTTGTACAGTCTTTCAGAAAACAAGCTATAGCAAGATCGATTCGTATTTTATCCCCTTTCGATCGTATGTAGCGGTATATGTGCACGCGGAATGGCTTTCGAGATATAAGCGAAAACTAAAGTTATAAATTGGAGCGATTTTTTTTAATTTTAAAAGTTTGCCGCTTAGTTACTTCTTTCGTTCAGTCTTTCAGAAAACAAGCTACACCACGATCGATTCGTATTTTTATCTTCTTTCAATTGTATATAGCGGTATATGTGCACGCGAAATAGTTTTCGAGATATAATCGAAAAACTAAAGTTATAAATATGAGCGAATTTTTTTAATTTTAAAAGTTGGCCGCTTAATAACTTTTTTCGTACAGTCTTTCAGAAAACAAACTATACCACGATAGATTCGTATTTTTATCTTCTTTCGATCGTATATAGCGGTATATGTGCACTTAAAATAGTTTTCGAGATATAAGCGAAAAACTAAAGTTATAAATTTGAGCGATTTTTTTTAATTTTAAAAGTTTGCCGCATAAAAACTTTTTTCGTACAGTCTCTCAGAAAACGAGCTATACCACGATCGATTCGTATTTTTATCCTCTTTCGAACGTATATAGGGGTATATGTGCACGCAAAATAGTTTTCGAGATATAAGCGAAAAACTAAAGTTATAAACTTGAGCGATTTTTTTAATTTTAAAAGTTTGCCGCTTAATAACTTTTTTCGTACAGTCTTTCAGAAAACAAACTATACCACGATAGATTCGTAATTTTATCCTCTTTCGATCGTATATAGCGGTATATGCGCACGCAGAACAGTTTTCGAGATATAAGCGAAAAACTAAAGTTATAAATTTGAGCGATTTTTTTTTAATTTTAAGAGTTTGCCGCTTAATAACTTTTTTCGTACAGTCTTTTAGAAAACAAGCTATACCACGATGGATTCGTATTTTTATCCTCTTTCGATCGTATATAGCGGTATATGTGCACGCGGAATAGTTTTCGAGATATAAGCGCAAAACTAAAGTTATAAATTTGAGCGATTTTTTTTAATTTTAAAAGTTCGCCGCTTAATAACTTTTTCCGTACAGTCTTAAAGAAAACAAGCTATACCACGATCGATTCGTATTTTTATCTTCTTTCGATCGTATATAGCGGTATATGTGCACGCGAAATAGTTTTCGATATATAAGCGAAAAACTAAAGTTATAAATTTGAGCGATTTTTTTTAATTTTAAAAGTTTGCCGCTTAATAACTTTTTTCGTACAGTCTTTCAGAAAACAAACTATAGCACGATCGATTCGTATTTTATCCTCTTTCGATCGTATATAGCGGTATGTGTGCACGCAGAATAGGTTTCGAGATATAAGCGCAAGACTAAAGTTATAAATTTGAGCGATTTTTTTTAATTTTAAAAGTTCGCCGCCTAATAACTTTTTTCGTACAGTCTTTTAAAAAACAAGCTATACCACGATCGATTCGTATTTTTATGCTCTTTAGATCTTATATAGAGGTATATGTGCACGCGGAATAGTTTTCCAGATATAAGCGAAAAACTAAAGTTATAAATTTGAGCGATTTTTTTTTTTTTTAATTTTAAAAGTTTGCCGCTTAATAATTTTTTTCGTACAGTCTTTCAGAAAACAAGCTATACCAATATCGATTCGTATTTTTATCCTCTTTCGATCGCATATAGCAGTATATATGCACGCGGAATAATTTTCGAGATATAAGCGCAAAACTAAAGTTATAAATTTGAGCGATTTTTTTTTAATTTTAAAAGTTTGCCGCTTAATAACTTTTTTCGTACAGTCTTTAAGAAAACAAGCTATACCACTATCGACTCATATTTTAATCCTCTTTCGATCGTATATAGCGGTATATGTGCACGCGGAATAGTTTTCGAGATATAAGCGAAGAACTAAAGTTATAAATTTGAGCGATTTTTTTTTTAATTTTAAAAGTTTGCCGCTTAATATTTTTTTTCGTACAGTCTTTTAGAAAACAAGCTATACCACGATCGATTCGTATTTTCATCCTCTTTCGATCGCACATAGCGGTATATGTGCACGCGAAATAGTTTTCAAATTATATGAGCAAAACTAAAGTTATAAGTTTGAGCGATTTTTTTTAATTTTAAAAGTTTGCCGCTTAATAACTTTTTTCGTACAGTCTTTCAGAAAACAAGCTATACCACGATCGACTCATATTTTAATCCTCTTTCGATCGTATAAAGCGGTATATGTGTAGGCGGAATAGTACTCGAGATATAAGCGCAAAACTAAAGTTATAAATTTGAGCGATTTTTTTTTAATTTTAAAAGTTCGCCGCTTAATAACCTTTTCCGTACAGTCTTTAAGAAAACAAGCTATAGCACGATCGATTCGTATTTTTATCCTCTTTCGATCGTATATAGCGGTATATGTGCACGCGAAATAGTTTTCGATATATAAGCGAAAAACTAAAGTTATAAATTTGAGCGATTTTTTTTAATTTTAAAAGTTTGCCGCTTAATAACTTTTTTCGTACAGTCTTTCAGAAAACAAACTATAGCACGATCGATTCGTATTTTATCCTCTTTCGATCGTATATAGCGGTATGTGTGCACGCAGAATAGGTTTCGAGATATAAGCGCAAGACTAAAGTTATAAATTTGAGCGATTTTTTTTAATTTTAAAAGTTCGCCGCCTAATAACTTTTTCCGTACAGTCTTTAATAAAACAAGCTATACCACGATCGATTCGTATTTTTATCCTCTTTCGATCGTATATAGCGGTATATGTGCACGCGAAATAGTTTTCGACACATAAGCGAAAAACTAAAGTTATAAATCTGAGCGATTTTTTTAAATTTTAAAAGTTTGCCGCTTAATAACTTTTTTCGTACAGTCTCTCAGAAAACAAGCTGTACCACAATAGATTCGATTTTTTATCCTCTTTTGTTCGTATAAAGCGGTATATGTGCACGCAGAATAGTTTTCGAGATGTAAGCGAAAAACTAAAGTTATAAATTTGAGCGATTTTTTTTTTAATTTTAAAAGTTTGCCGCTTAAAAACTTTTTTCGTACAGTCTTTCAGAAAACGACCTATACCACGATCGTTTCGTATTTCTATCTTCTTTCGATCGTATATAGCCGTATATGTGTACGCGGAACAGTTTTCGAGATAAAGCGAAAAACTAAAGTTATAAATTTGAGCGAGATTTTTTTAATTTTAAAAGTTTGCCGCTTAATAACTTTTTTCGTACAGTCTTTAAGAAAACAGGCTATATCACGATCGGTTCGTATTTTTATCCTCTTTCGATCGTATATAGCGGTATATGTGCACGCGGAATAGTTTTCGAGATATAAGCGCAAAACTAAAGTTATAAATTTGAGCGATTTTTTTTAATTTTAAAAGTTCGCCGCCTAATAACTTTTTCCGTACAGTCTTTAATAAAACAAGCTATACCACGATCAATTCGTATTTTTATCCTCTTTCGATCGTATATAGCGGTATATGTGCACGCGAAATAGTTTTCGAGATATAATCAAAAAACTAAAGATATAAATTTTAGCGATTTTTTTTAATTTTAAAAGTTTGCCGCTTAATAACTTTTTTCGTACAGTCTTTCAGAAAACAAACTATACCACGATCGACTCATATTTTAGTCCTTTCGATCGTATATAGCGGTATATGTGCACGCGGAATAGTTTTCGAGACATAAGCGAAAAACTAAAGTTATACATTTGAGCGATTTTTTTTAATTTTAAAAGTTTGCCGCTTAATAACTTTTTTGTACAGTCTTTCAGAAAAGTATATAGCAGTATATGTGCACGCAGAATAGTTTTCGCGATATAAGCGAAAAACTAAAGTTATAAATTTGAGCGATTTTTTTTAATTTTAAAAGTTTGCCGCTTAAAAACTTTTTTCGTACAGTCTTTCAGAAAACGAGCTATACCACGATCGATTCGTATTTCTATCTTATTTCGATCGTATATAGCGGTATATGTGCACGCGGAACAGTTTTCGGGATAAAGCGAAAAACTAAAGTTATAAATTTGAGCGATTTTTTTTTTAATTTTAAAAGTTTGCCGCTTAATAACTTTTTTCGTACAGTCTTTCAGAAAACGAGCTAAGCCACGATCGATCTGTATTTTTATTCTCTTTCGATCGTATATAGCGGTATATGTGCACGCAAAATAGTTTTCAAGATATAAGCAAAAACTAAAGTTATAAATTTGAGCGATTTTTTTTTTAATTTTAAAAGTTTGCCGCTTAATAATTTTTTTCGTACAGTCTTTCAGAAAACAAGCTATACCAATATCGATTCGTATTTTTATCCTCTTTCGATCGCATATAGCAGTATATATGCACGCGGAATAATTTTCGAGATATAAGCGCAAAACTAAAGTTATAAATTTGAGCGATTTTTTTTAATTTTAAAAGTTCGCCGCTTAATAACTTTTTCCGTACAGTCTTAAAGAAAACAAGCTATACCACGATCGATTCGTATTTTTATCTTCTTTCGATCGTATATAGCGGTATATGTGCACGCGAAATAGTTTTCGATATATAAGCGAAAAACTAAAGTTATAAATTTGAGCGATTTTTTTTAATTTTAAAAGTTTGCCGCTTAATAACTTTTTTCGTACAGTCTTTCAGAAAACAAACTATAGCACGATCGATTCGTATTTTATCCTCTTTCGATCGTATATAGCGGTATGTGTGCACGCAGAATAGGTTTCGAGATATAAGCGCAAGACTAAAGTTATAAATTTGAGCGATTTTTTTTAATTTTAAAAGTTCGCCGCCTAATAACTTTTTTCGTACAGTCTTTTAAAAAACAAGCTATACCACGATCGATTCGTATTTTTATCCTCTTTAGATCTTATATAGAGGTATATGTGCACGCGGAATAGTTTTCCAGATATAAGCGAAAAACTAAAGTTATAAATTTGAGCGATTTTTTTTTTTTTTTAATTTTAAAAGTTTGCCGCTTAATAATTTTTTTCGTACAGTCTTTCAGAAAACAAGCTATACCAATATCGATTCGTATTTTTATCCTCTTTCGATCGCATATAGCAGTATATATGCACGCGGAATAATTTTCGAGATATAAGCGCAAAACTAAAGTTATAAATTTGAGCGATTTTTTTTTAATTTTAAAAGTTTGCCGCTTAATAACTTTTTTCGTACAGTCTTTAAGAAAACAACCTATACCACTATCGACTCATATTTTAATCCTCTTTCGATCGTATATAGCGGTATATGTGCACGCGGAATAGTTTTCGAGATATAAGCGAAAAACTAAAGTTATAAATTTGAGCGATTTTTTTTTTAATTTTAAAAGTTTGCCGCTTAATATTTTTTTTCGTACAGTCTTTTAGAAAACAAGCTATACCACGATCGATTCGTATTTTCATCCTCTTTCGATCGCACATAGCGGTATATGTGCACGCGAAATAGTTTTCAAATTATATGAGCAAAACTAAAGTTATAAGTTTGAGCGATTTTTTTTAATTTTAAAAGTTTGCCGCTTAATAACTTTTTTCGTACAGTCTTTCAGAAAACAAGCTATACCACGATCGACTCATATTTTAATCCTCTTTCGATCGTATAAAGCGGTATATGTGTAGGCGGAATAGTACTCGAGATATAAGCGCAAAACTAAAGTTATAAATTTGAGCGATTTTTTTTAATTTTAAAAGTTCGCCGCTTAATAACCTTTTCCGTACAGTCTTTAAGAAAACAAGCTATAGCACGATCGATTCGTATTTTTATCCTCTTTCGATCGTATATAGCGGTATATGTGCACGCGAAATAGTTTTCGATATATAAGCGAAAAACTAAAGTTATAAATTTGAGCGATTTTTTTTAATTTTAAAAGTTTGCCGCTTAATAACTTTTTTCGTACAGTCTTTCAGAAAACAAACTATAGCACGATCGATTCGTATTTTATCCTCTTTCGATCGTATATAGCGGTATGTGTGCACGCAGAATAGGTTTCGAGATATAAGCGCAAGACTAAAGTTATAAATTTGAGCGATTTTTTTTTAATTTTAAAAGTTCGCCGCCTAATAACTTTTTCCGTACAGTCTTTAATAAAACAAGCTATACCACGATCGATTCGTATTTTTATCCTCTTTCGATCGTATATAGCGGTATATGTGCACGCGAAATAGTTTTCGACACATAAGCGAAAAACTAAAGTTATAAATCTGAGCGATTTTTTTAAATTTTAAAAGTTTGCCGCTTAATAACTTTTTTCGTACAGTCTCTCAGAAAACAAGCTGTACCACAATAGATTCGATTTTTTATCCTCTTTTGTTCGTATAAAGCGGTATATGTGCACGCAGAATAGTTTTCGAGATGTAAGCGAAAAACTAAAGTTATAAATTTGAGCGATTTTTTTTTTAATTTTAAAAGTTTGCCGCTTAAAAACTTTTTTCGTACAGTCTTTCAGAAAACGACCTATACCACGATCGTTTCGTATTTCTATCTTCTTTCGATCGTATATAGCCGTATATGTGTACGCGGAACAGTTTTCGAGATAAAGCGAAAAACTAAAGTTATAAATTTGAGCGAGATTTTTTTAATTTTAAAAGTTTGCCGCTTAATAACTTTTTTCGTACAGTCTTTAAGAAAACAGGCTATATCACGATCGGTTCGTATTTTTATCCTCTTTCGATCGTATATAGCGGTATATGTGCACGCGGAATAGTTTTCGAGATATAAGCGCAAAACTAAAGTTATAAATTTGAGCGATTTTTTTTAATTTTAAAAGTTCGCCGCCTAATAACTTTTTCCGTACAGTCTTTAATAAAACAAGCTATACCACGATCAATTCGTATTTTTATCCTCTTTCGATCGTATATAGCGGTATATGTGCACGCGAAATAGTTTTCGAGATATAATCAAAAAACTAAAGATATAAATTTTAGCGATTTTTTTTAATTTTAAAAGTTTGCCGCTTAATAACTTTTTTCGTACAGTCTTTCAGAAAACAAACTATACCACGATCGACTCATATTTTAGTCCTTTCGATCGTATATAGCGGTATATGTGCACGCGGAATAGTTTTCGAGACATAAGCGAAAAACTAAAGTTATACATTTGAGCGATTTTTTTTAATTTTAAAAGTTTGCCGCTTAATAACTTTTTTGTACAGTCTTTCAGAAAAGTATATAGCAGTATATGTGCACGCAGAATAGTTTTCGCGATATAAGCGAAAAACTAAAGTTATAAATTTGAGCGATTTTTTTTAATTTTAAAAGTTTGCCGCTTAAAAACTTTTTTCGTACAGTCTTTCAGAAAACGAGCTATACCACGATCGATTCGTATTTCTATCTTATTTCGATCGTATATAGCGGTATATGTGCACGCGGAACAGTTTTCGGGATAAAGCGAAAAACTAAAGTTATAAATTTGAGCGATTTTTTTTTAAATTTTAAAAGTTTGCCGCTTAATAACTTTTTTCGTACAGTCTTTCAGAAAACGAGCTAAGCCACGATCGATCTGTATTTTTATTCTCTTTCGATCGTATATAGCGGTATATGTGCACGCAAAATAGTTTTCAAGATATAAGCAAAAACTAAAGTTATAAATTTTTTTTTTAATTTTAAAAGTTTGCCGCTTAATAATTTTTTTCGTACAGTCTTTCAGAAAACAAGCTATACCAATATCGATTCGTATTTTTATCCTCTTTCGATCGCATATAGCAGTATATATGCACGCGGAATAATTTTCGAGATATAAGCGCAAAACTAAAGTTATAAATTTGAGCGATTTTTTTTTTAATTTTAAAAGTTTGCCGCTTAATAACTTTTTTCGTACAGTCTTTAAGAAAACAAGATATACCACTATCGACTCATATTTTAATCCTCTTTCGATCGTATATAGCGGTATATGTGCACGCGGAATAGTTTTCGAGATATAAGCGAAAAACTAAAGTTATAAATTTGAGCGATTTTTTTTAATTTTAAAAGTTCGCCGCTTAATAACCTTTTCCGTACAGTCTTTAAGAAAACGAGCTATAGCACGATCGATTCGTATTTTTATCCTCTTTCGATCGTATATAGCGGTATATGTGCACGCGAAATAGTTTTCGATATATAAGCGAAAAACTAAAGTTATAAATTTGAGCGATTTTTTTTAATTTTAAAAGTTTGCCGCTTAATAACTTTTTTCGTACAGTCTTTCAGAAAACAAACTATAGCACGATCGATTCGTATTTTATCCTCTTTCGATCGTATATAGCGGTATGTGTGCACGCAGAATAGGTTTCGAGATATAAGCGCAAGACTAAAGTTATAAATTTGAGCGATTTTTTTTAATTTTAAAAGTTCGCCGCCTAATAACTTTTTCCGTACAGTCTTTAATAAAACAAGCTATACCACGATCGATTCGTATTTCTATCTTCTTTCGATCGTATATAGCCGTATATGTGCACGCGGAACAGTTTTCGAGATAAAGCGAAAAACTAAAGTTATAAATTTGAGCGAGATTTTTTTAATTTTAAAAGTTTGCCGCTTAATCACTTTTTTCGTACAGTCTCTCAGAAAACAAGCTATACCACAATAGATTCGATTTTTTATCCTCTTTCGATCGTATAAAGCGGTATATGTGCACGCAGAATAGTTTTCGAGATATAAGCGAAAAACTAAAGATATAAATTTTAGCGATTTTTTTTAATTTTAAAAGTTTGCCGCTTAATAACTTTTTTCGTACAGTCTTTCAGAAAACAAACTATACCACGATCGACTCATATTTTAGTCCTTTCGATCGTATATAGCGGTATATGTGCACGCGGAATAGTTTTCGAGACATAAGCGAAAAACTAAAGTTATACATTTGAGCGATTTTTTTTAATTTTAAAAGTTTGCCGCTTAATAACTTTTTTGTACAGTCTTTCAGAAAAGTATATAGCGGTATATGTGCACGCAGAATAGTTTTCGCGATATAAGCGAAAAACTAAAGTTATAAATTTGAGCGATTTTTTTTAATTTTAAAAGTTTGCCGCTTAAAAACTTTTTTCGTACAGTCTTTCAGAAAACGAGCTATACCACGATCGATTCGTATTTCTATCTTCTTTCGATCGTATATAGCGGTATATTTGCACGCGGAACAGTTTTCGGGATAAAGCGAAAAACTAAAGTTATAAATTTGAGCGATTTTTTTTTTAATTTTAAAAGTTTGCCGCTTAAAAACTTTTTTCGTACAGTCTTTCAGAAAACGAGCTATACCACGATCGTTTCGTATTTCTATCTTCTTTCGATCGTATATAGCCGTATATGTGCACGCGGAACAGTTTTCGAGATAAAGCGAAAAACTAAAGTTATAAATTTGAGCGAGATTTTTTTAATTTTAAAAGTTTGCCGCTTAATCACTTTTTTCGTACAGTCTCTCAGAAAACAAGCTATACCACGATCGACTCATATTTTAATCCTCTTTCGATCGTATAAAGCGGTATATGTGTAGGCGGAATAGTACTCGAGATATAAGCGCAAAACTAAAGTTATAAATTTGAGCGATTTTTTTTAATTTTAAAAGTTCGCCGCTTAATAACCTTTTCCGTACAGTCTTTAAGAAAACAAGCTATAGCACGATCGATTCGTATTTTTATCCTCTTTCGATCGTATATAGCGGTATATGTGCACGCGAAATAGTTTTCGATATATAAGCGAAAAACTAAAGTTATAAATTTGAGCGATTTTTTTTAATTTTAAAAGTTTGCCGCTTAATAACTTTTTTCGTACAGTCTTTAAGAAAACAGGCTATATCACGATCGGTTCGTATTTTTATCCTCTTTCGATCGTATATAGCGGTATATGTGCACGCGGAATAGTTTTCGAGATATAAGCGCAAAACTAAAGTTATAAATTTGAGCGATTTTTTTTAATTTTAAAAGTTCGCCGCCTAATAACTTTTTCCGTACAGTCTTTAATAAAACAAGCTATACCACGATCAATTCGTATTTTTATCCTCTTTCGATCGTATATAGCGGTATATGTGCACGCGAAATAGTTTTCGAGATAAAATCAAAAAACTAAAGATATAAATTTTAGCGATTTTTTTTAATTTTAAAAGTTTGCCGCTTAATAACTTTTTTCGTACAGTCTTTCAGAAAACAAACTATACCACGATCGACTCATATTTTAGTCCTTTCGATCGTATATAGCGGTATATGTGCACGCGGAATAGTTTTCGAGACATAAGCGAAAAACTAAAGTTATACATTTGAGCGATTTTTTTTAATTTTAAAAGTTTGCCGCTTAATAACTTTTTTGTACAGTCTTTCAGAAAAGTATATAGCGGTATATGTGCACGCAGAATAGTTTTCGCGATATAAGCGAAAAACTAAAGTTATAAATTTGAGCGATTTTTTTTTAATTTTAAAAGTTTGCCGCTTAAAAACTTTTTTCGTACAGTCTTTCAGAAAACGAGCTATACCACGATCGATTCGTATTTCTATCTTCTTTCGATCGTATATAGCGGTATATGTGCACGCGGAACAGTTTTCGGGATAAAGCGAAAAACTATAGTTATAAATTTGAGCGATTTTTTTTTTAATTTTAAAAGTTTGCCGCTTAATAACTTTTTTCGTACAGTCTTTCAGAAAACGAGCTAAACCACGATCGATTCGTATTTTTATTCTCTTTCGATCGTATATAGCGGTGTATGTGCACGCAAAATAGTTTTCAAGATATAAGCAAAAACTAAAGTTATAAATTTGAGCGATTTTTTTTTTAATTTTAAAAGTTTGCCGCTTAATAATTTTTTTCGTACAGTCTTTCAGAAAACAAGCTATACCAATATCGATTCGTATTTTTATCCTCTTTCGATCGCATATAGCAGTATATATGCACGCGGAATAATTTTCGAGATGTAAGCGCAAAACTAAAGTTATAAATTTGAGCGATTTTTTTTTAATTTTAAAAGTTTGCCGCTTAAGAACTTTTTTCGTACAGTCTTTAAGAAAACAAGCTATACCACTATCGACTCATATTTTAATCCTCTTTCGATCGTATATAGCGGTATATGTGCACGCGGAATAGTTTTCGAGATATAAGCGAAAAACTAAAGTTATAAATTTGAGCGATTTTTTTTTTAATTTTAAAAGTTTGCCGCTTAATATTTTTTTTCGTACAGTCTTTTAGAAAACAAGCTATACCACGATCGATTCGTATTTTCATCCTCTTTCGATCGCACATAGCGGTATATGTGCACGCGAAATAGTTTTCAAATTATATGAGCAAAACTAAAGTTATAAGTTTGAGCGATTTTTTTTAATTTTAAAAGATTGCCGCTTAATAACTTTTTTCGTACAGTCTTTCAGAAAACAAGCTATACCACGATCGACTCATATTTTAATCCTCTTTCGATCGTATAAAGCGGTATATGTGCAGGCGGAATAGTATTCGAGATATAAGCGCAAAACTAAAGTTATAAATTTGAGCGATTTTTTTTAATTTTAAAAGTTCGCCGCTTAATAACCTTTCCCGTACAGTCTTTAAGAAAACAAGCTATAGCACGATCGATTCGTATTTTATCCTCTTTCGATCGTATATAGCGGTATGTGTGCACGCAGAATAGGTTTCGAGATATAAGCGCAAGACTAAAGTTATAAATTTGAGCGATTTTTTTTAATTTTAAAAGTTCGCCGCCTAATAACTTTTTCCGTACAGTCTTTAATAAAACAAGCTATACCACGATCGATTCGTATTTTTATCCTCTTTCGATCGTATATAGCGGTATATGTGCACGCGAAATAGTTTTCGAGACATAAGCGAAAAACTAAAGTTATAAATTTGAGCGATTTTTTTAAATTTTAAAAGTTTGCCGCTTAATAACTTTTTTCGTACAGTCTCTCAGAAAACAAGCTGTACCACAATAGATTCGATTTTTTATCCTCTTTTGATCGTATAAAGCGGTATATGTGCACGCAGAATAGTTTTCGAGATGTAAGCGAAAAACTAAAGTTATAAATTTGAGCGATTTTTTTTTTAATTTTAAAAGTTTGCCGCTTAAAAACTTTTTTCGTACAGTCTTTCAGAAAACGACCTATACCACGATCGTTTCGTATTTCTATCTTCTTTCGATCGTATATAGCCGTATATGTGTACGCGGAACAGTTTTCGAGATAAAGCGAAAAACTAAAGTTATAAATTTGAGTGAGATTTTTTTAATTTTAAAAGTTTGCCGCTTAATAACTTTTTTCGTACAGTCTTTAAGAAAACAGGCTATATCACGATCGGTTCGTATTTTTATCCTCTTTCGATCGTATATAGCGGTATATGTGCACGCGGAATAGTTTTCGAGATATAAGCGCAAAACTAAAGTTATAAATTTGAGCGATTTTTTTTAATTTTAAAAGTTCGCCGCCTAATAACTTTTTCCGTACAGTCTTTAATAAAACAAGCTATACCACGATCAATTCGTATTTTTATCCTCTTTCGATCGTATATAGCGGTATATGTGCACGCGAAATAGTTTTCGAGATATAATCAAAAAACTAAAGATATAAATTTTAGCGATTTTTTTTAATTTTAAAAGTTTGCCGCTTAATAACTTTTTTCGTACAGTCTTTCAGAAAACAAACTATACCACGATCGACTCATATTTTAGTCCTTTCGATCGTATATAGCGGTATATGTGCACGCGGAATAGTTTTCGAGACATAAGCGAAAAACTAAAGTTATACATTTGAGCGATTTTTTTTAATTTTAAAAGTTTGCCGCTTAATAACTTTTTTGTACAGTCTTTCAGAAAAGTATATAGCAGTATATGTGCACGCAGAATAGTTTTCGCGATATAAGCGAAAAACTAAAGTTATAAATTTGAGCGATTTTTTTTAATTTTAAAAGTTTGCCGCTTAAAAACTTTTTTCGTACAGTCTTTCAGAAAACGAGCTATACCACGATCGATTCGTATTTCTATCTTCTTTCGATCGTATATAGCGGTATATGTGCACGCGGAACAGTTTTCGGGATAAAGCGAAAAACTAAAGTTATAAATTTGAGCGATTTTTTTTTTAATTTTAAAAGTTTGCCGCTTAATAACTTTTTTCGTACAGTCTTTCAGAAAACGAGCTAAGCCACGATCGATCTGTATTTTTATTCTCTTTCGATCGTATATAGCGGTATATGTGCACGCAAAATAGTTTTCAAGATATAAGCAAAAACTAAAGTTATAAATTTGAGCGATTTTTTTTTTAATTTTAAAAGTTTGCCGCTTAATAATTTTTTTCGTACAGTCTTTCAGAAAACAAGCTATACCAATATCGATTCGTATTTTATCCTCTTTCGATCGCATATAGCAGTATATATGCACGCGGAATAATTTTCGAGATATAAGCGCAAAACTAAAGTTATAAATTTGAGCGATTTTTTTTTTAATTTTAAAAGTTTGCCGCTTAATAACTTTTTTCGTACAGTCTTTAAGAAAACAAGATATACCACTATCGACTCATATTTTAATCCTCTTTCGATCGTATATAGCGGTATATGTGCACGCGGAATAGTTTTCGAGATATAAGCGAAAAACTAAAGTTATAAATTTGAGCGATTTTTTTTTTAATTTTAAAAGTTTGCCGCTTAATGTTTTTTTTCGTACAGTCTTTTAGAAAACAAGCTATACCACGATCGATTCGTATTTTCATCCTCTTTCGATCGCACATAGCGGTATATGTGCACGCGAAATAGTTTTCAAATTATATGAGCAAAACTAAAGTTATAAGTTTGAGCGATTTTTTTTAATTTTAAAAGATTGCCGCTTAATAACTTTTTTCGTACAGTCTTTCAGAAAACAAGCTATACCACGATCGACTCATATTTTAATCCTCTTTCGATCGTATAAAGCGGTATATGTGCAGGCGGAATAGTATTCGAGATATAAGCGCAAAACTAAAGTTATAAATTTGAGCGATTTTTTTTAATTTTAAAAGTTCGCCGCTTAATAACCTTTTCCGTACAGTCTTTAAGAAAACGAGCTATAGCACGATCGATTCGTATTTTTATCCTCTTTCGATCGTATATAGCGGTATATGTGCACGCGAAATAGTTTTCGATATATAAGCGAAAAACTAAAGTTATAAATTTGAGCGATTTTTTTTAATTTTAAAAGTTTGCCGCTTAATAACTTTTTTCGTACAGTCTTTCAGAAAACAAACTATAGCACGATCGATTCGTATTTTATCCTCTTTCGATCGTATATAGCGGTATGTGTGCACGCAGAATAGGTTTCGAGATATAAGCGCAAGACTAAAGTTATAAATTTGAGCGATTTTTTTTAATTTTAAAAGTTCGCCGCCTAATAACTTTTTCCGTACAGTCTTTAATAAAACAAGCTATACCACGATCGATTCGTATTTTTATCCTCTTTCGATCGTATATAGCGGTATATGTGCACGCGAAATAGTTTTCGAGACATAAGCGAAAAACTAAAGTTATAAATTTGAGCGATTTTTTTAAATTTTAAAAGTTTGCCGCTTAATCACTTTTTTCGTACAGTCTCTCAGAAAACAAGCTATACCACAATAGATTCGATTTTTTATCCTCTTTCGATCGTATAAAGCGGTATATGTGCACGCAGAATAGTTTTCGAGATATAAGCGAAAAACTAAAGATATAAATTTTAGCGATTTTTTTTAATTTTAAAAGTTTGCCGCTTAATAACTTTTTTCGTACAGTCTTTCAGAAAACAAACTATACCACGATCGACTCATATTTTAGTCCTTTCGATCGTATATAGCGGTATATGTGCACGCGGAATAGTTTTCGAGACATAAGCGAAAAACTAAAGTTATACATTTGAGCGATTTTTTTTAATTTTAAAAGTTTGCCGCTTAATAACTTTTTTGTACAGTCTTTCAGAAAAGTATATAGCGGTATATGTGCACGCAGAATAGTTTTCGCGATATAAGCGAAAAACTAAAGTTATAAATTTGAGCGATTTTTTTTAATTTTAAAAGTTTGCCGCTTAAAAACTTTTTTCGTACAGTCTTTCAGAAAACGAGCTATACCACGATCGATTCGTATTTCTATCTTCTTTCGATCGTATATAGCGGTATATGTGCACGCGGAACAGTTTTCGGGATAAAGCGAAAAACTAAAGTTATAAATTTGAGCGATTTTTTTTTTAATTTTAAAAGTTTGCCGCTTAAAAACTTTTTTCGTACAGTCTTTCAGAAAACGAGCTATACCACGATCGTTTCGTATTTCTATCTTCTTTCGATCGTATATAGCCGTATATGTGCACGCGGAACAGTTTTCGAGATAAAGCGAAAAACTAAAGTTATAAATTTGAGCGAGATTTTTTTAATTTTAAAAGTTTGCCGCTTAATAACTTTTTTCGTACAGTCTTTAAGAAAACAGGCTATATCACGATCGGTTCGTATTTTTATCCTCTTTCGATCGTATATAGCGGTATATGTGCACGCGGAATAGTTTTCGAGATATAAGCGCAAAACTAAAGTTATAAATTTGAGCGATTTTTTTTAATTTTAAAAGTTCGCCGTCTAATAACTTTTTCCGTACAGTCTTTAATAAAACAAGCTATACCACGATCAATTCGTATTTTTATCCTCTTTCGATCGTATATAGCTGTATATGTGCACGCGAAATAGTTTTCGAGATATAAGCGAAAAACTAAAGATATAAATTTTAGCGATTTTTTTTAATTTTAAAAGTTTGCCGCTTAATAACTTTTTTCGTACAGTCTTTCAGAAAACAAACTATACCACGATCGACTCATATTTTAGTCCTTTCGATCGTATATAGCGGTATATGTGCACGCGGAATAGTTTTCGAGACATAAGCGAAAAACTAAAGTTATACATTTGAGCGATTTTTTTTAATTTTAAAAGTTTGCCGCTTAATAACTTTTTTGTACAGTCTTTCAGAAAAGTATATAGCGGTATATGTGCACGCAGAATAGTTTTCGCGATATAAGCGAAAAACTAAAGTTATAAATTTGAGCGATTTTTTTTAATTTTAAAAGTTTGCCGCTTAAAAACTTTTTTCGTACAGTCTTTCAGAAAACGAGCTATACCACGATCGATTCGTATTTCTATCTTCTTTCGATCGTATATAGCGGTATATGTGCACGCGGAACAGTTTTCGGGATAAAGCGAAAAACTAAAGTTATAAATTTGAGCGATTTTTTTTTTAATTTTAAAAGTTTGCCGCTTAATAACTTTTTTCGTACAGTCTTTCAGAAAACGAGCTAAACCACGATCGATTCGTATTTTTATTCTCTTTCGATCGTATATAGCGGTATATGTGCACGCAAAATAGTTTTCAAGATATAAGCAAAAACTAAAGTTATAAATTTGAGCGATTTTTTTTAATTTTAAAAGTTTGCTGCTTAATTTCTTTTCGTACAGTCTTTCAGAAAACAAGCTATACCACGATCGACTCATATTTTAATCCTCTTTCGATCGTATATAGCCGTATATGTGCACGCAGAATAGTTTTCGAGATATAAGCGAAAAACTAAAGGTATAAATTTGAGCGATTTTTTTTTTTAATTTTAAAAGTTTGCCGCTTAATAACTTTTTTCGTACAGTCTTTCAGAAAACGAGCTAAACCACGATCGATTCGTATTTTTATTCTCTTTCGATCGTATATAGCGGTATATGTGCACGCAAAATAGTTTTCAAGATATAAGCAAAAACTAAAGATATAAATTTTAGCGATTTTTTTTAATTTTAAAAGTTTGCCGCTTAATAACTTTTTTCGTACAGTCTTTCAGAAAACAAACTATACCACGATCGACTCATATTTTAGTCCTTTCGATCGTATATAGCGGTATATGTGCACGCGGAATAGTTTTCGAGACATAAGCGAAAAACTAAAGTTATACATTTGAGCGATTTTTTTTAATTTTAAAAGTTTGCCGCTTAATAACTTTTTTGTACAGTCTTTCAGAAAAGTATATAGCGGTATATGTGCACGCAGAATAGTTTTCGAGATATAAGCGAAAAACTAAAGTTATAAATTTGAGCGATTTTTTTTTAATTTTAAAAGTTTGCCGCTTAATAACTTTTTTCGTACAGTCTTTTAGAAAACAAGCTATACCACGGTGGATTTGTATTTTTATCCTCTTTCGATCGTATATAGCGGTATATGTGCACGCAGAATAGTTTTCGAGATATAAGCGCAAAACTAAAGTTATAAATTTGAGCGATTTGTTTTTAATTTTAAAAGTTCGCCGCTTAATAACTTTTAAGATAACAAGCTATACCACGATCGATTCGTATTTTTTTCCTCTTTCGATCGTATATAGCGGTATATGTGCACGCGGAATAGTTTTCGAGATATAAGCGAAAAACTAAAGTTATAAATTTTAGCGATTTTTTTTTAATTTTAAAAGTTTGCCGCTTAATAACTTTTTTGTACAGTCTTTCAGAAAACAAGCTATAGCACGACCGATTCGTATTTTATCCCCTTTCGATCGTATGTAGCGGTATATGTGCACGCGGAATGGCTTTCGAGATATAAGCGAAAACTAAAGTTATAAATATGAGCGATTTTTTTTAATTTTAAAAGTTTGCCGCTTAATATTTTTTTTCGTACAGTCTTTTAGAAAACAGGCTATACCACGATCGATTCGTATTTTCATCCTCTTTCGATCGCACATAGCGGTATATGTGCACGCGAAATAGTTTTCAAATTATATGAGCAAAACTAAAGTTATAAGTTTGAGCGATTTTTTTTAATTTTAAAAGTTTGCTGCTTAATATCTTTTCGTACAGTCTTTCAGAAAACAAGCTATACCACGATCGACTCATATTTTAATCCTCTTTCGATCGTATAAAGCGGTATATGTGCAGGCGGAATAGTATTCGAGATATAAGCGCAAAACTAAAGTTATAAATTTGAGCGATTTTTTTTAATTTTAAAAGTTCGCCGCTTAATAACCTTTTCCGTACAGTCTTTAAGAAAACGAGCTATAGCACGATCGATTCGTATTTTTATCCTCTTTCGATCGTATATAGCGGTATATGTGCACGCGAAATAGTTTTCGATATATAAGCGAAAAACTAAAGTTATAAATTTGAGCGATTTTTTTTAATTTTAAAAGTTTGCCGCTTAATAACTTTTTTCGTACAGTCTTTCAGAAAACAAACTATAGCACGATCGATTCGTATTTTATCTTCTTTCGATCGTATATAGCGGTATGTGTGCACGCAGAATAGGTTTCGAGATATAAGCGCAAGACTAAAGTTATAAATTTGAGCGATTTTTTTTAATTTTAAAAGTTCGCCGCCTAATAACTTTTTCCGTACAGTCTTTAATAAAACAAGCTATACCACGATCGATTCGTATTTTTATCCTCTTTCGATCGTATATAGCGGTATATGTGCACGCGAAATAGTTTTCGAGACATAAGCGAAAAACTAAAGTAATAAATTTGAGCGATTTTTTTAAATTTTAAAAGTTTGCCGCTTAATAACTTTTTTCGTACAGTCTCTCAGAAAACAAGCTATACCACAATAGATTCGACTTTTTATCCTCTTTCGATCGTATAAAGCGGTATATGTGCACGCAGAATAGTTTTCGAGATATAAGCGAAAAACTAAAGATATAAATTTTAGCGATTTTTTTTAATTTTAAAAGTTTGCCGCTTAATAACTTTTTTCGTACAGTCTTTCAGAAAACAAACTATACCACGATCGACTCATATTTTAGTCCTTTCGATCGTATATAGCGGTATATGTGCACGCGGAATAGTTTTCGAGACATAAGCGAAAAACTAAAGTTATACATTTGAGCGATTTTTTTTAATTTTAAAAGCTTGCCGCTTAATAACTTTTTTGTACAGTCTTTTAGAAAAGTATATAGCGGTATATGTGCACGCAGAATAGTTTTCGCGATATAAGCGAAAAACTAAAGTTATAAATTTGAGCGATTTTTTTTAATTTTAAAAGTTTGCCGCTTAAAAACTTTTTTCGTACAGTCTTTCAGAAAACGAGCTATACCACGATCGATTCGTATTTCTATCTTCTTTCGATCGTATATAGCGGTATATGTGCACGCGGAACAGTTTTCGGGATAAAGCGAAAAACTAAAGTTATAAATTTGAGCTATTTTTTTTTTAATTTTAAAAGTTTGCCGCTTAAAAACTTTTTTCGTACAGTCTTTCAGAAAACGAGCTATACCACGATCGTTTCGTATTTCTATCTTCTTTCGATCGTATATAGCCGTATATGTGCACGCGGAACAGTTTTCGAGATAAAGCGAAAAACTAAAGTTATAAATTTGAGCGAGATTTTTTAAATTTTAAAAGTTTGCCGCTTAATAACTTTTTTCGTACAGTCTTAAAGAAAACAGGCTATATCACGATCGGTTCGTATTTTTATCCTCTTTCGATCGTATATAGCGGTATATGTGCACGCGGAATAGTTTTCGAGATATAAGCGCAAAACTAAAGTTATAAATTTGAGCGATTTTTTTTAATTTTAAAAGTTCGCCGTCTAATAACTTTTTCCGTACAGTCTTTAATAAAACAAGCTATACCACGATCAATTCGTATTTTTATCCTCTTTCGATCGTATATAGCGGTATATGTGCACGCGAAATAGTTTTCGAGATATAAGCGAAAAACTAAAGATATAAATTTTAGCGATTTTTTTTAATTTTAAAAGTTTGCCGCTTAATAACTTTTTTCGTACAGTCTTTCAGAAAACAAACTATACCACGATCGACTCATATTTTAGTCCTTTCGATCGTATATAGCGGTATATGTGCACGCGGAATAGTTTTCGAGACATAAGCGAAAAACTAAAGTTATACATTTGAGCGATTTTTTTTAATTTTAAAAGTTTGCCGCTTAATAACTTTTTTGTACAGTCTTTCAGAAAAGTATATAGCGGTATATGTGCACGCAGAATAGTTTTCGCGATATAAGCGAAAACTAAAGTTATAAATTTGAGCGATTTTTTTTAATTTTAAAAGTTTGCCGTTTAAAAACTTTTTTCGTACAGTCTTTCAGAAAACGAGCTATACCACGATCGATTCGTATTTCTATCTTCTTTCGATCGTATATAGCGGTATATGTGCACGCGGAACAGTTTTCGGGATAAAGCGAAAAACTAAAGTTATAAATTTGAGCGATTTTTTTTTTTAATTTTAAAAGTTTGCCGCTTAATAACTTTTTTCGTACAGTCTTTCAGAAAACGAGCTAAACCACGATCGATTCGTATTTTTATTCTCTTTCGATCGTATATAGCGGTATATGTGCACGCAAAATAGTTTTCAAGATATAAGCAAAAACTAAAGTTATAAATTTGAGCGATTTTTTTTAATTTTAAAAGTTTGCTGCTTAATATCTTTTCGTACAGTCTTTCAGAAAACAAGCTATACCACGATCGACTCATATTTTAATCCTCTTTCGATCGTATATAGCCGTATATGTGCACGCAGAATAGTTTTCGAGATATAAGCGAAAAACTAAAGGTATAAATTTGAGCGATTTTTTTTTTAATTTTAAAAGTTTGCCGCTTAATAACTTTTTTCGTACAGTCTTTCAGAAAACGAGCTAAACCACGATCGATTCGTATTTTTATTCCCTTTCGATCGTATATAGCGGTATATGTGCACGCAAAATAGTTTTCAAGATATAAGCAAAAACTAAAGATATAAATTTTAGCGATTTTTTTTAATTTTAAAAGTTTGCCGCTTAATAACTTTTTTCGTACAGTCTTTCAGAAAACAAACTATACCACGATCGACTCATATTTTAGTCCTTTCGATCGTATATAGCGGTATATGTGCACGCGGAATAGTTTTCGAGACATAAGCGAAAAACTAAAGTTATACATTTGAGCGATTTTTTTTAATTTTAAAAGTTTGCCGCTTAATAACTTTTTTGTACAGTCTTTCAGAAAAGTATATAGCGGTATATGTGCACGCAGAATAGTTTTCGAGATATAAGCGAAAAATTAAAGTTATAAATTTGAGCGATTTTTTTTTAATTTTAAAAGTTTGCCGCTTAATAACTTTTTTCGTACAGTCTTTTAGAAAACAAGCTATACCACGGTGGATTTGTATTTTTATCCTCTTTCGATCGTATATAGCGGTATATGTGCACGCAGAATAGTTTTCGAGATATAAGCGCAAAACTAAAGTTATAAATTTGAGCGATTTGTTTTTAATTTTAAAAATTCGCCGCTTAATAACTTTTAAGATAACAAGCTATACCACGATCGATTCGTATTTTTTTCCTCTTTCGATCGTATATAGCGGTATATGTGCACGCGGAATAGTTTTCGAGATATAAGCGAAAAACTAAAGTTATAAATTTTAGCGATTTTTTTTAATTTTAAAAGTTTGCCGCTTAATAACTTTTTTGTACAGTCTTTCAGAAAACAAGCTATTGCACGACCGATTCGTATTTTATCCCCTTTCGATCGTATGTAGCGGTATATGTGCACGCGGAATGGCTTTCGAGATATAAGCGAAAACTAAAGTTATAAATATGAGCGATTTTTTTTAATTTTAAAAGTTTGCCGCTTAATAACTTTTTTCGTACAGTCTTTCAGAAAACAAGCTATACCAAGATCTATTTGTATTTTTAATCTTCTTTCAATCGTATATAGCGGTATATGCGCACGCGGAATAGTTTTTGAGATATAAGCGAAAAACTAAAGTTATAAATTTGAGCGATTTTTTTTTAATTTTAAAAGTTTCCCGCTTAATAACTTTTTTCGTACAGTCTTTCAGAAAACAAGCTATACCAATATCGATTCGTATTTTTATCCTCTTTCGATCGCATATAGCAGCATATATTCACGCGGAATAATTTTCGAGATATAAGCGCAAAACTAAAGTTATAAATTTGAGCGTTTTTTTTTTAATTTTAAAAGCTTGCCGCTTAATAACTTTTTTCGTACAGTCTTTCAGAAAACAAGCTATACCACTATCGACTCATATTTTAATCCTCTTTCGATCGTATATAGCGGTATATGTGCACGCGAAATAGTTTTCAAATTATATGAGCAAAACTAAAGTTATAAATTTGAGCGATTTTTTTTAATTTTAAAAGTTTGCCGCTTAATAACCTTTTTTCGTACAGTCTTTCAGAAAACAAACTATACCACGATAGATTCGTATTTTTATCCTCTTTCGATCGTATATAGCGGTATATGTGCACGCAGAATAGTTTTCGAGATATAAGCGAAAAACTAAAATTATAAATTTGAGCGATTTTTTTAAATTTTAAAAGTTTGCCGCTTAATAACTTTTTTTGTACAGTCTCTCAGAAAACAAGCTATACCACAATAGATTCGATTTTTTATCCTCTTTCGATCGTATAAAGCGGTATATGTGCACGCAGAATGGTTTTCGAGATATAAGCGAAAAACTAAAGTTATAAATTTGAGCGATTTTTTTTTTAATTTTAAAAGTTTGCCGCTTAAAAACTTTTTTCGTACAGTCTTTCAGAAAACGAGCTATACCACGATCGTTTCGTATTTCTATCTTCTTTCGATCGTATATAGCCGTATATGTGCACACGGAACAGTTTTCGAGATAAAGCGAAAAACTAAAGTTATAAATTTGAGCGAGATTTTTTTAATTTTAAAAGTTTGCCGCTTAATAACTTTTTTCGTACAGTCTTTAAGAAAACAAGCTATATCACGATCGACTCGTATTTTATCCTCTTTCGATCGTATATAGCGGTATATGTGCACGCGGAATAGTTTTCGAGATATAAGCGCAAAACTAAAGTTATAAATTTGAGCGATTTTTTTTAATTTTAAAAGTTCGCCGCCTAATAACTTTTTCCGTACAGTCTTTAATAAAACAAGCTATACCACGATCGATTCGTATTTTTATCCTCTTTCGATCGTTTATAGCGGTATATGTGCACGCGAAATAGTTTTCGAGATACAAGCGAAAAACTAAAGATATAAATTTTAGCGATTTTTTTTAATTTTAAAAGTTTGCCGCTTAATAACTTTTTTCGTACAGTCTTTCAGAAAACAAACTATATTACGATCGACTCATATTTTAGTCCTCTTTCGATCGTATATAGCGGTATATGTGCACGCGGAATAGTTTTCGAGACATAAGCGAAAAATTAAAGTTATACATTTGAGCGATTTTTTTTAATTTTAAAAGTTTGCCGCTTAATAACTTTTTTGTACAGTCTTTCAGAAAAGTATATAGCGGTATATGTGCACGCAGAATAGTTTTCGCGATATAAGCGAAAAACTAAAGTTATAAATTTGAGCGATTTTTTTTAAATTTAAAAGTTTGCCGCTTAAAAACTTTTTTCGTACAGTCTTTCAGAAAACGAGCTATACCACGATCGATTCGTATTTCTATCTTCTTTCGATCGTATATAGCGGTATATGTGCACGCGGAACAGTTTTCGAGATAAAGCGAAAAACTAAAGTTATAAATTTGAGCGATTTTTTTTTAATTTTAAAAGTTTGCCGCTTAATAACTTTTTCGTACAGTCTTTCAGAAAACGAGCTAAACCACGATCGATTCGTATTTTTATTCTCTTTCGATCGTATATAGCGGCATATGTGCACGCAAAATAGTTTTCAAGATATAAGCAAAAACTAAAGTTATAAATTTGAGCGATTTTTTTTAATTTTAAAAGTTTGCTGCTTAATATCTTTTCGTACAGTCTTTCAGAAAAGTATATAGCGGTATATGTGCACGCAGAATAGTTTTCGCGATATAAGCGAAAAACTAAAGTTATAAATTTGAGCGATTTTTTTTAATTTTAAAAGTTTGCCGCTTAAAAACTTTTTTCGTACAGTCTTTCAGAAAACGAGCTATACCACGATCGATTCGTATTTCTATCTTCTTTCGATCGTATATAGCGGTATATGTGCACGCGGAACAGTTTTCGAGATAAAGCGAAAAACTAAAGTTATAAATTTGAGCGATTTTTTTTTTAATTTTAAAAGTTTGCCGCTTAATAACTTTTTCGTACAGTCTTTCAGAAAACGAGCTAAACCACGATCGATTCGTATTTTTATTCTCTTTCGATCGTATATAGCGGCATATGTGCACGCAAAATAGTTTTCAAGATATAAGCAAAAACTAAAGTTATAAATTTGAGCGATTTTTTTTAATTTTAAAAGTTTGCTGCTTAATATCTTTTCGTACAGTCTTTCAGAAAACAAGCTACACCACGATCGATTCGTATTTTTATCCTCTTTCAATCGCATATAGCGGTATATGTGCACGCGAAATAGTTTTCGAGATATAAGCGAAAAACTAAAGATATAAATTTTAGCGATTTTTTTTAATTTTAAAAGTTTGCCGCTTAATAACTTTTTTCGTACAGTCTTTCAGAAAACAAACTATACCACGATCGACTCATATTTTAGTCCTCTTTCGATCGCACATAGCGGTATATGTGCACGCGAAATAGTTTTCAAATTATATGAGCAAAACTAAAGTTATAAATTTGAGCGATTTTTTTTAATTTTAAAAGTTTGCCGCTTAATAACTTATTTTCGTACAGTCTTTCAGAAAACAAACTATACCACGATAGATTCGTATTTTTATCCTCTTTCGATCGTATACAGCGGTATATGTGCACGCAGAATAGTTTTCGAGATATAAGCGAAAAACTAAAGTTATAAATTTGAGCGATTTTTTTAAATTTTAAATGTTTGCCGCTTAATAACTTTTTTCGTACAGTCTCTCAGAAAACAAACTATACCACAATAGATTCGATTTTTTATCCTCTTTCGATCGTATAAAGCGGTATATGTGCACGCAGAATAGTTTTCGAGATATAAGCGAAAAACTAAAGTTATAAATTTGAGCGATTTTTTTTTCAATTTTAAAAGTTTGCCGCTTAAAAAATTTTTTCGTACAGTCTTTCAGAAAACAAGCTATACCACGATCCTTTCGTATTTCTATCTTCTTTCGATCGTATATAGCCGTATATGTGCACGCGGAACAGTTTTCGAGATAAAGCGAAAAACTAAAGTTATAAATTTGAGCGAGATTTTTTTAATTTTAAAAGTTTGGCGCTTAATAACTTTTTTCGTACAGTCTTTAAGAAAACAAGCTATATCACGATCGATTCGTATTTTTATCCTCTTTCGATCGTATATAGCGGTATATGTGCACGCGGAATAGTTTTCGAGATATAAGCGCAAAACTAAAGTTATAAAATTGAGCGATTTTTTTTCATTTTAAAAGTTCGCCGCCTAATAACTTTTTCCGTACAGTCTTTAATAAAACAAGCTATACCACGATCGATTCGTATTTTTATCCTCTTTCGATCGTATATAGCGGTATATGTGCACGCGAAATAGTTTTCGAGATATAAGCGAAAAACTAAAGATATAAATTTTAGCGATTTTTTTTAATTTTAAAAGTTTGCCGCTTAATAACTTTTTTCGTACAGTCTTTCAGAAAACAAACTATACCACGATCGACTCATATTTTAGTCCTCTTTCGATCGTATATAGCGGTATATGTGCACGCGGAATAGTTTTCGAGACATAAGCGAAAAACTAAAGTTATACATTTGAGCGATTTTTTTTAATTTTAAAAGTTTGCCGCTTAATAACTTTTTTGTACAGTCTTGCAGGAAAGTATATAGCGGTATATGTGCACGCAGAATAGTTTTCGCGATATAAGCGAAAAACTAAAGTTATAAATTTGAGCGATTTTTTTTAATTTTAAAAGTTTGCCGCTTAAAAACTTTTTTCGTACAGTCTTTCAGAAAACGAGCTATACCACGATCGATTCGTATTTCTATCTTCTTTCGATCGTATATAGCGGTATATGTGCACGCGGAACAGTTTTCGAGATAAAGCGAAAAACTAAAGTTATAAATTTGAGCGATTTTTTTTTTAATTTTAAAAGTTTGCCGCTTAATAACTTTTTCGTACAGTCTTTCAGAAAACGAGCTAAACCACGATCGATTCGTATTTTTATTCTCTTTCGATCGTATACAGCGGCATATGTGCACGCAAAATAGGTTTCAAGATATAAGCAAAAACTAAAGTTATAAATTTGGGCGATTTTTTTTAATTTTAAAAGTTTGCCGCTTAATAACTTTTTCGTACAGTCTTTCAGAAAACGAGCTAAACCACGATCGATTCGTATTTTTATTCTCTTTCGATCGTATATAGCGGCATATGTGCACGCAAAATAGTTTTCAAGATATAAGCAAAAACTAAAGTTATAAATTTGAGCGATTTTTTTTAATTTTAAAAGTTTGCTGCTTAATATCTTTTCGTACAGCCTTTCAGAAAACAAGCTACACCACGATCGATTCGTATTTTTATCCTCTTTCAATCGCATATAGCGGTATATGTGCACGCGAAATAGTTTTCGAGATATAAGCGAAAAACTAAAGTTATAAATATAAGCGATTTTTTTTAATTTTAAAAGTTTGCCGCTTAATAACTTTTTTCGTACAGTCTTTCAGAAAACAAGCTATACCACGGTAGATTCGCATTTTTATCCTCTTTCGATCGTATATAGCGGTATATGCGCACGCAGAATAGTTTTCGAGATATAAGCGAAAAACTAGAATTATAAATTTGAGCGAGATTTTTTTAATTTTAAAAGTTTGCCGCTTAATAACTTTTTTCGTACAGTCTTTAAGAAAACAAGCTATATCACGATCGATTCGTATTTTTATCCTCTTTCGATCGTATATAGCGGTATATGTGCACGCGCAATAGTTTAGAGATATAAGCGCAAAACTAAAGTTATAAATTTGAGCGATTTTTTTTAATTTTAAAAGTTCGCCGCCTAATAACTTTTTCCGTACAGTCTTTAATAAAACAAACTATACCACGATCGATTCGTATTTTTTTCCTCTTTCGATCGTATATAGCGGTATATGTGCATGCGAAATAGTTTTCGAGATATAAGCGAAAAACTAAAGATATAAATTTTAGCGATTTTTTTTAATTTTAAAAGTTTGCCGCTTAATAACTTTTTTCGTACAGTCTTTCAGAAAACAAACTATACCACGATCGACTCATATTTTAGTCCTCTTTCGATCGTATATAGCGGTATATGTGCACGCGGAATAGTTTTCGAGACATAAGCGAAAAACTAAAGTTATACATTTGAGCGATTTTTTTTAATTTTAAAAGTTTGCCGCTTAATAACTTTTTTGTACAGTCTTTCAGAAAAGTATATAGCGGTATATGTGCACGCAGAATAGTTTTCGCGATATAAGCGAAAAACTAAAGTTATAAATTTGAGCGATTTTTTTTAATTTTAAAAGTTTGCCGCTTAAAAACTTTTTTCGTACAGTCTTTCAGAAAACGAGCTATACCACGATCGATTCGTATTTCTATCTTCTTTCGATCGTATATAGCGGTATATGTGCACGCGGAACAGTTTTCGAGATAAAGCGAAAAACTAAAGTTATAAATTTGAGCGATTTTTTTTTTAATTTTAAAAGTTTGCCGCTTAATAACTTTTTCGTACAGTCTTTCAGAAAACGAGCTAAACCACGATCGATTCGTATTTTTATTCTCTTTCGATCGTATATAGCGGCATATGTGCACGCAAAATAGTTTTCAAGATATAAGCAAAAACTAAAGTTATAAATTTGAGCGATTTTTTTTAATTTTAAAAGTTTGCCGCTTAATAACTTTTTCGTACAGTCTTTCAGAAAACGAGCTAAACCACGATCGATTCGTATTTTTATTCTCTTTCGATCGTATATAGCGGCATATGTGCACGCAAAATAGTTTTCAAGATATAAGCAAAAACTAAAGTTATAAATTTGAGCGATTTTTTTTAATTTTAAAAGTTTGCTGCTTAATATCTTTTCGTACAGCCTTTCAGAAAACAAGCTACACCTATCCTCTTTCAATCGCATATAGCTGTATATGTGCACGCGAAATAGTTTTCGAGATATAAGCGAAAAACTAAAGTTATAAATATAAGCGATTTTTTTTAATTTTAAAAGTTTGCCGCTTAATAACTTTTTTCGTACAGTCTTTCAGAAAACAAACTATACCACGATCGACTCATATTTTAGTCCTCTTTCGATCGCACATAGCGGTATATGTGCACGCGAAATAGTTTTCAAATTATATGAGCAAAACTAAAGTTATAAATTTGAGCGATTTTTTTTAATTTTAAAAGTTTGCCGCTTAATAACTTGTTTTCGTACAGTCTTTCAGAAAACAAACTATACCACGATAAATTCGTATTTTTATCCTCTTTCGATCGTATACAGCGGTATATGTGCACGCAGAATAGTTTTCGAGATATAAGCGAAAAACTAAAGTTATAAATTTGAGCGATTTTTTTAAATTTTAAAAGTTTGCCGCTTAATAACTTTTTTCGTACAGTCTCTCAGAAAACAAACTATATCACAATAGATTCGATTTTTTATCCTCTTTCGATCGTATGAAGCGGTATATGTGCACGCAGAATAGTTTTCGAGATATAAGCGAAAAACTAAAGTTATATATTTGAGCGATTTTTTTTTCAATTTTAAAAGTTTGCCGCTTAAAAAATTTTTTCGTACAGTCTTTCAGAAAACAAGCTATACCACGATCCTTTCGTATTTCTATCTTCTTTCGATCGTATATAGCCGTATATGTGCACGCGGAACAGTTTTCGAGATAAAGCGAAAAACTAAAGTTATAAATTTGAGCGAGATTTTTTTAATTTTAAAAGTTTGCCGCTTAATAACTTCTTTCGTACAGTCTTTAAGAAAACAAGCTATATCACGATCGATTCGTATTTTTATCCTCTTTCGATCGTATATAGCGGTATATGTGCACGCGGAATAGTTTTCGAGATATAAGCGCAAAACTAAAGTTATAAAATTGAGCGATTTTTTTTAATTTTAAAAGTTCGCCGCCTAATAACTTTTTCCGTACAGTCTTTAATAAAACAAGCTATACCACGATCGATTCGTATTTTTATCCTCTTTCGATCGTATATAGCGGTATATGTGCACGCGGAATAGTTTTCGAGACATAAGCGAAAAACTAAAGTTATACATTTGAGCGATTTTTTTTAATTTTAAAAGTTTGCCGCTTAATAACTTTTTTGTACAGTCTTTCAGAAAAGTATATAGCAGTATATGTGCACGCAGAATAGTTTTCGCGATATAAGCGAAAAACTAAAGTTATAAATTTGAGCGATTTTTTTTAATTTTAAAAGTTTGCCGCTTAAAAACTTTTTTCGTACAGTCTTTCAGAAAACGAGCTATACCACGATCGATTCGTATTTCTATCTTCTTTCGATCGTATATAGCGGTATATGTGCACGCGGAACAGTTTTCGAGATAAAGCGAAAAACTAAAGTTATAAATTTGAGCGATTTTTTTTTTAATTTTAAAAGTTTGCCGCTTAATAACTTTTTCGTACAGTCTTTCAGAAAACGAGCTAAACCACGATCGATTCGTATTTTTATTCTCTTTCGATCGTATATAGCGGCATATGTGCACGCAAAATAGTTTTCAAGATATAAGCAAAAACTAAAGTTATAAATTTGAGCGATTTTTTTTAATTTTAAAAGTTTGCCGCTTAATAACTTTTTCGTACAGTCTTTCAGAAAACGAGCTAAACCACGATCGATTCGTATTTTTGTTCTCTTTCGATCGTATATAGCGGCATATGTGCACGCAAAATAGTTTTCAAGATATAAGCAAAAACTAAAGTTATAAATTTGAGTGATTTTTTTTAATTTTAAAAGTTTGCTGCTTAATATCTTTTCGTACAGCCTTTCAGAAAACAAGCTACACCACGATCGATTCGTATTTTTATCCTCTTTCAATCGCATATAGCGGTATATGTGCACGCGAAATAGTTTTCGAGATATAAGCGAAAAACTAAAGTTATAAATATAAGCGATTTTTTTTAATTTTAAAAGTTTGCCGCTTAATAACTTTTTTCGTACAGTCTTTCAGAAAACAAGCTATACCACGGTAGATTCGCATTTTTATCCTCTTTCGATCGTATATAGCGGTATATGCGCACGCAGAATAGTTTTCGAGATATAAGCGAAAAACTAGAATTATAAATTTGAGCGAGATTTTTTTAATTTTAAAAGTTTGCCGCTTAATAACTTTTTTCGTACAGTCTTTAAGAAAACAAGCTATATCACGATCGATTTGTATTTTTATCCTCTTTCGATCGTATATAGCGGTATATGTGCACGCGCAATAGTTTAGAGATATAAGCGCAAAACTAAAGTTATAAATTTGAGCGATTTTTTTTAATTTTAAAAGTTCGCCGCCTAATAACTTTTTCCGTACAGTCTTTAATAAAACAAACTATACCACGATCGATTCGTATTTTTTTCCTCTTTCGATCGTATATAGCGGTATATGTGCACGCGAAATAGTTTTCGAGATATAAGCGAAAAACTAAAGATATAAATTTTAGCGATTTTTTTTAATTTTAAAAGTTTGCCGCTTAATAACTTTTTTCGTACAGTCTTTCAGAAAACAAACTATACCACGATCGACTCATATTTTAGTCCTCTTTCGATCGTATATAGCGGTATATGTGCACGCGGAATAGTTTTCGAGACATAAGCGAAAAACTAAAGTTATACATTTGAGCGATTTTTTTTAATTTTAAAAGTTTGCCGCTTAATAACTTTTTTGTACAGTCTTTCAGAAAAGTATATAGCGGTATATGTGCACGCAGAATAGTTTTCGCGATATAAGCGAAAAACTAAAGTTATAAATTTGAGCGATTTTTTTTTAATTTTAAAAGTTTGCCGCTTAAAAACTTTTTTCGTACAGTCTTTTAGAAAACGAGCTATACCACGATCGATTCGTATTTCTATCTTCTTTCGATCGTATATAGCGGTATATGTGCACGCGGAAGAGTTTTCGAGATAAAGCGAAAAACTAAAGTTATAAATTTGAGCGATTTTTTTTTTTAATTTTAAAAGTTTGCCGCTTAATAACTTTTTTCGTACAGTCTTTCAGAAAACGAGCTAAACCACGATCGATTCGTATTTTTATTCTCTTTCGATCGTATATAGCGGTATATGTGCACGCAAAATAGTTTTCAAGATATAAGCAAAAACTAAAGTTATAAATTTGAGCGATTTTTTTTAATTTTAAAAGTTTGCTGCTTAATATCTTTTCGTACAGTCGTTCAGAAAACAAGCTACACCACGATCGATTCGTATTTTTATCCTCTTTCAATCGCATATAGCGGTATATGTGCACGCGAAATAGTTTTCGGGATATAAGCGAAAAACTAAAGTTATAAATATAAGCGATTTTTTTTAATTTTAAAAGTTTTCCGCTTAATAACTTTTTTCGTACAGTCTTTCAGAAAACAAGCTATACCACGATCGACTCATATTTTAATCCTCTTTCGATCGTATATAGCGGTATATGTGCACGCGGAATAGTTTTCGAGATATAAGCGAAAAACTAAAGGTATAAATTTGAGCGATTTTTTTTAATTTTAAAAGTTTGCCGCTTAAAAACTTTTTTCGTACAGTCTCTCAGAAAATGAGCTATACCACGGTAGATTCGCATTTTTATCCTCTTTCGATCGTATATAGCGGTATATGCGCACGCAGAATAGTTTTCGAGATATAAGCGAAAAACTAAAGTTATAAATTTGAGCGAGATTTTTTTAATTTTAAAAGTTTGCCGCTTAATAACTTTTTTCGTACAGTCTTTAAGAAAACAAGCTATATCACGATCGATTCGTATTTTTATCCTCTTTCGATCGTATATAGCGGTATATGTGCACGCGGAATAGTTTTCCAGATATAAGCGCAAAACTAAAGTTATAAATTTGAGCGATTTTTTTTAATTTTAAAAGTTCGCCGCCTAATAACTTTTTCCGTACAGTCTTTAATAAAACAAGCTATACCACGATCGATTCGTATTTTTATCCTCTTTCGATCGTATATAGCGGTATATGTGCACGCGAAACAGTTTTCGAGATACAAGCGAAAAACTAAAGATATAAATTTTAGCGATTTTTTTTAATTTCAAAAGTTTGACGCTTAATAACTTTTTTCGTACAGTCTTTTAGAAAACAAACTATACCACGATCGACTCATATTTTAGTCCTCTTTCGATCGTATATAGCGGTATATGTGCACGCGGAATAGTTTTCGAGACATAAGCGAAAAACTAAAGTTATACATTTGAGCGATTTTTTTTAATTTTAAAAGTTTGCCGCTTAATAACTTTTTTGTACAGTCTTTCAGAAAAGTATATAGCGGTATATGTGCACGCAGAATAGTTTTCGCGATATAAGCGAAAAACTAAAGTTATAAATTTGAGCGATTTTTTTTAATTTTAAAAGTTTGCCGCTTAAAAACTTTTTTCGTACAGTCTTTCAGAAAACGAGCTATACCACGATCGATTCGTATTTCTATCTTCTTTCGATCGTATATAGCGGTATATGTGCACGCGGAACAGTTTTCGAGATAAAGCGAAAAACTAACTGCCAGGCCCACGATGTCGCAATCGTTCGTTCGTTCGCACAAATACATTCAAAACAAAAACAAATTCTAAAAAATTGTTTTTGTTTAAAATGTAATTATGCGAACGAACGAACGATTGCGACATCGTGGGCCTGGCAGTAAAGTTATAAATTTGAGCGATTTTTTTTTTAATTTTAAAAGTTTGCCGCTTAATAACTTTTTTCGTACAGTCTCTCAGAAAACGAGCTAAACCACGATCGATTCGTATTTTTATTCTCTTTCGATCGTATATAGCGGTATATGTGCACGCAAAATAGTTTTCGAGATATAAGCGAAAAACTAAAGGTATAAATTTGAGCGATTTTTTTTTAATTTTAAAAGTTTGCCGCTTAAAAACTTTTTTCGTACAGTCTCTCAGAAAACGAGCTATTACACGGTAGATTCGCATTTTTATCCTCTTTCGATCGTATATAGCGGTATAAGTGCACGCGAAATAGTTTTCGAGATATAAGCGAAAAACTAAAGTTATAAATTTGAGCGATTTTTTTTTAATTTTAAAAGTTCGCCGCTTAATAACTTTTAAGATAACAAGCTATACCACGATCGATTCGTATTTTTATCCTCTTTCGATCGTATATAGCGGTATATGTGCACGCGAAACAGTTTTCGAGATATAAGCGAAAAACTAAAGTTATAAATTTGAGCGATTTTTTTTTAATTTTAAAAGTTTGCCGCTTAATAACTTTTTTCGTACAGTTTTTCAGAAAACAAGCTACACCACGATCGATTCGTATTTTTATCCTCTTTCAATCGCATATAGCGGTATATGTGCACGCGAAATAGTTTTCGAGATATAAGCGAAAAACTAAAGTTATAAATATAAGCGATTTTTTTTAATTTTAAAAGTTTGCCGCTTAATAACTTTTTTCTTACAGTCTTTTAGAAAACAAGCTATACCACGATCGACTCATATTTTAATCCTCTTTCGATCGTATATAGCGGTATATGTGCACGCGGAATAGTTTTCGAGATATAAGCGAAAAACTAAAGTTATAAATTTTAGCGATTTTTTTTTAATTTTAAAAGTTTGCCGCTTAATAACTTTTTTGTACAGTCTTTCAGAAAACAAGCTATAGCACGATCGATTCGTATTTTATCCCCTTTCGATCGTATGTAGCGGTATATGTGCACGCGGAATGGCTTTCGAGATATAAGCGAAAACTAAAGTTATAAATATGAGCGATTTTTTTTAATTTTAAAAGTTTGCCGCTTAATAACTTTTTTCGTACAGTCTTTCAGAAAACAAGCTATACCAAGATCTATTCGTATTTTTAATCTTCTTTCAATCGTATATAGCGGTATATGCGCACGCGGAATAGTTTTTGAGATATAAGCGAAAAACTAAAGTTATAAATTTGAGCGATTTTTTTTTAATTTTAAAAGTTTGCCGCTTAATAACTTTTTTCGTACAGTCTTTCAGAAAACAAGCTATACCAATACCGATTCGTATTTTTATCCTCTTTCGATCGCATATAGCAGTATATATGCACGCGGAATAATTTTCGAGATATAAGCGCAAAACTAAAGTTATAAATTTGAGCGTTTTTTTTTTAATTTTAAAAGCTTGCCGCTTAATAACTTTTTTCGTACAGTCTTTCAGAAAACAAACTATACCACTATCGACTCATATTTTAATCCTCTTTCAATCGTATATAGCGGTATATGTGCACGCGGAATAGTTTTCGAGATATAAGCGAAAAACTAAAGTTATAAATTTGAGCGATTTTTTTTTTTTAATTTTAAAAGTTTGCCGCTTAATGATTTTTTTCGTACAGTCTTTCAGAAAACAAGCTATACCACGATCGATTCGTATTTTCATCCTCTTTCGATCGCACATAGCGGTATATGTGCACGCGAAATAGTTTTCAAATTATATGAGCAAAACTAAAGTTATAAATTTGAGCGATTTTTTTTAATTTTAAAAGTTTGCCGCTTAATAACTTTTTCGTACAGTCTTTCAGAAAACGAGCTAAACCACGATCGATTCGTATTTTTATTCTCTTTCGATCGTATATAGCGGCATATGTGCACGCAAAATAGTTTTCAAGATATAAGCAAAAACTAAAGTTATAAATTTGAGCGATTTTTTTTAATTTTAAAAGTTTGCCGCTTAATAACTTTTTCGTACAGTCTTTCAGAAAACGAGCTAAACCACGATCGATTCGTATTTTTATTCTCTTTCGATCGTATATAGCGGCATATGTGCACGCAAAATAGTTTTCAAGATATAAGCAAAAACTAAAGTTATAAATTTGAGCGATTTTTTTTAATTTTAAAAGTTTGCTGCTTAATATCTTTTCGTACAGCCTTTCAGAAAACAAGCTACACCACGATCGATTCGTATTTTTATCCTCTTTCAATCGCATATAGCGGTATATGTGCACGCGAAATAGTTTTCGAGATATAAGCGAAAAACTAAAGTTATAAATATAAGCGATTTTTGTTAATTTTAAAAGTTTGCCGCTTAATAACTTTTTTCGTACAGTCTTTCAGAAAACAAGCTATACCACGGTAGATTCGCATTTTTATCCTCTTTCGATCGTATATAGCGGTATATGCGCACGCAGAATAGTTTTCGAGATATAAGCGAAAAACTAGAATTATAAATTTGAGCGAGATTTTTTTAATTTTAAAAGTTTGCCGCTTAATAACTTTTTTCGTACAGTCTTTAAGAAAACAAGCTATATCACGATCGATTCGTATTTTTATCCTCTTTCGATCGTATATAGCGGTATATGTGCACGCGCAATAGTTTAGAGATATAAGCGCAAAACTAAAGTTATAAATTTGAGCGATTTTTTTTAATTTTAAAAGTTCGCCGCCTAATAACTTTTTCCGTACAGTCTTTAATAAAACAAACTATACCACGATCGATTCGTATTTTTTTCCTCTTTCGATCGTATATAGCGGTATATGTGCACGCGAAATAGTTTTCGAGATATAAGCAAAAAACTAAAGATATAAATTTTAGCGATTTTTTTTAATTTTAAAAGTTTGACGCTTAATAACTTTTTTCGTACAGTCTTTCAGAAAACAAACTATACCACGATCGACTCATATTTTAGTCCTCTTTCGATCGTATATAGCGGTATATATGCACGCGGAATAGTTTTCGAGACATAAGCGAAAAACTAAAGTTATACATTTGAGCGATTTTTTTTAATTTTAAAAGTTTGCCGCTTAATAACTTTTTTGTACAGTCTTTCAGAAAAGTATATAGCGGTATATGTGCACGCAGAATAGTTTTCGCGATATAAGCGAAAAACTAAAATTATAAATTTGAGCGATTTTTTTTTAATTTTAAAAGTTTGCCGCTTAAAAACTTTTTTCGTACAGTCTTTCAGAAAACGAGCTATACCACGATCGATTCGTATTTCTATCTTCTTTCGATCGTATATAGCGGTATATGTGCACGCGGAAGAGTTTTCGAGATAAAGCGAAAAACTAAAGTTATAAATTTGAGCGATTTTTTTTTTAATTTTAAAAGTTTGCCGCTTAATAACTTTTTTCGTACAGTCTTTCAGAAAACGAGCTAAACCACGATCGATTCGTATTTTTATTCTCTTTCGATCGTATATAGCGGTATATGTGCACGCAAAATAGTTTTCAAGATATAAGCAAAAACTAAAGTTATAAATTTGAGCGATTTTTTTTAATTTTAAAAGTTTGCTGCTTAATATCTTTTCGTACAGTCGTTCAGAAAACAAGCTACACCACGATCGATTCGTATTTTTATCCTCTTTCAATCGCATATAGCGGTATATGTGCACGCGAAATAGTTTTCGGGATATAAGCGAAAAACTAAAGTTATAAATATAAGCGATTTTTTTTAATTTTAAAAGTTTTCCGCTTAATAACTTTTTTCGTACAGTCTTTCAGAAAACAAGCTATACCACGATCGACTCATATTTTAAACCTCTTTCGATCGTATATAGCGGTATATGTGCAAGCGGAATAGTTTTCGAGATATAAGCGAAAAACTAAAGGTATAAATTTGAGCGATTTTTTTTAATTTTAAAAGTTTGCCGCTTAAAAACTTTTTTCGTACAGTCTCTCAGAAAATGAGCTATACCACGGTAGATTCGCATTTTTATCCTCTTTCGATCGTATATAGCGGTATATGCGCACGCAGAATAGTTTTCGAGATATAAGCGAAAAACTAAAGTTATAAATTTGAGCGAGATTTTTTTAATTTTAAAAGTTTGCCGCTTAATAACTTTTTTCGTACAGTCTTTAAGAAAACAAGCTATATCACGATCGATTCGTATTTTTATCCTCTTTCGATCGTATATAGCGGTATATGTGCACGCGGAATAGTTTTCCAGATATAAGCGCAAAACTAAAGTTATAAATTTGAGCGATTTTTTTTAATTTTAAAAGTTCGCCGCCTAATAACTTTTTCCGTACAGTCTTTAATAAAACAAGCTATACCACGATCGATTCGTATTTTTATCCTCTTTCGATCGTATATAGCGGCATATGTGCACGCGAAATAGTTTTCGAGATACAAGCGAAAACCTAAAGATATAAATTTTAGCGATTTTTTTTAATTTCAAAAGTTTGACGCTTAATAACTTTTTTCGTACAGTCTTTTAGAAAACAAACTATACCACGATCGACTCATATTTTAGTCCTCTTTCGATCGTATATAGCGGTATATGTGCACGCGGAATAGTTTTCGAGACATAAGCGAAAAACTAAAGTTATACATTTGAGCGATTTTTTTTAATTTTAAAAGTTTGCCGCTTAATAACTTTTTTGTACAGTCTTTCAGAAAAGTATATAGCGGTATATGTGCACGCAGAATAGTTTTCGCGATATAAGCGAAAAACTAAAGTTATAAATTTGAGCGATTTTTTTTAATTTTAAAAGTTTGCCGCTTAAAAACTTTTTTCGTACAGTCTTTCAGAAAACGAGCTATACCACGATCGATTCGTATTTCTATCTTCTTTCGATCGTATATAGCGGTATATGTGCACGCGGAATAGTTTTCCAGATATAAGCGCAAAACTAAAGTTATAAATTTGAGCGATTTTTTTTAATTTTAAAAGTTCGCCGCCTAATAACTTTTTCCGTACAGTCTTTAATAAAACAAGCTATACCACGATCGATTCGTATTTTTATCCTCTTTCGATCGTATATAGCGGTATATGTGCACGCGAAATAGTTTTCAAGATACAAGCGAAAAACTAAAGATATAAATTTTAGCGATTTTTTTTAATTTCAAAAGTTTGACGCTTAATAACTTTTTTCGTACAGTCTTTTAGAAAACAAACTATACCACGATCGACTCATATTTTAGTCCTCTTTCGATCGTATATAGCGGTATATGTGCACGCGGAATAGTTTTCGAGACATAAGCGAAAAACTAAAGTTATACATTTGAGCGATTTTTTTTAATTTTAAAAGTTTGCCGCTTAATAACTTTTTTGTACAGTCTTTCAGAAAAGTATATAGCGGTATATGTGCACGCAGAATAGTTTTCGCGATATAAGCGAAAAACTAAAGGTATAAATTTGAGCGATTTTTTTTAATTTTAAAAGTTTGCCGCTTAAAAACTTTTTTCGTACAGTCTTTCAGAAAACGAGCTATACCACGATCGATTCGTATTTCTATCTTCTTTCGATCGTATATAGCGGTATATGTGCACGCGGAACAGTTTTCGAGATAAAGCGAAAAACTAACTGCCAGGCCCACGATGTCGCAATCGTTCGTTCGTTCGCACAAATACATTCAAAACAAAAACAAATTCTAAAAAATTGTTTTTGTTTAAAATGTAATTATGCGAACGAACGAACGATTGCGACATCGTGGGCCTGGCAGTAAAGTTATAAATTTGAGCGATTTTTTTTTTAATTTTAAAAGTTTGCCGCTTAATAACTTTTTTCGTACAGTCTCTCAGAAAACGAGCTAAACCACGATCGATTCGTATTTTTATTCTCTTTCGATCGTATATAGCGGTATATGTGCACGCAAAATAGTTTTCGAGATATAAGCGAAAAACTAAAGGTATAAATTTGAGCGATTTTTTTTTAATTTTAAAAGTTTGCCGCTTAATAACTTTTTTGTACAGTCTTTCAGAAAACAAGCTATAGCACGATCGATTCGTATTTTATCCCCTTTCGATCGTATGTAGCGGTATATGTGCACGCGGAATGGCTTTCGAGATATAAGCGAAAACTAAAGTTATAAATATGAGCGATTTTTTTTAATTTTAAAAGTTTGCCGCTTAATAACTTTTTTCGTACAGTCTTTCAGAAAACAAGCTATACCAAGATCTATTCGTATTTTTAATCTTCTTTCAATCGTATATAGCGGTATATGCGCACGCGGAATAGTTTTTGAGATATAAGCGAAAAACTAAAGTTATAAATTTGAGCGATTTTTTTTTTAATTTTAAAAGTTTGCCGCTTAATAACTTTTTTCGTACAGTCTTTCAGAAAACAAGCTATACCAATATCGATTCGTATTTTTATCCTCTTTCGATCGCATATAGCAGTATATATGCACGCGGAATAATTTTCGAGATATAAGCGCAAAACTAAAGTTATAAATTTGAGCGTTTTTTTTTTAATTTTAAAAGCTTGCCGCTTAATAACTTTTTTCGTACAGTCTTTCAGAAAACAAACTATACCACTATCGACTCATATTTTAATCCTCTTTCAATCGTATATAGCGGTATATGTGCACGCGGAATAGTTTTCGAGATATAAGCGAAAAACTAAAGTTATAAATTTGAGCGATTTTTTTTTTTAATTTTAAAAGTTTGCCGCTTAATGATTTTTTTCGTACAGTCTTTCAGAAAACAAGCTATACCACGATCGATTCGTATTTTCATCCTCTTTCGATCGCACATAGCGGTATATGTGCACGCGAAATAGTTTTCAAATTATATGAGCAAAACTAAAGTTATAAATTTGAGCGATTTTTTTTAATTTTAAAAGTTTGCCGCTTAATAACTTTTTTCGTACAGTCTTTCAGAAAACAAACTATACCACGATAGATTCGTATTTTTATTCTCTTTCGATCGTATATAGCGGCATATGTGCACGCAAAATAGTTTTCAAGATATAAGCAAAAACTAAAGTTATAAATTTGAGCGATTTTTTTTAATTTTAAAAGTTTGCCGCTTAATAACTTTTTCGTACAGTCTTTCAGAAAACGAGCTAAACCACGATCGATTCGTATTTTTATTCTCTTTCGATCGTATATAGCGGCATATGTGCACGCAAAATAGTTTTCAAGATATAAGCAAAAACTAAAGTTATAAATTTGAGCGATTTTTTTTAATTTTAAAAGTTTGCCGCTTAATAACTTTTTCGTACAGTCTTTCAGAAAACGAGCTAAACCACGATCGATTCGTATTTTTATTCTCTTTCGATCGTATATAGCGGCATATGTGCACGCAAAATAGTTTTCAAGATATAAGCAAAAACTAAAGTTATAAATTTGAGCGATTTTTTTTAATTTTAAAAGTTTGCTGCTTAATATCTTTTCGTACAGCCTTTCAGAAAACAAGCTACACCACGATCGATTCGTATTTTTATCCTCTTTCAATCGCATATAGCGGTATATGTGCACGCGAAATAGTTTTCGAGATATAAGCGAAAAACTAAAGTTATAAATATAAGCGATTTTTTTTAATTTTAAAAGTTTGCCGCTTAATAACTTTTTTCGTACAGTCTTTCAGAAAACAAGCTATACCACGGTAGATTCGCATTTTTATCCTCTTTCGATCGTATATAGCGGTATATGCGCACGCAGAATAGTTTTCGAGATATAAGCGAAAAACTAGAATTATAAATTTGAGCGAGATTTTTTTAATTTTAAAAGTTTGCCGCTTAATAACTTTTTTCGTACAGTCTTTAAGAAAACAAGCTATATCACGATCGATTCGTATTTTTATCCTCTTTCGATCGTATATAGCGGTATATGTGCACGCGCAATAGTTTAGAGATATAAGCGCAAAACTAAAGTTATAAATTTGAGCGATTTTTTTTAATTTTAAAAGTTCGCCGCCTAATAACTTTTTCCGTACAGTCTTTAATAAAACAAACTATACCACGATCGATTCGTATTTTTTTCCTCTTTCGATCGTATATAGCGGTATATGTGCACGCGAAATAGTTTTCGAGATATAAGCGAAAAACTAAAGATATAAATTTTAGCGATTTTTTTTAATTTTAAAAGTTTGACGCTTAATAACTTTTTTCGTACAGTCTTTCAGAAAACAAACTATACCACGATCGACTCATATTTTAGTCCTCTTTCGATCGTATATAGCGGTATATGTGCACGCGGAATAGTTTTCGAGACATAAGCGAAAAACTAAAGTTATACATTTGAGCGATTTTTTTTAATTTTAAAAGTTTGCCGCTTAATAACTTTTTTGTACAGTCTTTCAGAAAAGTATATAGCGGTATATGTGCACGCAGAATAGTTTTCGCGATATAAGCGAAAAACTAAAATTATAAATTTGAGCGATTTTTTTTTAATTTTAAAAGTTTGCCGCTTAAAAACTTTTTTCGTACAGTCTTTCAGAAAACGAGCTATACCACGATCGATTCGTATTTCTATCTTCTTTCGATCGTATATAGCGGTATATGTGCACGCGGAAGAGTTTTCGAGATAAAGCGAAAAACTAAAGTTATAAATTTGAGCGATTTTTTTTTTAATTTTAAAAGTTTGCCGCTTAATAACTTTTTTCGTACAGTCTTTCAGAAAACGAGCTAAACCACGATCGATTCGTATTTTTATTCTCTTTCGATCGTATATAGCGGTATATGTGCACGCAAAATAGTTTTCAAGATATAAGCAAAAACTAAAGTTATAAATTTGAGCGATTTTTTTTAATTTTAAAAGTTTGCTGCTTAATATCTTTTCGTACAGTCGTTCAGAAAACAAGCTACACCACGATCGATTCGTATTTTTATCCTCTTTCAATCGCATATAGCGGTATATGTGCACGCGAAATAGTTTTCGGGATATAAGCGAAAAACTAAAGTTATAAATATAAGCGATTTTTTTTAATTTTAAAAGTTTTCCGCTTAATAACTTTTTTCGTACAGTCTTTCAGAAAACAAGCTATACCACGATCGACTCATATTTTAATCCTCTTTCGATCGTATATAGCGGTATATGTGCAAGCGGAATAGTTTTCGAGATATAAGCGAAAAACTAAAGGTATAAATTTGAGCGATTTTTTTTAATTTTAAAAGTTTGCCGCTTAAAAACTTTTTTCGTACAGTCTTTCAGAAAATGAGCTATACCACGATCGACTCATATTTTTATCCTCTTTCGATCGTATATAGCGGTATATGCGCACGCAGAATAGTTTTCGAGATATAAGCGAAAAACTAAAGTTATAAATTTGAGCGAGATTTTTTTAATTTTAAAAGTTTGCCGCTTAATAACTTTTTTCGTACAGTCTTTAAGAAAACAAGCTATATCACGATCGATTCGTATTTTTATCCTCTTTCGATCGTATATAGCGGTATATGTGCACGCGGAATAGTTTTCCAGATATAAGCGCAAAACTAAAGTTATAAATTTTTTAACAGTTAAGACAATAGTCTTTTGGGCTAATTATGGTCATTAGAAATTAAATGTAAATAAAACAATTTACTTCATCTTTCACTCAACGTTTCGTCGATAAGGTTGTCGACTTCTTCAGGAGCAGTTTAGATTTTATTAAATTCTGTTTGAAGAAAGTTTTTCTTATACATATGTTCATATTTAAGAAAATATAATTAAAGCTTGACTTACGATTTAGTTTACATCAGAATCATGTATTTAGTTATCATTATTAAAATTAATGAACAACACGACACAAAATTAAATTAATTAATTAATTAATTAATTTTGTGTCGTGTTGTTCATTAATTTTAATAATGATAACTAAATACATGATTCTGATGTAAACTAAATCGTAAGTCAAGCTTTAATTATATTTTCTTAAATATGAACATATGTATAAGAAAAACTTTCTTCAAACAGAATTTAATAAAATCTAAACTGCTCCTGAAGAAGTCGACAACCTTATCGACGAAACGTTGAGTGAAAGATGAAGTAAATTGTTTTATTTACATTTAATTTCTAATGACCATAATTAGCCCAAAAGACTATTGTCTTAACTGTTAAAATATTTAAATAATATTGGTCACAAAAAATCACAAAACTAAAGTTATAAATTTGAGCGATTTTTTTTAATTTTAAAAGTTCGCCGCCTAATAACTTTTTCCGTACAGTCTTTAATAAAACAAGCTATACCACGATCGATTCGTATTTTTATCCTCTTTCGATCGTATATAGCGGTATATGTGCACGCGAAATAGTTTTCGAGATAAAAGCGAAAACCTAAAGATATAAATTTTAGCGATTTTTTTTAATTTCAAAAGTTTGACGCTTAATAACTTTTTTCGTACAGTCTTTTAGAAAACACACTATACCACGATCGACTCATATTTTAGTCCTCTTTCGATCGTATATAGCGGTATATGTGCACGCGGAATAGTTTTCGAGACATAAGCGAAAAACTAAAGTTATACATTTGAGCGATTTTTTTTAATTTTAAAAGTTTGCCGCTTAATAACTTTTTTGTACAGTCTTTCAGAAAAGTATATAGCGGTATATGTGCACGCAGAATAGTTTTCGCGATATAAGCGAAAAACTAAAGTTATAAATTTGAGCGATTTTTTTTAATTTTAAAAGTTTGCCGCTTAAAAACTTTTTTCGTACAGTCTTTCAGAAAACGAGCTATACCACGATCGATTCGTATTTCTATCTTCTTTCGATCGTATATAGCGGTATATGTGCACGCGGAACAGTTTTCGAGATAAAGCGAAAAACTAACTGCCAGGCCCACGATGTCGCAATCGTTCGTTCGTTCGCACAAATACATTCAAAACAAAAACAAATTCTAAAAAATTGTTTTTGTTTAAAATGTAATTATGCGAACGAACGAACGATTGCGACATCGTGGGCCTGGCAGTAAAGTTATAAATTTGAGCGATTTTTTTTTTTAATTTTAAAAGTTTGCCGCTTAATAACTTTTTTCGTACAGTCTCTCAGAAAACGAGCTAAACCACAATCGATTCGTATTTTTATTCTCTTTCGATCGTATATAGCGGTATATGTGCACGCAAAATAGTTTTCGAGATATAAGCGAAAAACTAAAGGTATAAATTTGAGCGATTTTTTTTTAATTTTAAAAGTTTGCCGCTTAAAAACTTTTTTCGTACAGTCTCTCAGAAAACGAGCTATTACACGGTAGATTCGCATTTTTATCCTCTTTCGATCGTATATAGCGGTATAAGTGCACGCGAAATAGTTTTCGAGATATAAGCGAAAAACTAAAGTTATAAATTTGAGCGATTTTTTTTTAATTTTAAAAGTTCGCCGCTTAATAACTTTTAAGATAACAAGCTATACCACGATCGATTCGTATTTTTATCCTCTTTCGATCGTATATAGCGGTATATGTGCACGCGAAACAGTTTTCGAGATATAAGCGAAAAACTAAAGTTATAAATTTGAGCGATTTTTTTTTAATTTTAATAGTTTGCCGCTTAATAACTTTTTTCGTACAGTTTTTCAGAAAACAAGCTACACCACGATCGATTCGTATTTTTATCCTCTTTCAATCGCATATAGCGGTATATGTGCACGCGAAACAGTTTTCGAGATATAAGCGAAAAACTAAAGTTATAAATATAAGCGATTTTTTTTAATTTTAAAAGTTTGCCGCTTAATAACTTTTTTCTTACAGTCTTTCAGAAAACAAGCTATACCACGATCGACTCATATTTTAATCCTCTTTCGATCGTATATAGCGGTATATGTGCACGCGGAATAGTTTTCGAGATATAAGCGAAAAACTAAAGTTATAAATTTTAGCGATTTTTTTTTAATTTTAAAAGTTTGCCGCTTAATAACTTTTTTGTACAGTCTTTCAGAAAACAAGCTATAGCACGATCGATTCGTATTTTATCCCCTTTCGATCGTATGTAGCGGTATATGTGCACGCGGAATGGCTTTCGAGATATAAGCGAAAACTAAAGTTATAAATATGAGCGATTTTTTTTAATTTTAAAAGTTTGCCGCTTAATAACTTTTTTCGTACAGTCTTTCAGAAAACAAGCTATACCAAGATCTATTCGTATTTTGAATCTTCTTTCAATCGTATATAGCGGTATATGCGCACGCGGAATAGTTTTTGAGATATAAGCGAAAAACTAAAGTTATAAATTTGAGCGATTTTTTTTTAATTTTAAAAGTTTGCCGCTTAATAACTTTTTTCGTACAGTCTTTCAGAAAACAAGCTATACCAATATCGATTCGTATTTTTATCCTCTTTCGATCGCATATAGCAGTATATATGCACGCGGAATAATTTTCGAGATATAAGCGCAAAACTAAAGTTATAAATTTGAGCGTTTTTTTTTTAATTTTAAAAGCTTGCCGCTTAATAACTTTTTTCGTACAGTCTTTCAGAAAACAAACTATACCACTATCGACTCATATTTTAATCCTCTTTCAATCGTATATAGCGGTATATGTGCACGCGGAATAGTTTTCGAGATATAAGCGAAAAACTAAAGTTATAAATTTGAGCGATTTTTTTTTTAATTTTAAAAGTTTGCCGCTTAATGATTTTTTTCGTACAGTCTTTCAGAAAACAAGCTATACCACGATCGATTCGTATTTTCATCCTCTTTCGATCGCACATAGCGGTATATGTGCACGCGAAATAGTTTTCAAATTATATGAGCAAAACTAAAGTTATAAATTTGAGCGATTTTTTTTAATTTTAAAAGTTTGCCGCTTAATAACTTTTTTCGTACAGTCTTTCAGAAAACAAACTATACCACGATAGACTCGTATTTTTATCCTCTTTCGATCGTATATAGCGGTATATGTGCACGCAGAATAGTTTTCGAGATATAAGCGAAAAACTAAAGTTATAAATTTGAGCGTTTTTTTTTAATTTTAAAAGTTCGCCGCTTAATAACTTTTTCCGTACAGTCTTTCAGAAAACAAGCTATACCACGATCGATTCACATTTTTATCCTCTTTTGATCGTATATAGCGGTATATGTGCACGCGAAATAGTTTTCGAGATATAAGCGAAAAACTAAAGTTATAAATTTGAGCGATTTTTTTTAATTTTAAAAGTTTGCCGCTTAATAACTTTTTTCGTACAGTCTTTCAGAAAACAAACTATACCACGATCGACTCATATTTTAATCCTCTTTCGATCGTATATAGCGGTATATGTGCACGCGGAATAGTTTTCGAGATATAAGCGAAAAACTAAAGTTATAAATTTGAGCGATTTTTTTTTAATTTTAAAAGTTTGCCGCTTAATAACTTTTTTGTACAGTCTTTCAGAAAACAAGCTATAGCATGATCGATTCGTATTTTATCCCCTTTCGATCGTATGTAGCGGTATATGTGCACGCGGAATGGCTTTCGAGATATAAGCGAAAACTAAAGTTATAAATTAGAGCGATTTTTTTTAATTTTAAAAGTTTGCCGCTTAGTTACTTCTTTCGTACAGTCTTTCAGAAAACAAGCTACACCACGATCGATTCGTATTTTTATCTTCTTTCAATTGTATATAGCGGTATATGTGCACGCGAAATAGTTTTCGAGATATAAGCGAAAAACTAAAGTTATAAATATAAGCGATTTTTTTTAATTTTAAAAGTTTGCCGCTTAATAACTTTTTTCGTACAGTCTTTCAGAAAACAAGCTATACCACGGTAGATTCGCATTTTTATCCTCTTTCGATCGTATATAGCGGTATATGCGCACGCAGAATAGTTTTCGAGATATAAGCGAAAAACTAGAATTATAATTTTGAGCGAGATTTTTTTAATTTTAAAAGTTTGCCGCTTAATAACTTTTTTCGTACAGTCTTTAAGAAAACAAGCTATATCACGATCGATTCGTATTTTTATCCTCTTTCGATCGTATATAGCGGTATATGTGCACGCGCAATAGTTTAGAGATATAAGCGCAAAACTAAAGTTATAAATTTGAGCGATTTTTTTTAATTTTAAAAGTTCGCCGCCTAATAACTTTTTCCGTACAGTCTTTAATAAAACAAGCTATACCACGATCGATTCGTATTTTTTTCCTCTTTCGATCGTATATAGCGGTATATGTGCACGCAAAATAGTTTTCGAGATATAAGCGAAAAACTAAAGATATAAATTTTAGCGATTTTTTTTAATTTTAAAAGTTTGCCGCTTAATAACTTTTTTCGTACAGTCTTTCAGAAAACAAACTATACCACGATCGACTCATATTTTAGTCCTCTTTCGATCGTATATAGCGGTATATGTGCACGCGGAATAGTTTTCGAGACATGAGCGAAAAACTAAAGTTATACATTTGAGCGATTTTTTTTAATTTTAAAAGTTTGCCGCTTAATAACTTTTTTGTACAGTCTTTCAGAAAAGTATATAGCGGTATATGTGCACGCAGAATAGTTTTCGCGATATAAGCGAAAAACTAAAGTTATAAGTTTGAGCGATTTTTTTTTAATTTTAAAAGTTTGCCGCTTAAAAACTTTTTTCGTACAGTCTTTCAGAAAACGAGCTATACCACGATCGATTCGTATTTCTATCTTCTTTCGATCGTATATAGCGGTATATGTGCACGCGGAACAGTTTTCGAGATAAAGCGAAAAACTAAAGTTATAAATTTGAGCGATTTTTTTTTTAATTTTAAAAGTTTGCCGCTTAATAACTTTTTTCGTACAGTCTTTCAGAAAACGAGCTAAACCACGATCGATTCGTATTTTTATCCTCTTTCAATCGCATATAGCGGTATATGTGCACGCGAAATAGTTTTCGGGATATAAGCGAAAAACTAAAGTTATAAATATAAGCGATTTTTTTTAATTTTAAAAGTTTGCCGCTTAAAAACTTTTTTCGTACAGTCTTTCAGAAAACGAGCTATACCACGATCGATTCGTATTTCTATCTTCTTTCGATCGTATATAGCGGTATATGTGCACGCAAAATAGTTTTCCAGATATAAGCAAAAACTAAAGTTATAAATTTGAGCGATTTTTTTTAATTTTAAAAGTTTGCTGCTTAATATCTTTTCGTACAGTCGTTCAGAAAACAAGCTACACCACGATCGATTCGTATTTTTATCCTCTTTCAATCGCATATAGCGGTATATGTGCACGCGAAATAGTTTTCGGGATATAAGCGAAAAACTAAAGTTATAAATATAAGCGATTTTTTTTAATTTTAAAAGTTTTCCGCTTAATAACTTTTTTCGTACAGTCTTTCAGAAAACAAGCTATACCACGATCGACTCATATTTTAATCCTCTTTCGATCGCATATAGCCGTATATGTGCACGCGGAATAGTTTTCGAGATATAAGCGAAAAACTAAAGGTATAAATTTGAGCGATTTTTTTTAATTTGAAAAGTTTGCCGCTTAAAAACTTTTTTCGTACAGTCTCTCAGAAAATGAGCTATACCACGGTAGATTCGCATTCTTATCCTCTTTCGATCGTATATAGCGGTATATGCGCACGCAGAATAGTTTTCGAGATATAAGCGAAAAACTAAAGTTATAAATTTGAGCGAGATTTTTTTAATTTTAAAAGTTTGCCGCTTAATAACTTTTTTCGTACAGTCTTTAAGAAAACAAGCTATATCACGATCGATTCGTATTTTTATCCTCTTTCGATCGTATATAGCGGTATATGTGCACGCGGAATAGTTTTCGAGATATAAGCGCAAAACTAAAGTTATGAATTTGAGCGATTTTTTTTAATTTTAAAAGTTCGCCGCCTAATAACTTTTTCCGTACAGTCTTTAATAAAACAAGCTATACCACGATCGATTCGTATTTTTATCCTCTTTCGATCGTATATAGCGGTATATGTGCACGCGAAATAGTTTTCGAGATATAAGCGAAAAACTAAAGATATAAATTTTAGCGATTTTTTTTAATTTCAAAAGTTTGACGCTTAATAACTTTTTTCGTACAGTCTTTTAGAAAACAAACTATACCACGATCGACTCATATTTTAGTCCTCTTTCGATCGTATATAGCGGTATATGTGCACGCGGAATAGTTTTCAAAACATAAGCGAAAAACTAAAGTTATACATTTGAGCGATTTTTTTTAATTTTAAAAGTTTGCCGCTTAAAAACTTTTTTCGTACAGTCTTTCAGAAAATGAGCTATACCACGATCGATTCGTATTTCTATCTTCTTTCGATCGTATATAGCGGTATATGTGCACGCGGAACAGTTTTCGAGATAAAGCGAAAAACTAACTGCCAGGCCCACGATGTCGCAATCGTTCGTTCGTTCGCACAAATACATTCAAAACAAAAACAAATTCTAAAAAATTGTTTTTGTTTAAAATGTAATTATGCGAACGAACGAACGATTGCGACATCGTGGGCCTGGCAGTAAAGTTATAAATTTGAGCGATTTTTTTTTTAATTTTAAAAGTTTGCCGCTTAATAACTTTTTTCGTACAGTCTCTCAGAAAACGAGCTAAACCACGATCGATTCGTATTTTTATTCTCTTTCGATCGTATATAGCGGTATATGTGCACGCAAAATAGTTTTCAAGATATAAGCAAAAACTAAAGTTATAAATTTGAGCGATTTTTTTTAATTTTAAAAGTTTGCTGCTTAATATCTTTTCGTACAGTCTTTTAGAAAACAAGCTACACCACGATCGATTCGTATTTTTATCCTCTTTCAATCGCATATAGCGGTATATGTGCACGCGAAATAGTTTTCGAGATATAAGCGAAAAACTAAATTTATAAATATAAGCGATTTTTTTTAATTTTAAAAGTTTGCCGCTTAATAACTTTTTTCGTACAGTCTTTCAGAAAACAAGCTATACCACGATTGACTCATATTTTAATCCTCTTTCGCTCGTATATAGCGGTATATGTGCACGCGGAATAGTTTTCGAGATATAAGCGAAAAACTGAAGGTATAAATTTGAGCGATTTTTTTTTAATTTTAAAAGTTCGCCGCTTAATAACTTTTAAGATAACAAGCTATACCACGATCGATTCGTATTTTTATCCTCTTTCGATCGTATATAGCGGTATATGTGCACGCGAAACAGTTTTCGAGATATAAGCGAAAAACTAAAGTTATAAATTTTAGCGATTTTTTTTTAATTTTAAAAGTTTGCCGCTTAATAACTTTTTTGTACAGTCTTTCAGAAAACAAGCTATAGCACGATCGATTCGTATTTTATCCCCTTTCGATCGTATGTAGCGGTATATGTGCACGCGGAATGGCTTTCGAGATATAAGCGAAAACTAAAGTTATAAATATGAGCGATTTTTTTTTAATTTTAAAAGTTTGCCGCTTAATAACTTTTTTCGTACAGTCTTTCAGAAAACAAGCTATACCAAGATCTATTCGTATTTTTAATCTTCTTTCAATCGTATATAGCGGTATATGCGCACGCGGAATAGTTTTTGAGATATAAGCGAAAAACTAAAGTTATAAATTTGAGCGATTTTTTTTTTAATTTTAAAAGTTTGCCGCTTAATAACTTTTTTCGTACAGTCTTTCAGAAAACAAGCTATACCAATATCGATTCGTATTTTTATCCTCTTTCGATCGCATATAGCAGTATATATGCACGCAGAATAATTTTCGAGATATAAGCGCAAAACTAAAGTTATAAATTTGAGCGTTTTTTTTTTAATTTTAAAAGCTTGCCGCTTAATAACTTTTTTCGTACAGTCTTTCAGAAAACAAACTATACCACTATCGACTCATATTTTAATCCTCTTTCAATCGTATATAGCGGTATATGTGCACGCGGAATAGTTTTCGAGATATAAGCGAAAAACTAAAGTTATAAATTTGAGCGATTTTTTTTTTAATTTTAAAAGTTTGCCGCTTAATGATTTTTTTCGTACAGTCTTTCAGAAAACAAGCTATACCACGATCGATTCGTATTTTCATCCTCTTTCGATCGCACATTGCGGTATATGTGCACGCGAAATAGTTTTCAAATTATATGAGCAAAACTAAAGTTATAAATTTGAGCGATTTTTTTTAATTTTAAAAGTTTGCCGCTTAATAACTTGTTTTCGTACAGTCTTTCAGAAAACAAACTATACCACGATAGATTCGTATTTTTATCCTCTTTCGATCGTATATAGCGGTATATGTGCACGCAGAATAGTTTTCGAGATATAAGCGAAAAACTAAAGTTATAAATTTGAGCGTTTTTTTTTAATTTTAAAAGTTCGCCGCTTAATAACTTTTTCCGTACAGTCTTTCAGAAAACAAGCTATACCACGATCGATTCACATTTTTATCCTCTTTTGATCCTATATAGCGGTATATGTGCACGCGAAATAGTTTTCGAGATATAAGCGAAAAACTAAAGTTATAAATTTGAGCGATTTTTTTAATTTTAAAAGTTTGCCGCTTAATAACTTTTTTCGTACAGTCTTTCAGAAAACAAACTATACCACGATCGACTCCTATTTTAATCCTCTTTTGATCGTATATAGCGGTATATGTGCACGCGGAATAGTTTTCGAGATATAAGCGAAAAACTAAAGTTATAAATTTGAGCGATTTTTTTTTAATTTTAAAAGTTTGCCGCTTAATAACTTTTTTGTACAGTCTTTCAGAAAACAAGCTATAGCATGATCGATTCGTATTTTATCCCCTTTCGATCGTATGTAGCGGTATATGTGCACGCGGAATGGCTTTCGAGATATAAGCGAAAACTAAAGTTATAAATTGGAGCGATTTTTTTTAATTTTAAAAGTTTGCCGCTTAGTTACTTCTTTCGTACAGTCTTTCAGAAAACAAGCTACACCACGATCGATTCGTATTTTTATCTTCTTTCAATTGTATATAGCGGTATATGTGCACGCGAAATAGTTTTCGAGATATAAGCGAAAAACTAAAGTTTTAAATATGAGCGAATTTTTTTAATTTTAAAAGTTTGCCGCTTAATAACTTTTTTCGTACAGTCTTTCAGAAAACAAACTATACCACGATAGATTCGTATTTTTATCTTCTTTCGATCGTATATAGCGGTATATGTGCACTTAGAATAGTTTTCGAGATATAAGCAAAAACTAAAGTTATAAATTTGAGCGATTTTTTTTTAATTTTAAAAGTTTGCCGCATAAAAACTTTTTTCGTACAGTCTCTCAGAAAACGAGCTATACCACGATCGATTCGTATTTTTATCCTCTTTCGATCGTATATAGGGGTATATGTGCACGCAAAATAGTTTTCGAGATATAAGCGAAAAACTAAAGTTATAAATTTGAGCGATTTTTTTAATTTTAAAAGTGTGCCGCTTAATAACTTTTTTCGTACAGTCTTTCAGAAAACAAACTATACCACGATAGATTCGCATTTTTATCCTCTTTCGATCGTATATAGCGGTATATGCGCACGCAGAATAGTTTTCGAGATATAAGCGAAAAACTAAAGTTATAAATTTGAGCGATTTTTTTTTAATTTTAAAAGTTTGCCGCTTAATAACTTTTTTCGTACAGTCTTTTAGAAAACAAGCTATACCACGATGGATTCGTATTTTTATCCTTTTTCGATCGTATATAGCGGTATATGTGCACGCGGAATAGTTTTCGAGATATAAGCGCAAAACTAAAGTTATAAATTTGAGCGATTTTTTTTAATTTTAAAAGTTCGCCGTTTAATAACTTTTTCCGTACAGTCTTTAAGAAAACAAGCTATACCACGATCGATTCGTATTTTTATCTTCTTTCGATCGTATATAGCGGTATATGTGCACGCGAAATAGTTTTCGATATATAAGCGAAAAACTAAAGTTATAAATTTGAGCGATTTTTTTTAATTTTAAAAGTTTGCCGCTTAATAACTTTTTTCGTACAGTCTTTCAGAAAACAAACTATAGCACGATCGATTCGTATTTTATCCTCTTTCGATCGTATATAGCAGTATGTGTGCACGCAGAATAGGTTTCGAGATATAAGCGCAAGACTAAAGTTATAAATTTGAGCGATTTTTTTTAATTTTAAAAGTTCGCCGTTTAATAACTTTTTCCGTACAGTCTTTAAGAAAACAAGCTATACCACGATCGATTCGTATTTTTATCCTCTTTCCATCGTATATAGCGGTATATGTGCACGCAGAATAGTTTTCGAGATATAAGCGAAAAACTGAAGTTATAAATTTGAGCGATTTTTTTTTTTAATTTTAAAAGTTTGCCGCTTAATAACTTTTTTCGTACAGTCTTTAAGAAAACAAGCTATACCGCGATCGATTCGTATTTTTATCCTCTTTCGATCGCATATAGCGCTATATGTGCACGCGGAATAGTTTTCGAGATATAAGCGCAAAACTAAAGTTATAAATTTGAGCGATTTTTTTTAATTTTAATAGTTCGCCGCTTAATAACTTTTTTCGTACAGTCTTTAAGAAAACAAGCTATACCGCGATCGATTCGTATTTTTATCCTCTTTCGATCGTATATAGCGGTATATGTGCACGCGGAATAGTTTTCGAGATATAAGCGCAAAACTAAAGTTATAAATTTGAGCGATTTTTTTTAATTTCAAAAGTTCGCCGCCTAATAACTTTTTCCGTACAGTCTTTAATAAAACAAGCTATACCACGATCGATTCGTATTTTTATCCTCTTTCGATCGTATATAGCGGTATATGTGCACGCGAAATAGTTTTCGAGATATAGGCGAAAAACTAAAGATATAAATTTTAGCGATTTTTTTTAATTTTAAAAGTTTGCCGCTTAATAACTTTTTTGTACAGTCTTTCAGAAAACAAGCTATAGCACGGTCGATTCGTATTTTATCCCCTTTCGATCGTATGTAGCGGTATATTTGCACGCGGAATGGCTTTCGAGATATAAGCGAAAACTAAAGTTATAAATTGGAGCGATTTTTTTTAATTTTAAAAGTTTGCCGCTTAGTTACTTCTTTCGTACAGTCTTTCAGAAAACAAGCTACACCACGATCGATTCGTATTTGTATCCTCTTTCAATCGTATATAGCGGTATATGTGCACGCGAAATAGTTTTCGAGATATAAGCGAAAAACTAAAGTTATAAATATGAGCGATTTTTTTTAATTTTAAAAGTTTGCCGGTTAATAACTTTTTTCGTACAGTCTTTCAGAAAACAAGCTATACCACGATAGATTCGTATTTTTATCCTCTTTCGATCGCATATAGCGGTATATGTGCACGCAGAATAGTTTTCGAGATATAAGCGAAAAACTAAAGTTATAAATTTTAGCGATTTTTTTTAATTTTAAAATTTTGCCGCTTAAAAACTTTTTTCGTACAGTCTTTCAGAAAACAAACTAAACCACGATAGATTCGTATTTTTATCCTCTTTCGATCGCATATAGCGGTATATGCGCGCGCAGAACAGTTTTCGAGATATAAGCGAAAAACTAAAGTTATAAATTTGAGCGATTTTTTTTAATTTTAAAAGTTTGCCGCTTAATAACTTTTTTCGTACAGTCTTTTAGAAAACAAGTTATACCACGATGGATTCGTATTTTTATCCTTTTTCGATCGCATATAGCGGTATATGTGCACGCGGAATAGTTTTCGAGATATAAGCGCAAAACTAAAGTTATAAATTTGAGCGATTTTTTTTAATTTTAAAAGTTCGCCGCTTAATAACTTTTTTCGTACAGTCTTTAAGAAAACAAGCTATACCGCGATCGATTCGTATTTTTATCCTCTTTCGATCGTATATAGCGGTATATGTGCACGCGGAATAGTTTTCGAGATATAAGCGCAAAACTAAAGTTATAAATTTGAGCGATTTTTTTTAATTTTAAAAGTTCGCCGCCTAATAACTTTTTCCGTACAGTCTTTAATAAAACAAGCTATACCACGATCGACTCATGTTTTACTCCTCTTTCGATCGTATATAGCGGTATATGTGCACGCGGAATAGTTTTCGAGATATAAGCGAAAAACTAAAGTTATAAATTTGAGCGATTTTTTCTTAATTTTAAAAGTTTGCCGCTTAATAACTTTTTTGTACAGTCTTTCAGAAAACAAGCTATAGCACGGTCGATTCGTATTTTATCCCCTTTCGATCGTATATAGCGGTATATGTGCACGCGGAATGGCTTTCGAGATATAAGCGAAAACTAAAGTTATAAATTGGAGCGATTTTTTTTAATTTTAAAAGTTTGCCGCTTAGTTACTTCTTTCGTACAGTCTTTCAAAAAACAAGCTACACCACGATCGATTCGTATTTGTATCCTCTTTCAATCGTATATAGCGGTATATGTGCACGCGAAATAGTTTTCGAGATATAAGCGAAAAACTAAAGTTATAAATATGAGCGATTTTTTTTAATTTTAAAAGTTTGCCGGTTAATAACTTTTTTCGTACAGTCTTTCAGAAAACAAACTATACCACGATAGATTCGTATTTTTATCCTCTTTCGATCGCATATAGCGGTATATGTGCACGCAGAATAGTTTTCGAGATATAAGCGAAAAACTAAAGTTATAAATTTTAGCGATTTTTTTTAATTTTAAAATTTTGCCGCTTAAAAACTTTTTTCGTACAGTCTTTCAGAAAACAAACTAAACCACGATAGATTTGTATTTTTATCCTCTTTCGATCGCATATAGCGGTATATGCGCGCGCAGAACAGTTTTCGAGATATAAGCGAAAAACTAAAGTTATAAATTTGAGCGATTTTTTTTAATTTTAAAAGTTTGCCGCTTAATAACTTTTTTCGTACAGTCTTTTAGAAAACAAGTTATACCACGATGGATTCGTATTTTTATCCTTTTTCGATCGCATATAGCGGTATATGTGCACGCGGAATAGTTTTCGAGATATAAGCGCAAAACTAAAGTTATAAATTTGAGCGATTTTTTTTAATTTTAAAAGTTCGCCGCTTAATAACTTTTTCCGTACAGTCTTTAAGAAAACAAGCTATACCACGATCGATTCGTATTTATATCCTCTTTTGATCGTATATAGCGGTATATGTGCACGCGGAATATTTTTCGAGATATAAGTGAAAAACTAAAGTTTTAAATTTGAGCGATTTTTTTTAACTTTAAATGTTTGCTGCTTAATAAGTTTTTTCGTACAGTCTTTCAGAAAACAAACTATAGCACGATCGATTCGTATTTTATCCTCTTTCGATCGTATATAGCGATATATGTGCACGCGGAATAGTTTTCGAGATATAAGCGAAAAACTAAAGTTATAAATTTGAGCAATTTTTTTTTTATTTTAAAAGTTTGCCGCTTAATAACTTTTTTCGTACAGTCTTTTAGAAAACAAGTTATACAACGATGGATTCGTATTTTTTCCTCTTTCGATCGCATATAGCGGTATATGTGCACGCAGAATAGGTTTCGCGATATAAGCGAAAAACTTAAGTCATAAATTGGAGCGATTTTTTTTAATTTTAAAAGTTTGCCGCGTAAGAACTTTTTCCGTACAGTGTTTAAGAAAACAAGCTATACCACGATCGATTCGTATTTTTATCCTCTTACGATCATAAATAGCGATATATGTGCGCGCGGAATAGTTTTCGAGATGTAAGCGAAAAACTAAAGTTATAAATTTGAGCAATTTTTTTTAATTTTAAAAGTTTGCCGCTTAATAACTTTTTTCGTAGAGTCTTTCAGAAAACAAACTATAGCACGATCGATTCATATTTTAATGCGCTTTTGATCGAATGTAGCGGTATATGTGCACTCGGAATAGTTTTCGAGATATAAGCAAAAAACTAAAGTTATAAATTTGAGTGATTTTTTAATTTTAAAAGTTTGCCGCTTAATAACTTTTTTCGAACATTCTTTCAGAAAACAAGCTATGCCACGATCGATTCGTATTTTTGTCCTCTTTGGATCGTATATAGCAGTATATGTGCACGCGGAATAGTTTTCGACATATAAGCACAAAACTAAAGTTATAAATTTGAGCGATTTTTTTAATTTTAAAAGTTTGTCGCTTAATAACTTTTTTCCTTCAGTCTTTCAGAAAACAAACTATACCACGATCGATTCGTTGTTGTATCCTCTTTTGATCGTATATAGCGGTATATGTGCACGCGGAATAGTTTTCAAGATATAAGCGAGAAACTAAAGTTATAAATTTGAACGATTTTTTTTAATTTTAAAAGTTTGCCGCTTAATAAGTTTTTTCGTACAGTCTTTCAGAAAACAAGCTATACCACGATCGATTCGTATTTTTATCCTTTTTCGATCGCATATAGCGGTGTATGTGCACGCGGAATAGTTTTCGAAATATAAGCACAAAACTAAAGTTATAAATTTGAGCGATTTTTTTTAATTTTAAAAGTTTGCCGCTTAATAACTTTTTTCGTACAGTCTTTCAGAAAACAAACTATACCACGATAGATTCGTATTTTTATCCTCTTTCGATCGTATATAGCGGTATATGTGCACGCAGAATAGTTTCGAGATATAAGCGAAAAACTAAAGTTATAAATTTGAGCGATTTTTTTTTAATTTTAAAAGTTTGCCGCTTAAAAACTTTTTTCGTACAGTCTTTCAGAAATCAAGCTATACCACGATCGATTCATATTTTAATGCGCTTTCGATCGTATGTAGCGGTATATGTGCACGCGGAATAGTTTTCGAGATATAAGCAAAAAACTAAAGTTATAAATTTGAGTAATTTTTTAATCTTAAAAGTTTGCCGCTTATTAACTTTTTCGTACAGTCTTTCAGAAAACAAGCTATACCACGATCGATTCGTATTTTTATCCTCTTTCGATCGCATATAGCGGTATATGTGCACAAGGAATAGTTTTCGAGATATAAGCAGAAAACTAAAGTTATAAATTTGAGCGATTTTTTTTTAATTTTAAAAGTTTGCCGCTTAAAAACTTTTTTCGTACAGTCTTTCAGAAAACAAGCTATACCACGATCGATTCATATTTTAATGCGCTTTCGATCGTATGTAGCGGTATATGTGCACGCGGAATAGTTTTCGAGATATAAGCAAAAAACTAAAGTTATAAATTTGAGTAATTTTTTAATCTTAAAAGTTTGCCGCTTATTAACTTTTTCGTACAGTCTTTCAGAAAGCAAGCTATACCACGATCGATTCGTATTTTTATCCTCTTTCGATCGCATATAGCGGTATATGTGCACAAGGAATAGTTTTCGAGATATAAGCAGAAAACTAAAGTTATAAATTTGAGCGATTTTTTTTAATTTTAAAAGTTTGCCGCTTAATAACTTTTTTCGTACATTCTTTCAGAAAACAAGCTATACCACGATCGATTCGAACTTTTATCCTCTTTCGATCGTATATAGCGGTATATGTGCACGCGGAACAGTTTTCGAGATAAAGCGAAAAACTAAAGTTATAAATTTGAGCGATTTTTTTTAATTTTAAAAGTTTACCGCTTAATAACTTTTTTTCTTCAGTCTTTCAGAAAACAAATTATGCCACGATCGATTCGTATTTTTATCCTCTTTCGATCGTAATTAGCGATTAATGTGCACGCGGAACAGTTTTCGAGATATATGCAAAAAACTAAAGTTATAAATTTGAGTAATTTTTTAATCTTAAAAGTTTGCCGCTTATTAACTTTTTCGTACAGTCTTTCAGAAAACAAGCTATACCACGATCGATTCATATTTTTATCCTCTTTCGATCGCATATAGCGGTATATGTGCACAAGGAATAGTTTTCGAGATACAAGCAAAAAACTAAAGTTATAAATTTGAGTGATTTTTTAATTTTAAAAGTTTGCCGCTTAATAACTTTTTTCGTACATTCTTTCAAAAAACAAGCTATACCACGATTGATTCGTACTTTCATCCTCTTTCGATCGTATATAGCGGTATATGTGCACGCGGAATATTTTTCGAGATATAAGCGAAAATCTAAAGTTATAAATTTGAGCGATTTTTTTTAATTTTAAAAGTTTGCCGCTTAATAACTTTTTTTCTTCAGTCTTTCAGAAAACAAATTATGCCACGATCGATTCGTATTTTTATCCTCTTTCGATCGTAATTAGCGATTAACGTGCACGCGGAACAGTTTTCGAGATATAAGCGAAAATCTAAAGTTATAAATTTGAGCAATTTTTTTTTAATTTTAAAAGTTTGCCGCTTAATAACTTTTTTCGTACAGTCTTTCAGAAACCAAGCTATACCACGATCGATTCATATTTTAATGCGCTTTCGATCGTATGTAGCGGTATATGTGCACGCGGAATAGTTTTCGAGATATAAGCAAAAAACTAAAGTTATAAATTTGAGTAATTTTTTAATCTTAAAAGTTTGCCGCTTAATAACTTTTTTCGTACAGTCTTTCAGAAAACAAGCTATACCACGATCGATTCGTATTTTTATCCTCTTTCGATCGCATATAGCGGTATATGTGCACAAGGAATAGTTTTCGAGATATAAGCAGAAAACTAAAGTTATAAATTTGAGCGATTTTTTTTAATTTTAAAAGTTTGCCGCTTAATAACTTTTTTCGTTCAGTCTTTCAGAAAACAAACTATACCACGATCGATTCGTATTTTTATCCCCTTTTGATCGTATATAGCGGTATATGTGCACGCGGAATAGTTTTCGAGATATAAGCGAAAAACTAAAGTTATAAATTTGAGCGATTTTTTTTATTTTTAAAAGTTTGCCGCTTAATAACTTTTTTCGTTCAGTCTTTCAGAAAACAAGCTATACCACGATCGATTCGTATTTTTATCCCCTTTCGATCGTATATAGCGGTATATGGGCACGCGGAATAGTTTTCGAGATATAAGCGCAAAACTAAAGTTATAAATTTGAGCGATTTTTTTTAATTTTAAAAGTTCGCCGTTTAATAACTTTTTCCGTACAGTCTTTATGAAAACAAGCTATACCACGACCGATTCGTACTTTTATCCTCTTTCGATCGTATATAGCGGTATATGTGCACGCGGAATATTTTTCGAGATATAAGCGAAAAACTCAAGTTATAAATTTGAGCAATTTTTTTTAATTTTAAAAGTTTGCCGCTTAATAACTTTTTTCATACAGTCTCAGAAAACAAGCTATACCACGATCGATTCGTGTTTTTATCCTCTTTCGATCGCATATAGCGGTATATGTGCACGCGGAACAGTTTTCGAGATAAAGCGAAAAACTAAAGTTATAAATTTGAGCGATTTTTTTTTAATTTTAAAAGTTTGCCGCTTAATAACTTTTTCGTACAGTCTTTCAGAAAACGAGCTATATCACGATCGATTCGTATTTTTATTCTCTTTCGATCGTATATAGCGGTATGTGTGCATGCAAAATAGTTTTCAAGATATAAGCAAAAACTAAAGTTATAAATTTGAGCGATTTTTTTTATTTTAAAAGTTTGCCGCTTAATTACTTTTTTCGTACAGTCTTTCAGAAAACAAGCTATACCACGATCGATTCGTATTTTTATCCTCTTTCGATCGTATATAGCGGTATTTGTGCACGCGAAATAGTTTTCGAGATATAAGCGAAAAACTAAAGTTATAAATTTGAGCGATTTTATTTTAATTTTAAAAGTTTGTCGCTTAATAACTTTTTTCGTACAGTCTTTCAGAAAACAAACTATAGCACGATCGATTCGTATTTTATCCCCTTTCGATCGTATATAGCGGTATGTGTGCACGCAGAATAGGTTTCGAGATATAAGCGAAAAACTAAAGTTATAAATTGGAGCGATTTTTTTTAATTTTAAAAGCTTGCCGCCTAATAACTTTTTTCGTACAGTCTTTCAGAAAACAAACTATACCACGATTGATTCGTATTTTTATCCTTTTTCTATCGTATATAGCGGTATATGTGCACGCAGAATAGTTTTCGAGATATAAGCGAAAAACTAAAGTTATAAATTTGAGCAATTTTTTTTTTTAATTTTAAAAGTTTGCCGCTTAAAAACTTTTTCGTACAGTCTTTCAGAAAACGAGCTATACCACGATCGATTCGTATTTCTATCTTCTTTTGATCGTATATAGCGCTATATGTGCACGCGAAATAGTTTTCGAGATATAAGCGAAAAACTAAAGTTATAAATTTGAGCGATGTTTTTTAATTTTAAAAGTTTGCCGCTTAATAACTTTTTTCGTACAGTCTTTCAGAAAACAAACTATACCACGGTCGACTCATATTTTACTCTTCTTTCGATCGTATATAGCGGTATATGTGCACGCGGAATAGTTTTCGAGATATAAGCGAAAAACTAAAGTTATAAATTTGAGCGATTTTTTCTTAATTTTAAAAGTTTGCCGCTTAATAACTTTTTTGTACAGTCTTTCAGAAAACAAGCTATAGCTCGGTCGATTCGTATTTTATCCCCTTTCGATCGTATGTAGCGGTATATGTGCACGCGAAATGGCTTTCGATTTTTCGACTTTTAATTTTAAAAGTTTGTCGCTTAGTTACTTCTTTCGTACAGTCTTTCAGAAAACAAGCTACACCACGATCGATTCGTATTTGTATCCTCTTTCAATCGTATATAGCGGTATATGTGCACGCGAAATAGTTTTCGAGATATAAGCGAAAAACTAAAGTTATAAATATGAGCGATTTTTTTTAATTTTAAAAGTTTGCCGGTTAATAACTTTTTTCGTACAGTCTTTCAGAAAACAAACTATACCACGATAGATTCGTATTTTTATCCTCTTTTGATCGCATATAGCGGTATATGTGCACGCAGAATAGTTTTCGAGATATAAGCGAAAAACTAAAGTTATAAATTTGAGCGATTTTTTTTAACTTTAAAAGTTTTCTGCTTAATAAGTTTTTTCGTACAGTCTTTCAGAAAACAAACTATAGCACGATCGATTCGTATTTTATCCTCTTTCGATCGTATATAGCGATATATGTGCACGCGGAATAGTTTTCGAGATATAAGCGAAAAACTAAAGTTATAAATTTGAGCAATTTTTTTTTTATTTTAAAAGTTTGCCGCTTAATAACTTTTTTCGTACAGTCTTTTAGAAAACAAGTTATACCACGATGGATTCGTATTTTTTCCTCTTTCGATCGCATATAGCGGTATATGTGCACGCAGAATAGGTTTCGAGATATAAGCGAAAAACTAAAGTTATAAATTGGAGCGATTTTTTTTAATTTTAAAAGCTTGCCGCCTAATAACTTTTTTCGTACAGTCTTTCAGAAAACAAGCTATACCACGATCGATTCGTATTTTTATCCTCTTTCGATCGCATATAGCGGTATATGTGCACAAGGAATAGTTTTCGAGATATAAGCAGAAAACTAAAGTTATAAATTTGAGCGATTTTTTTTTAATTTTAAAAGTTTGCCGCTTAAAAACTTTTTTCGTACAGTCTTTCAGAAAACAAGGTATACCACGATCGATTCATATTTTAATGCGCTTTCGATCGTATGTAGCGGTATATGTGCACGCGGAATAGTTTTCGAGATATAAGCAAAAAACTAAAGTTATAAATTTGAGTAATTTTTTAATCTTAAAAGTTTGCCGCTTATTAACTTTTTCGTACAGTCTTTCAGAAAGCAAGCTATACCACGATCGATTCGTATTTTTATCCTCTTTCGATCGCATATAGCGGTATATGTGCACAAGGAATAGTTTTCGAGATATAAGCAGAAAACTAAAGTTATAAATTTGAGCGATTTTTTTTAATTTTAAAAGTTCGCCGCTTAATAACTTTTTTCGTACATTCTTTCAGAAAACAAGCTATACCACGATCGATTCGAACTTTTATCCTCTTTCGATCGTATATAGCGGTATATGTGCACGCGGAACAGTTTTCGAGATAAAGCGAAAAACTAAAGTTATAAATTTGAGCGATTTTTTTTAATTTTAAAAGTTTGCCGCTTAGCGGTATATGTGCACGCGGAACAGTTTTCGAGATAAAGCGAAAAACTAAAGTTATAAATTTGAGCGATTTTTTTTAATTTTAAAAGTTTACCGCTTAATAACTTTTTTTCTTCAGTCTTTCAGAAAACAAATTATGCCACGATCGATTCGTATTTTTATCCTCTTTCGATCGTAATTAGCGATTAATGTGCACGCGGAACAGTTTTCGAGATATAAGCAAAAAACTAAAGTTATAAATTTGAGTAATTTTTTAATCTTAAAAGTTTGCCGCTTATTAACTTTTTCGTACAGTCTTTCAGAAAACAAGCTATACCACGATCGATTCGTATTTTTATCCTCTTTCGATCGCATATAGCGGTATATGTGCACAAGGAATAGTTTTCGAGATACAAGCAAAAAACTAAAGTTATAAATTTGAGTGATTTTTTAATTTTAAAAGTTTGCCGCTTAATAACTTTTTTCGTACATTCTTTCAAAAAACAAGCTATACCACGATTGATTCGTACTTTTATCCTCTTTCGATCGTATATAGCGGTATATGTGCACGCGGAATATTTTTCGAGATATAAGCGAAAATCTAAAGTTATAAATTTGAGCGATTTTTTTTAATTTTAAAAGTTTTCTGCTTAATAAGTTTTTTCGTACAGTCTTTCAGAAAACAAACTATAGCACGATCGATTCGTATTTTATCCTCTTTCGATCGTATATAGCGATATATGTGCACGCGGAATAGTTTTCGAGATATAAGCGAAAAACTAAAGTTATAAATTTGAGCAATTTTTTTTTTATTTTAAAAGTTTGCCGCTTAATAACTTTTTTCGTACAGTCTTTTAGAAAACAAGTTATACCACGATGGATTCGTATTTTTTCCTCTTTCGATCGCATATAGCGGTATATGTGCACGCAGAATAGGTTTCGCGATATAAGCGAAAAACTTAAGTCATAAATTGGAGCGATTTTTTTTAATTTTAAAAGTTTGCCGCGTAAGAACTTTTTCCGTACAGTGTTTATGAAAACAAGCTATACCACGATCGATTCGTATTTTTATCCTCTTACGACCATATATAGCAATATATGTGCACGCGGAATAGTTTTCGAGATATAAGCGAAAAACTAAAGTTATAAATTTGAGCAATTTTTTTTTAATTTTAAAAGTTTGCCGCTTAATAACTTTTTTCGTAGAGTCTTTCAGAAAACAAACTATACCACGATCGATTCATATTTTAATGCGCTTTTGATCGAATGTAGCGGTATATGTGCACTCGGAATAGTTTTCGAGATATAAGCAAAAAACTAAAGTTATAAATTTGAGTGATATTTTAATTTTAAAAGTTTGCCGCTTAATAACTTTCTTCGTACATTCTTTCAGAAAACAAGCTATGCCACGATCGATTCGTATTTTTATCCTCTTTTGATCGCATATAGCAGTATATGTGCACGCGGAATAGTTTTCGACATATAAACACAAAACTAAAGTTATAAATTTGAGCGATTTTTTTAATTTTAAAAGTTTGCCGCTTAATAACTTTTTTCCTTCAGTCTTTCAGAAAACAAACTATACCACGATCGATTCACTGTTGGATCCTCTTTTGATCGTATATAGCGGTATATGTGCACGCGGAATAGTTTTCAAGATATAAGCGAGAAACTAAAGTTATAAATTTGAGCGATTTTTTTTAATTTTAAAAGTTTGCCGCTTAGTAAGTTTTTTCGTACAGTCTTTCAGAAAACAAGCTATACCACGATCGATTCGTATTTTTATCCTTTTTCGATCGCATATAGCGGTGTATGTGCACGCGAAATAATTTTCGAAATAGAGGCACAAAACTAAAGTTATAAATTTGAGCGATTTTTTTTAATTTTAAAAGTTTGCCGCTTAATAACTTTTTTCGTACAGTCTTTCAGAAAACAAACTATACCACGATAGATTCGTATTTTTATCCTCTTTCGATGGTATATAGCGGTATATGTGCACGCAGAATAGTTTCGAGATATAAGCGAAAAACTAAAGTTATAAATTTGAGCGATTTTTTTTTAATTTTAAAAGTTTGCCGCTTAAAAACTTTTTTCGTACAGTCTTTCAGAAAACGAGCTATACCACGATCGATTCGTATTTCTATCTTCTTTCGATCGTATATAGCGGTATATGTGCACGCGGAACCGTTTTCGAGATAAAGCGAAAAACTAAAGTTATAAATTTGAGCGATTTTTTTTTTTAATTTTAAAAGTTAGCCGCTTAATAACTTTTTTCGTACAGTCTTTTAGAAAACAAGCTATACCACGATCGATTCGTATTTTTATCTTCTGTCGATCGTATATAGCGATATATGTGCACGCGGAATAGTTTTCGCGATATAAGCGAAAAACTCAAGTTATAAATTTGAGCAACTTTTTTTAATTTTAAAAGTTTGCCGCTTAATAACTTTTTTCGTACAGTCTTTCAGAAAACAAACTATACCACGATCGATTCATATTTTAATGCGCTTTCGATCGTATGTAGCGGTATATGTGCACGCGGAATAGTTTTCGAGATATAAGCAAAAAACTAAAGTTATAAATTTGAGTAATTTTTTAATCTTAAAAGTTTGCCGCTTATTAACTTTTTTCGTACAGTCTTTCAGAAAACAAGCTATACCACGATCGATTCGTATTTTTATCCTCTTTCGATCGCATATAGCGGTATATGTGCACAAGGAATAGTTTTCGAGATATAAGCAGAAAACTAGAGTTATAAATTTGAGCGATTTTTTTTAATTTTAAAAGTTTGCCGCTTAATAACTTTTTTCGTTCAGTCTTTCAGAAAACAAACTATACCACGATCTTTCGATCGTAATTAGCGATTAATGTGCACGCGGAACAGTTTTCGAGATATAAGCGAAAATCTAAAGTTATAAATTTGAGCAATTTTTTTTTTTAAAGTTTGCCGCTTAATAATTTTTTCGTACAGTCTTTCAGAAAACAAGCTATACCACGATCGATTCATACTTTAATGCGCTTTCGATCGTATGTAGTTATAAATTTGAGTAATTTTTTAATCTTAAAAGTTTGCCGCTTAATAACTTTTTCCGTACAGTCTTTATGAAAACAAGCTATACCACGACCGATTCGTACTTTTATCCCCTTTTGATCGTATATAGCGGTATATGTGCACGCGGAATAGTTTTCGAGATATAAGCGAAAAACTAACTAATTTGAGCGATTTTTTTTTAATTTTAAAAGTTCGCCGCTTAATAACTTTTTTCGTACATTCTTTCAGAAAACAAGCTATACCACGATCGATTCGAACTTTTATCCTGTTTCGATCGTATATAGCGGTATATGTGCACGCGGAATATTTTTCGAGAAATAAGCAAAAAACTAAAGTTATAAATTTGAGCAATTTTTTTTAATTTTAAAAGTTTGCCGCTTAGCGGTATATGTGCACGCGGAACAGTTTTCGAGATAAAGCGAAAAACTAAAGTTGTAAATTTGAGCGATTTTTTTTAATTTTAAAAGTTTGCCGCTTAATATCTTTTTTCGTACAGCCTTTTAGAAAACAAGCTACACCACGATCGATTCGTATTTTTATCCTCTTTCGATCGTATATAGCGCTATATGTGCACGCGGAATAGTTTTCCAGATATAAGCAAAAAACTAAAGTTATAAATTTGAGTGATTTTTTAATTTTAAAAGTTTGCCGCTTAATAACTTTTTTCGTACATTCTTTCAAAAAACAAGCTATACCACGATTGATTCGTACTTTTATCCTCTTTTGATCGTATATAGCGGTATATGTGCACGCGGAATATTTTTCGAGATATAAGCGAAAATCTAAAGTTATAAATTTGAACGATTTTTTTTAATTTTAAAAGTTTGCCGCTTAATAACTTTTTTTCTTCAGTCTTTCAGAAAACAAATTATGCCACGATCGATTCGTATTTTTATCCTCTTTCGATCGTAATTAGCGATAAATGTGCGCGCGAAACAGTTTTCGAGATATAAGCGAAAATCTAAAGTTATAAATTTGAGCAATTTTTTTTAATTTTAAAAGTTTGTCGCTTAATAACTTTTTTCGTACAGTCTTTCAGAAAACAAGCTATACCACGATCGATTCATATTTTAATGCGCTTTCGATCGTATGTAGCGGTATATGTGCACGCGGAATAGTTTTCGAGATATAAGCAGAAAACTAAAGTTATAAATTTGAGCGATTTTTTTTAATTTTAAAAGTTTGCCGCTTAATAACTTTTTTCGTACAGTCTTTCAGAAAACAAACTATACCACGATCGATTCGTATTTTTATCCCCTTTTGATCGTATATAGCGGTATATGTGCACGCGGAATAGTTTTCGAGATATAAGCGAAAAACTAAAGTTATAAATTTGAGCGATTTTTTTTATTTTTAAAAGTTTGCCGCTTAATAACTTTTTTCGTTCAGTCTTTCAGAAAACAAACTATACCACGATCGATTCGTATTTTTATCCCCTTTCGATCGTATATAGCGGTATATGGGCACGCGGAATAGTTTTCGAGATATAAGCGCAAAACTAAAGTTATAAATTTGAGCGATTTTTTTTAATTTTAAAAGTTTGCCGCTTAATAACTTTTTTCGTTCAGTCTTTCAGAAAACAAACTATACCACGATCGATTCGTACTTTTATCCTCTTTTGATCGTATATTGCGGTATATGTGCACGCGGAATAGTTTTCGAGATATAAGCGAAAAACTAAAGTTATAAATTTGAGCGATTTTTTTTATTTTTAAAAGTTTGCCGCTTAATAACTTTTTTCGTTCAGTCTTTATGAAAACAAGCTATACCACGACCGATTCGTACTTTTATCCTCTTTCGATCGTATATAGCGGTATATGTGCACGCGGAATATTTTTCGAGATATAAGCGAAAAACTCAAGTTATAAATTTGAGCAATTTTTTTTAATTTTAAAAGTTTGCCGCTTAATAACTTTTTTCGTACAGTCTCTCAGAAAACGAGCTATACCACGATCGATTCGTATTTCTATCTTCTTTCGATCGTATATAGCGGTATATGTGCACGCGGAACAGTTTTCGAGATAAAGCGAAAAACTAAAGTTAAAATTTGAGCGATTTTTTTTTAATTTTAAAAGTTTGCCGCTTAATAACTTTTTTCGTATAGTCTTTCAGAAAACAAGCTATACCACGATCGATTCGTATTTTTATCCTCTTTCGATCGCATATAGCGATATATGTGCACGCGGTATAGATTTCGAGATATAAGCACAAAACTAAAGTTATAAATTTGAGCGATTTTTTTTAATTTTAAAAGTTTGCCGCTTAATAACTTTTTTCGTACAGTCTTTCAGAAAACAAGCTATACCACGATCGATACGTATTTTTATCCTCTTTCGATCGTATATAGCGATATATGTGCACGCGGTATAGATTTCGAGATATAAGCACAAAACTAAAGTTATAAATTTGAGCGATTTTTTTTAATTTTAAAAGTTTGCCGCTTAATAACTTTTTTCATACAGTCTTTTAGAAAACAAGTTATACCACGATCGATTTGTATTTTTATACTCTTTCGATCGTATATAGCGGTATATGTGCACGCGGAATAGTTTTCGAGATATAAGCACAAAACTAAAGTTATAAATTTGAGCGATTTTTTTTAATTTTAAAAGTTTGCCGCTTAATAACTTTTTTCGTTCAGGCTTTTAGAAAACAAACTATACCACGATCGATTCGTATTTTTATCCTCTTTTGATCGTATGTAGCGGTATATGTGCACGCAGAATAGTTTTCGAGATATAAGCGAAAACCTAAAGTTATAAATTTGAGCGATTTTTTTTAATTTTAAAAGTTTGCCGCTTAATAAGTTTTTTCGTACAGTCTTTCAGAAAACAAGCTATACCACAATCGATTCGTATTTTTATCCTCTTTCGATCGCATATAGCGATATATGTGCACGCGGTATAGATTTCGAGATATAAGCACAAAACTAAAGTTATAAATTTGATGATTTTTTTTAATTTTAAAAGTTTGCCGCTTAATAACTTTTTTTCTTCAGTCTTTCAGAAAACAAATTATGCCACGATCGATTCGTATTTTTATCCTCTTTCGATCGTAATTAGCGATTAATGTGCACGCGAAACAGTTTTCGAGATATAAGCGAAAATCTAAAGTTATAAATTTGAGCAATTTTTTTTAATTTTAAAAGTTTGTCGCTTAATAACTTTTTTCGTACAGTCTTTCAGAAAACAAGCTATACCACGATCGATTCATATTTTAATGCGCTTTCGATCGTATGTAGCGGTATATGTGCACGCGGAATAGTTTTCGAGATATAAGCAGAAAACTAAAGTTATAAATTTGAGCGATTTTTTTTAATTTTAAAAGTTTGCCGCTTAATAACTTTTTTCGTTCAGTCTTTCAGAAAACAAACTATACCACGATCGATTTGTATTTTTATCCCCTTTTGATCGTATATAGCGGTATATGTGCACGCGGAATAGTTTTCGAGATATAAGCGAAAAACTAAAGTTATAAATTTGAGCGATTTTTTTTATTTTTAAAAGTTTGCCGCTTAATAACTTTTTTCGTTCAGTCTTTCAGAAAACAAACTATACCACGATCGATTCGTATTTTTATCCCCTTTCGATCGTATATAGCGGTATATGGGCACGCGGAATAGTTTTCGAGATATAAGCGCAAAACTAAAGTTATAAATTTGAGCGATTTTTTTTAATTTTTAAAGTTTGCCGCTTAATAACTTTTTTCGTTCAGTCTTTCAGAAAACAAACTATACCACGATCGATTTGTATTTTTATCCTCTTTTGATCGTATATTGCGGTATATGTGCACGCGGAATAGTTTTCGAGATATAAGCGAAAAACTAAAGTTATAAATTTGAGCGATTTTTTTTATTTTTAAAAGTTTGCCGCTTAATAACTTTTTTCGTTCAGTCTTTATGAAAACAAGCTATACCACGACCGATTCGTACTTTTATCCTCTTTCGATCGTATATAGCGGTATATGTGCACGCGGAATATTTTTCGAGATATAAGCGAAAAACTCAAGTTATAAATTTGAGCAATTTTTTTTAATTTTAAAAGTTTGCCGCTTAATAACTTTTTTCGTACAGTCTCTCAGAAAACGAGCTATACCACGATCGATTCGTATTTCTATCTTCTTTCGATCGTATATAGCGGTATATGTGCACGCGGAACAGTTTTCGAGATAAAGCGAAAAACTAAAGTTAAAATTTGAGCGATTTTTTTTTAATTTTAAAAGTTTGCCGCTTAATAACTTTTTTCGTATAGTCTTTTAGAAAACAAGCTAAACCACGATCGATTCGTATTTTTATCCTCTTTCGATCGTATATAGCGGTATATGTGCACGCGGAATAGTTTTCGAGATATAAGCGCAAAACTAAAGTTATAAATTTGAGCGTACAGTCTTTAAGAAAACAAGCTATATCACGATCGATTCGTACTTTTATCCTCTTTCGATCGCATATAGCGGTATATGTGCACGCGGAATATTTTTCGAGATATAAGCGAAAAACTAAAGTTATAAATTTGAGCGATTTTTTTTTAATTTTAAAAGTTTGCCGCTTAATAACTTTTTTTCGTTCAGTCTTTCAGAAAACAAGCTATACCACAATCGATTCGCATTTTTATCCTCTTTTGATCGTATATAGCGGTATATGTGTACGCAGAATAGTTTTCGAGATATAAGCGAAAACCTAAAGTTATAAATTTGAGCGATTTTTTTTAATTTTAAAAGTTTGTCGCTTAATAAGTTTTTTCGTACAGTCTTTCAGAAAACAAGCTATACCACGATCGATTCGTATTTTTATCCTCTTTCGATCGCATATAGCGATATATGTGCACGCGGTATAGATTTCGAGATATAAGCACAAAACTAAAGTTATAAATTTGAGCGATTTTTTTTAATTTTAAAAGTTTGCCGCTTAATAACTTTTTTCGTACAGTCTTTCAGAAAACAAGCTATACCACGATCGATACGTATTTTTATCCTCTTTCGATCGTATATAGCGATATATGTGCACGCGGTATAGATTTCGAGATATAAGCACAAAACTAAAGTTATAAATTTGAGCGATTTTTTTTAATTTTAAAAGTTTGCCGCTTAATAACTTTTTTCATACAATCTTTTAGAAAACAAGTTACACCACGATCGATTTGTATTTTTATCCTCTTTCGATCGTATATAGCGGTATATGTGCACGCGGAATAGTTTTCGAGATATAAGCACAAAACTAAAGTTATAAATTTGAGCGATTTTTTTTAATTTTAAAAGTTTGCCGCTTAATAACTTTTTTCGTTCAGGCTTTTAGAAAACAAACTATACCACGATCGATTCGTATTTTTATCCTCTTTTGATCGTATATAGCGGTATATGTGCACGCAGAATAGTTTTCGAGATATAAGCGAAAACCTAAAGTTATAAATTTGAGCGATTTTTTTTAATTTTAAAAGTTTGCCGCTTAATAAGTTTTTTCGTACAGTCTTTCAGAAAACAAGCTATACCACAATCGATTCGTATTTTTATCCTCTTTCGATCGCATATAGCGATATATGTGCACGCGGTATAGATTTCGAGATATAAGCACAAAACTAAAGTTATAAATTTGAGCGATTTTTTTTAGTTTTAAAAGTTTGCCGCTTAATAACTTTTTTCGTACAGTCTTTCAGAAAACAAGCTATACCACGATCGATACGTATTTTTATCCTCTTTCGATCGCATATAGCGGTATATGTGCACGCGGAATAGTTTTCGAGATATAAGCACAAAACTAAAGTTATAAATTTGAGCGATTTTTTTTAATTTTAAAAGTTTGCCGCTTAATAACTTTTTTCGTTCAGGCTTTTAGAAAACAAACTATACCACGATCGATTCGTATTTTTATCCTCTTTTGATCGTATATAGCGGTATATGTGCACGCAGAATAGTTTTCGAGATATAAGCGAAAACCTAAAGTTATAAATTTGAGCGATTTTTTTTAATTTTAAAAGTTTGCCGCTTAATAAGTTTTTTCGTACAGTCTTTCAGAAAACAAGCTATACCACGATCGATTCGTATTTTTATCCTCTTTCGATCGCATATAGCGATATATGTGCACGCGGTATAGATTTCGAGATATAAGCACAAAACTAAAGTTATAAATTTGAGCGATTTTTTTTAATTTTAAAAGTTTGCGGCTTAATAACTTTTTTCGTACAGTCTTTAAGAAAACAAGCTATACCACGATCGATTTGTATTTTTATCCTCTTTCGATCGTATATAGCGGTATATGTGCACGCGGAATAGTTTTCGACATATAAGCACAAAACTAAAGTTATAAATTTGAGCAATTTTTTTTAATTTTAAAAGTTTGCCGCTTAATAACTTTTTTCGTTCAAGCTTTTAGAAAACAAACTATACCACGATCTGTTCGTATTTTTATCCTCTTTTGATCGCATATAGCGGTATATGTGCACGCGGAATAGTTTTCGAGATATAAGCACAAAACTAAAGTTATAAATTTGAGCGATTTTTTTTAATTTTAAAAGTTTGCCGCTTAATAACTTTTTCCGTACAGTCTTTAAGAAAACAAGCTATACCACGATCGATTTGTATTTTTATCCTCTTTCGATCGTATATAGCGGTATATGTGCACGCGGAACAGTTTTCGAGATATAAGCACAAAACTAAAGTTATAAATTTGATCGATTTTTTTTAATTTTAAAAGTTTGCCGCTTAATAACTTTTTTCGTTCAGGCTTTTAGAAAACAAACTATACCACGATCGATTCGTATTTTTATCCTCTTTTGATCGTATATAGCGGTATATGTGCACGCAGAATAGTTTTCGAGATATAAGCGAAAACCTAAAGTTATAAATTTGAGCGATTTTTTTTAATTTTAAAAGTTTGCCGCTTAATAAGTTTTTTCGTACAGTCTTTCAGAAAACAAGCTATACCACGATCGATTCATATTTTTATCCTCTTTCGATCTCATATAGCGGTATATGTGCACGCGGAATAGATTTCGAGATATAAGCACAAAACTAAAGTTATAACTTTGAGCGATTTTTTTTCATTTTAAAAGTTTGCGGCTTAATAACTTTTTTCGTACAGTCTTACAGAAAACAAGCTATACCACGATCGATTCATATTTTAATGCGCTTTCGATCGTATGTAGCGGTATATGTGCACGCGGTATAGATTTCGAGATATAAGCACAAAACTAAAGTTATAAATTTGAGCGATTTTTTTTAATTTTAAAAGTTTGCCGCTTAAAAACTTTATTCGTACAGTCTTTCAGAAAACGAGCTATACCACGTTCGATTCGTATTTTTATCCTCTTTTGATCGTTTATAGCGGTATATGTGCACGCGGAATAGTTTTCGAGATATGAGCGCAAAACTAAAGTTATAAATTTGAGCGATTTTTTTTAATTTTAAAAGTTCACCGCTTAATAACTTTTTTCGTACAGTCTCTCAGACAACAAACTATACCACGATAGATTTGTATTTTTATCCTCTTTCGATCGTATATAGCGGTATATGTCCACGCAGAATAGTTTTCGAGATATAAGCGAAAAACTAAAGTTATAAATTTGAGCGATTTTTTTTAATTTTAAAAGTTTGCCGCTTAAAAACTTTATTCGTACAGTCTTTCAGAAAACGAGCTATACCACGTTCGATTCGTATTTTTATCCTCTTTTGATCGTTTATAGCGGTATATGTGCACGCGGAATAGTTTTCGAGATATGAGCGCAAAACTAAAGTTATAAATTTGAGCGATTTTTTTTAATTTTAAAAGTTCACCGCTTAATAACTTTTTCCGTACAGTCTTTAAGAAAACAAGCTATACCACGATCGATTCATATTTTAATGCGCTTTCGATCGTATGTAGCGGTATATGTGCACGCGGTATAGATTTCGAGATATAAGCACAAAACTAAAGTTATAAATTTGAGCGATTTTTTTTAATTTTAAAAGTTTGCCGCTTAATAACTTTTTTCGTACAGTCTTTCAGAAAACAAGCTATACCATGATCGATACGTATTTTTATCCTCTTTCGATCGCATATAGCGGTATATATGCACGCGGAATAGTTTTCGAGATATAAGCACAAAACTAAAGTTATAAATTTGAGCGATTTTTTTTTAATTTTAAAAGTTCGCCGTTTAATAACTTTTTCCGCACAGCCTTTAAGAAAACAAGCTATACCACGATCAATTTATATTTTAATGCGCTTTCGATCGTATGTAGCGGTATATGTGCACGCGGAATAGTTTTCGAGATATAAGCAAAAAACTAAAGTTATAAATTTGAGTGATTTTTTAATTTTAAAAGTTTGCCGCTTAATAACTTTTTTCATACAGTCTCAGAAAACAAGCTATACCACGATCAATTCATATTTTTATCCTCTTTCGATCGCATATAGCGGTATATGTGCACGCAGATCGATTTTTTTTAATTTTAAAAGTTTGCCGCTTAATAACTTTTTTCGTACAGTCTTTCAGAAAACAGGCTATACCACGATCGATTCGTATTTTTATCCTCTTTCGATCGCATATAGCGATATATGTGCACGCGGAATAGTTTTCGAGATATAAGCACAAAACTAAAGTTATAAATTTGAGCGATTTTTTTTAATTTTAAAAGTTTGCCGCTTAATAACTTTTTTCGTTCAGGCTTTTAGATAACAAACTATACCACGATCGGTTCGTATTTTTATCCTCTTTTGATCGCATATAGCGGTATATCTGCACGCGGAATAGTTTTCGAGATATAAGCACAAAACTAAAGTTATAAATTTGAGCGATTTTTTTTAATTTTAAAAGTTTGCCGCTTAATAACTTTTTCCGTACAGTCTTTAAGAAAACAAGCTATACCACGATCGATTTGCATTTTTATCCTCTTTCGATCGTATATAGCGGTATATATGCACGCGGAACAGTTTTCGAGATATAAGCACAAAACTAAAGTTATAAATTTGATCGATTTTTTTTAATTTTAAAAGTTTGCCGCTTAATAACTTTTTTCGTACAGTCTTACAGAAAACAAGCTATACCACGATCGATACGTCTTTTTATCCTCTTTCGATCGTATGTAGCGGTATATGTGCACGCAGAATAGTTTTCGAGATATAAGCACAAAAGTAAAGTTATAAATTTGAGCGTTTTTTTTTTAATTTTAAAAGTTTGCCGCTTAATAACTTTTTTCGTACAGTCTCTCAGACAACAAACTATACCACGATAGATTCGTATTTTTATACTCTTTCGATCGTATATAGCGGTATATGTGCACGCGGAACAGTTTTCGAGATATAAGCACAAAACTAAAGTTATAAATTTGATCGATTTTTTTTAATTTTAAAAGTTTGCCGCTTAATAACTTTTTTCGTTCAGGCTTTTAGAAAACAAACTATACCACGATCGACTCGTATTTTTATCCTCTTTTGATCGTATATAGCGGTATATGTGCACGCAGAATAGTTTTCGAGATATAAGCGAAAACCTAAAATTATAAATTTGAGCGATTTTTTTTAATTTTAAAAGTTTGCCACTTAATAAGTTTTTTCGTACAGTCTTTCAGAAAACAAGCTATACCACGATCGATTCATATTTTTATCCTCTTTCGATCTCATATAGCGGTATATGCGCACGCGGAATAGATTTCGAGATATAAGCACAAAACTAAAGTTATAACTTTGAGCGATTTTTTTTCATTTTAAAAGTTTGCGGCTTAATCACTTTTTTCGTACAGTCTTACAGAAAACAAGCTATACCACGATCGATACGTATTTTTATCCTCTTTCGATCGTATGTAGCGGTGTATGTGCACGCAGAATAGCTTTCGAGATATAAGCACAAAAGTAAAGTTATAAATTTGAGCGTTTTTTTTTTTAATTTTAAAAGTTTGCCGCTTAATAACTTTTTTCGTACAGTCTCTCAGACAACAAACTATACCACGATAGATTCGTATTTTTATCCTTTTTCGATCGTATATAGCGGTATATGTCCACGCAGAATAGTTTTCGAGATATAAGCGAAAATCTAAAGTTATAAATTTGAGCGATTTTTTTTAATTTTAAAAGTTTGCCGCTTAAAAACTTTATTCGTACAGTCTTTCAGAAAACGAGCTATACCACGTTCGATTCGTATTTTTATCCTCTTTTGATCGTTTATAGCGGTATATGTGCACGCGGAATAGTTTTCGAGATATGAGCGCAAAACTAAAGTTATAAATTTGAGCGATTTTTTTTAATTTTAAAAGTTCACCGCTTAATAACTTTTTCCGTACAGTCTTTAAGAAAACAAGCTATACCACGATCGATTCATATTTTAATGCGCTTTCGATCGTATGTAGCGGTATATGTGCACGCGGTATAGATTTCGAGATATAAGCAGAAAACTAAAGTTATAAATTTGAGCGATTTTTTTTAATTTTAAAAGTTTGCCGCTTAATAACTTTTTTCGTACAGTCTTTCAGAAAACAAGCTATACCACGATCGATACGTATTTTTATCCTCTTTCGATCGCATATAGCGGTATATATGCACGCGGAATAGTTTTCGAGATATAAGCACAAAACTAAAGTTATAAATTTGAGCGATTTTTTTTTAATTTTAAAAGTTCGCCGTTTAATAACTTTTTCCGTACAGCCTTTAAGAAAAAAAGCTATACCACGATCGATACGAATTTTTATCCTCTTTCGATCGTATGTAGCGGTGTATGTGCACGCAGAATAGTTTTCGAGATATAAGCACAAAAGTAAAGTTATAAATTTGAGCGTTTTTTTTTTAATTTTAAAAGTTTGCCGCTTAATAACTTTTTTCGTACAGTCTCTCAGACAACAAACTATACCACGATAGATTCGTATTTTTATCCTCTTTCGATCGTATATAGCGGTATATGTCCACGCAGAATAGTTTTCGAGATATAAGCGAAAATCTAAAGTTATAAATCTGAGCGATTTTTTTTAATTTTAAAAGTTTGCCGCTTAAAAACTTTATTCGTACAGTCTTTCAGAAAACGAGCTATACCACGTTCGATTCGTATTTTTATCCTCTTTTGATCGTTTATAGCGGTATATGTGCACGCGGAATAGTTTTCGAGATATGAGCGCAAAACTAAAGATATAAATTTGAGCGATTTTTTTTAATTTTAAAAGTTCACCGCTTAATAACTTTTTCCGTACAGTCTTTAAGAAAACAAGCTATACCACGATCGATTCATATTTTAATGCGCTTTCGATCGTATGTAGCGGTATATGTGCACGCGGAATAGTTTTCGAGATATAAGCAAAAAACTAAAGTTATAAATTTGAGTGATTTTTTAATTTTAAAAGTTTGCCGCTTAATAACTTTTTTCATACAGTCTCAGAAAACAAGCTATACCACGATCAATTCATATTTTTATCCTCTTTCGATCGCATATAGCGGTATATGTGCACGCAGAATAGTTTTCGAGATATAAACACAAAACTAAAGTTATAAATTTGAGCGATTTTTTTTAATTTTAAAAGTTTGCAGCTTAATAACTTTTTTCGTTCAGTCTTTCAGAAAACAAACTATACCACGATCGATTCGTATTTTTATCCTCTTTTGATCGTATATTACGGTATATGTGCACGCGGAATAGTTTTCGAGATATAAGCGAAAAACTAAAGTTATAAATTTGAGCGATTTTTTTTAATTTTAAAAGTTTGCCGCTTAATAAGTTTTTTCGTACAGTCTTTCAGAAAACAAGCTATACCACGATCGATTCGTATTTTTATCCTCTTTTGATCGCATATAGCGGTATATGTGCACGCAGAATAGTTTTCGAGATATAAACACAAAACTAAAGTTATACATTTGAGCGATTTTTTTTAATTTTAAAAGTTTGCCGCTTAATAACTTTTTTCGTACAGTCTTTCAGAAAACAGGCTATACCGCGATCGATTCGTATTTTTATCCTCTTTCGATCGCATATAGCGATATATGTGCACGCGGAATAGTTTTCGAGATATAAGCACAAAACTAAAGTTATAAATTTGAGCGATTTTTTTTAATTTTAAAAGTTTGCCGCTTAATAACTTTTTTCGTTCAGGCTTTTAGAAAACAAACTATACCAAGATCGGTTCGTATTTTTATCCTCTTTTGATCGCATATAGCGGTATATGTGCACGCGGAATAGTTTTCGAGATATAAGCACAAAACTAAAGTTATAAATTTGAGCGATTTTTTTTAATTTTAAAAGTTTGCCGCTTAATAACTTTTTCCGTACAGTCTTTAAGAAAACAAGCTATACCACGATCGATTTGCATTTTTATCCTCTTTCGATCGTATATAGCGGTATATGTGCACGCGGAACAGTTTTCGAGATATAAGCACAAAACTAAAGTTATAAATTTGATCGATTTTTTTTAATTTTAAAAGTTTGCCGCTTAATAACTTTTTTCGTTCAGGCTTTTAGAAAACAAACTATACCACGATCGATTCGTATTTTTATCCTCTTTTGATCGTATATAGCGGTATATGTGCACGCAGAATAGTTTTCGAGATATAAGCGAAAACCTAAAGTTATAAATTTGAGCGATTTTTTTTAATTTTAAAAGTTTGCCGCTTAATAAGTTTTTTCGTACAGTCTTTCAGAAAACAAGCTATACCACGATCGATTCATATTTTTATCCTCTTTCGATCTCATATAGCGGTATATGTGCACGCGGAATAGATTTCGAGATATAAGCACAAAACTAAAGTTATAACTTTGAGCGATTTTTTTTCATTTTAAAAGTTTGCCGCTTAATAACTTTTTTCGTTCAGGCTTTTAGAAAACAAACTATACCACGATCGGTTCGTATTTTTATCCTCTTTTGATCGCATATAGCGGTATATGTGCACAAGGAATAGTTTTCGAGATATAAACACAAAACTAAAGTTATAAATTTGAGCGTTTTTTTTTTAATTTTAAAAGTTTGCCGCTTAATAACTTTTTTCGTTCAGTCTTTTAGAAAACAAACTATACCACGATCGATTCGTATTTTTATCCTCTTTTGATCGTATATTGCGGTATATGTGCACGCGGAATAGTTTTCGAGATATAAGCGAAAAACTAAAGTTATAAATTTGAGCGATTTTTTTTAATTTTAAAAGTTTGCCGCTTAATAAGTTTTTTCGAACAGTCTTTCAGAAAACAAGCTATACCACGATCGATTCGTATTTTTATCCTCTTTTGATCGCATATAGCGGTATATGTGCACGCAGAATAGTTTTCGAGATATAAACACAAAACTAAAGTTATAAATTTGAGCGATTTTTTTTAATTTTAAAAGTTTGCCGCTTAATAACTTTTTTCGTACAGTCTTTCAGAAAACAGGCTATACCACGATCGATTCGTATTTTTATCCTCTTTCGATCGCATATAGCGATATATGTGCACGCGGAATAGTTTTCGAGATATAAGCACAAAACTAAAGTTATAAATTTGAGCGATTTTTTTTAATTTTAAAAGTTTGCCGCTTAATAACTTTTTTCGTTCAGGCTTTTAGAAAACAAACTATACCACGATCGGTTCGTATTTTTATCGTCTTTTGATCGCATATAGCGGTATATGTGCACGCGGAATAGTTTTCGAGATATAAGCACAAAACTAAAGTTATAAATTTGAGCGATTTTTTTTAATTTTAAAAGTTTGCCGCTTAATAACTTTTTCCGTACAGTCTTTAAGAAAACAAGCTATACCACGATCGATTTGCATTTTTATCCTCTTTCGATCGTATATAGCGGTATATATGCACGCGGAACAGTTTTCGAGATATAAGCACAAAACTAAAGTTATAAATTTGATCGATTTTTTTTAATTTTAAAAGTTTGCCGCTTAATAACTTTTTTCGTACAGTCTTACAGAAAACAAGCTATACCACGATCGATACGTCTTTTTATCCTCTTTCGATCGTATGTAGCGGTATATGTGCACGCAGAATAGTTTTCGAGATATAAGCACAAAAGTAAAGTTATAAATTTGAGCGTTTTTTTTTAATTTTAAAAGTTTGCCGCTTAATAACTTTTTTCATACAGTCTCTCAGACAACAAACTATACCACGATAGATTCGTATTTTTATCCTCTTTCGATCGTATATAGCGGTATATGTGCACGCGGAACAGTTTTCGAGATATAAGCACAAAACTAAAGTTATAAATTTGATCGATTTTTTTTAATTTTAAAAGTTTGCCGCTTAATAACTTTTTTCGTTCAGGCTTTTAGAAAACAAACTATACCACGATCGATTCGTATTTTTATCCTCTTTTGATCGTATATTGCGGTATATGTGCACGCAGAATAGTTTTTGAGATATAAGCACAAAACTAAAGTTATAAATTTGAGCGATTTTTTTTAATTTTAAAAGTTTGCCGCTTAATAACTTTTTTCGTTCAGGCTTTTAGAAAACAAACTATACCACGATCGGTTCGTATTTTTATCCTCTTTTGATCGCATATAGCGGTATATGTGCACGCGGAATAGTTTTCGAGATATAAGCACAAAACTAAAGTTATAAATTTGAGCGATTTTTTTTAATTTTAAAAGTTTGCCGCTTAATAACTTTTTCCGTACAGTCTTTAAGAAAACAAGCTATACCACGATCGATTTGCATTTTTATCCTCTTTCGATCGTATATAGCGGTATATATGCACGCGGAACAGTTTTCGAGATATAAGCACAAAACTAAAGTTATAAATTTGATCGATTTTTTTTAATTTTAAAAGTTTGCCGCTTAATAACTTTTTTCGTACAGTCTTACAGAAAACAAGCTATACCACGATCGATACGTCTTTTTATCCTCTTTCGATCGTATGTAGCGGTATATGTGCACGCAGAATAGTTTTCGAGATATAAGCACAAAAGTAAAGTTATAAATTTGAGCGTTTTTTTTTAATTTTAAAAGTTTGCCGCTTAATAACTTTTTTCGTACAGTCTCTCAGACAACAAACTATACCACGATAGATTCGTATTTTTATCCTCTTTCGATCGTATATAGCGGTATATGTGCACGCGGAACAGTTTTCGAGATATAAGCACAAAACTAAAGTTATAAATTTGATCGATTTTTTTTAATTTTAAAAGTTTGCCGCTTAATAACTTTTTTCGTTCAGGCTTTTAGAAAACAAACTATACCACGATCGATTCGTATTTTTATCCTCTTTTGATCGTATATAGCGGTATATGTGCACGCAGAATAGTTTTCGAGATATAAGCGAAAACCTAAAGTTATAAATTTGAGCGATTTTTTTTAATTTTAAAAGTTTGCCGCTTAATAAGTTTTTTCGTACAGTCTTTCAGAAAACAAGCTATACCACGATCGATTCATATTTTTATCCTCTTTCGATCTCATATAGCGGTATATGTGCACGCGGAATAGATTTCGAGATATAAGCACAAAACTAAAGTTATAACTTTGAGCGATTTTTTTTCATTTTAAAAGTTTGCGGCTTAATCACTTTTTTCGTACAGTCTTACAGAAAACAAGCTATACCACGATCGATACGTATTTTTATCCTCTTTCGATCGTATGTAGCGGTGTATGTGCACGCAGAATAGTTTTCGAGATATAATCACAAAAGTAAAGTTATAAATTTGAGCGTTTTTTTTTTAATTTTAAAAGTTTGCCGCTTAATAACTTTTTTCGTACAGTCTCTCAGACAACAAGCTACACCACGATAGATTCGTATTTTTATCCTCTTTCGATCGTATATAGCGGTATATGTCCACGCAGAATAGTTTTCGAGATATAAGCGAAAATCTAAAGTTATAAATTTGAGCGATTTTTTTTAATTTTAAAAGTTTGCCGCTTAAAAACTTTATTCGTACAGTCTTTCAGAAAACGAGCTATACCACGTTCGATTCGTATTTTTATCCTCTTTTGATCGTTTATAGCGGTATATGTGCACGCGGAATAGTTTTCGAGATATGAGCGCAAAACTAAAGTTATAAATTTGAGCGATTTTTTTTAATTTTAAAAGTTCACCGCTTAATAACTTTTTCCGTACAGTCTTTAAGAAAACAAGCTATACCACGATCGATTCATATTTTAATGCGCTTTCGATCGTATGTAGCGGTATATGTGCACGCGGTATAGATTTCGAGATATAAGCACAAAACTAAAGTTATAAATTTGAGCGATTTCTTTTAATTTTAAAAGTTTGCCGCTTAATAACTTTTTTCGTACAGTCTTTCAGAAAACAAGCTATACCATGATCGATACGTATTTTTATCCTCTTTCGATCGCATATAGCGGTATATATGCACGCGGAATAGTTTTAGAGATATAAGCACAAAACTAAAGTTATAAATTTGAGCGATTTTTTTTTAATTTTAAGAGTTCGCCGTTTAATAACTTTTTCCGTACAGCCTTTAAGAAAACAAGCTATACCACGATCGATTTATATTTTAGTGCGCTTTCGATCGTATGTAGCGTATATGTGCACGCGGAATAGTTTTTGAGATATAAGCAAAAAACTAAAGTTATAAATTTGAGTGATTTTTTAATTTTAAAAGTTTGCCGCTTAATAACTTTTTTCATACAGTCTCAGAAAACAAGCTATACCACGATCGATACGTATTTTTATCCTCTTTCGATCGTATGTAGCGGGTTATGTGCACGTAGAATAGTTTTCGAGATATAATCACAAAAGTAAAGTTATAAATTTGAGCGTTTTTTTTTAATTTTAAAAGTTTGCCGCTTAATAACTTTTTTCGTACAGTCTCTCAGACAACAAACTATACCACGATAGATTCGTATTTTTATCCTCTTTCGATCGTATATAGCGGTATATGTCCACGCAGAATAGTTTTCGAGATATAAGCGAAAATCTAAAGTTATAAATTTGAGCGATTTTTTTTAATTTTAAAAGTTTGCCGCTTAAAAACTTTATTCGTACAGTCTTTCAGAAAACGAGCTATACCACGTTCGATTCGTATTTTTATCCTCTTTTGATCGTTTATAGCGGTATATGTGCACGCGGAATAGTTTTCGAGATATGAGCGCAAAACTAAAGTTATAAATTTGAGCGATTTTTTTTAATTTTAAAAGTTCACCGCTTAATAACTTTTTCCGTACAGTCTTTAAGAAAACAAGCTATACCACGATCGATTCATATTTTAATGCGCTTTCGATCGTATGTAGCGGTATATGTGCACGCGGTATAGATTTCGAGATATAAGCACAAAACTAAAGTTATAAATTTGAGCGATTTCTTTTAATTTTAAAAGTTTGCCGCTTAATAACTTTTTTCGTACAGTCTTTCAGAAAACAAGCTATACCATGATCGATACGTATTTTTATCCTCTTTCGATCGCATATAGCGGTATATATGCACGCGGAATAGTTTTCGAGATATAAGCACAAAACTAAAGTTATAAATTTGAGCGATTTTTTTTAATTTTAAAAGTTCGCCGTTTAATGACTTTTTCCGTACAGCCTTTAAGAAAACAAGCTATACCACAATCGATTTATATTTTAATGCGCTTTCGATTGTATGTAGCAGAATATGTGCACGCAGAATAGTTTTCGAGATATAAACACAAAACTAAAGTTATACATTTGAGCGATTTTTTTTAATTTTAAAAGTTTGCCGCTTAATAACTTTTTTCGTTCAGTCTTTCAGAAAACAAGCTATACCACGATCGATTCGTATTTTTATCCTCTTTTGATCGTATATTGCGGTATATGTGCACGCGAAATAGTTTTCGAGATATAGGCACAAAACTAAAGTTATAAATTTGAGCGATTTTTTTTAATTTTAAAAGTTTGCCGCTTAATAACTTTTTTCGTTCAGGCTTTTAGAAAACAAACTATACCACGATCGAGATATAAGCACAAAACTAAAGTTATAAATTTGAGCGATTTTTTTTTAATTTTAAAAGTTTGCCGCTTAATAACTTTTTCCGTACAGTCTTTAAGAAAACAAGCTATACCACGATCGATTTGCATTTTTATCCTCTTTCGATCGTATATAGCGGTATATGTGCACGCGGAACAGTTTTCGAGATATAAGCACAAAACTAAAGTTATAAATTTGATCGATTTTTTTTAATTTTAAAAGTTTGCCGCTTAATAACTTTTTTCGTTCAGGCTTTTAGAAAACAAGCTATACCACGATCGATTCGTATTTTTATCCTCTTTTGATCGTATATAGCGGTATATGTGCACGCATAATAGTTTTCGAGATATAAGCGAAAACCTAAAGTTATAAATTTGAGCGATTTTTTTTAATTTTAAAAGTTTGCCGCTTAATAAGTTTTTTCGTACAGTCTTTCAGAAAACAAGCTATACCACGATCGATTCATATTTTTATCCTCTTTCGATCTCATATAGCGGTATATGTGCACGCGGAATAGATTTCGAGATATAAGCACAAAACTAAAGTTATAACTTTGAGCGATTTTTTTTCATTTTAAAAGTTTGCCGCTTAATAACTTTTTTCGTTCAGGCTTTTAGAAAACAAACTATACCACGATCGGTTCGTATTTTTATCCTCTTTTGATCGCATATAGCGGTATATGTGCACAAGGAATAGTTTTCGAGATATAAACACAAAACTAAAGTTATAAATTTGAGCGATTTTTTTTAATTTTAAAAGTTTGCCGCTTAATAACTTTTTTCGTTCAGTCTTTCAGAAAACAAATTATACCACGATCGATTCGTATTTTTATCCTCTTTTGATCGTATATTGCGGTATATGTGCACGCAGAATAGTTTTCGAGATATAAGCGAAAAACTAAAGTTATAAATTTGAGCGATTTTTTTTAATTTTAAAAGTTTGCCGCTTAATAAGTTTTTTCGTACAGTCTTTCAGAAAACAAGCTATACCACGATCGATTCGTATTTTTATCCTCTTTTGATCGCATATAGCGGTATATGTGCACGCAGAATAGTTTTCGAGATATAAACACAAAACTAAAGTTATAAATTTGAGCGATTTTTTTTAATTTTAAAAGTTTGCCGCTTAATAACTTTTTTTGTACAGTCTTTCAGAAAACAGGCTATACCACGATCGATTCGTATTTTTATCCTCTTTCGATCGCATATAGCGATATATGTGCACGCGGAACAGTTTTCGAGATATAAGCACAAAACTAAAGTTATAAATTTGAGCGATTTTTTTTAATTTTAAAAGTTTGCCGCTTAATAACTTTTTTCGTTCAGGCTTTTAGAAAACAAACTATACCACGATCGGTTCGTATGTTTATCCTCTTTTGATCGCATATAGCGGTATATGTGCACGCGGAATAGTTTTCGAGATATAAGCACAAAACTAAAGTTATAAATTTGAGCGATTTTTTTTAATTTTAAAAGTTTGCCGCTTAATAACTTTTTCCGTACAGTCTTTAAGAAAACAAGCTATACCACGATCGATTTGCATTTTTATCCTCTTTCGATCGTATATAGCGGTATATATGCACGCGGAACAGTTTTCGAGATATAAGCACAAAACTAAAGTTATAAATTTGATCGATTTTTTTTAATTTTAAAAGTTTGCCGCTTAATAACTTTTTTCGTACAGTCTTACAGAAAACAAGCTATACCACGATCGATACGTCTGTTTATCCTCTTTCGATCGTATGTAGCGGTATATGTGCACGCAGAATAGTTTTCGAGATATAAGCACAAAAGTAAAGTTATAAATTTGAGCGTTTTTTTTTAATTTTAAAAGTTTGCCGCTTAATAACTTTTTTCGTACAGTCTCTCAGACAACAAACTATACCACGATAGATTCGTATTTTTATCCTCTTTCGATCGTATATAGCGGTATATGTCCACGCAGAATAGTTTTCGAGATATAAGCGAAAAACTAAAGTTATAAATTTGAGCGATATTTTTTAATTTTAAAAGTTTGCCGCTTAAAAACTTTATTCGTACAGTCTTTCAGAAAACGAGCTATACCACGTTCGATTCGTATTTTTATCCTCTTTTGATCGTTTATAGCGGTATATGTGCACGCGGAATAGTTTTCGAGATATGAGCGCAAAACTAAAGTTATAAATTTGAGCGATTATTTTAATTTTAAAAGTTCACCGCTTAATAACTTTTTCCGTACAGTCTTTAAGAAAACAAGCTATACCACGATCGATTCATATTTTAATGCGCTTTCGATCGCATGTAGCGGTATATGTGCACGCGTTATAGATTTCGAGATATAAGCACAAAACTAAAGTTATAAATTTGAGCGATTTTTTTTAATTTTAAAAGTTTGCCGCTTAATAACTTTTTTCGTACAGTCTTTCAGAAAACAAGCTATACCATGATCGATACGTATTTTTATCCTCTTTCGATCGCATATAGCGGTATACATGCACGCGGAATAGTTTTCGAGATATAAGCACAAAACTAAAGTTATAAATTTGAGCGATTTTTTTTTAATTTTAAAAGTTCGCCGTTTAATAACTTTTTCCGTACAGCCTTTAAGAAAACAAGCTATACCACGATCGATTTGCATTTTTATCCTCTTTCGATCGTATATAGCGGTATATGTGCACGCGGAACAGTTTTCGAGATACAAGCACAAAACTAAAGTTATAAATTTGATCGATTTTTTTTAATTTTAAAAGTTTGCCGCTTAATAACTTTTTTCGTTCAGGCTTTTAGAAAACAAACTATACCACGATCGATTCGTATTTTTATCCTCTTTTGATCGTATATAGCGGTATATGTGCACGAAGAATAGTTTTCGAGATATAAGCGAAAACCTAAAGTTATAAATTTGAGCGATTTTTTTTAATTTTAAAAGTTTGCCGCTTAATAAGTTTTTTCGTACAGTCTTTCAGAAAACAAGCTATACCACGATCGATTCATATTTTTATCCTCTTTCGATCTCATATAGCGGTATATGTGCACGCGGAATAGATTTCGAGATATAAGCACAAAACTAAAGTTATAACTTTGAGCGATTTTTTTTCATTTTAAAAGTTTGCCGCTTAATAACTTTTTTCGTTCAGGCTTTTAGAAAACAAACTATACCACGATCGGTTCGTATTTTTATCCTCTTTTTATCGCATATAGCGGTATATGTGCACAAGGAATAGTTTTCGAGATATAAACACAAAACTAAAGTTATAAATTTGAGCGATTTTTTTTAATTTTAAAAGTTTGCCGCTTAATAACTTTTTTCGTTCAGTCTTTCAGAAAACAGACTATACCACGATCGATTCGTATTTTTATCCTCTTTTGATCGTATATTGCGGTATATGTGCACGCAGAATAGTTTTCGAGATATAAGCGAAAAACTAAAGTTATAAATTTGAGCGATTTTTTTTAATTTTAAAAGTTTGCCGCTTAATAAGTTTTTTCGTACAGTCTTTCAGAAAACAAGCTATACCACAATCGATTCGTATTTTTATCCTCTCTTGATCGCATATAGCGGTATATGTGCACGCAGAATAGTTTTCGAGATATAAACACAAAACTAAAGTTATAAATTTGAGCGATTTTTTTTAATTTTAAAAGTTTGCCGCTTAATAACTTTTTTCGTACAGTCTTTCAGAAAACAGGCTATACCACGATCGATTCGTATTTTTATCCTCTTTCGATCGCATATAGCGATATATGTGCACGTGGAATAGTTTTCGAGATATAAGCACAAAACTAAAGTTATAAATTTGAGCGATTTTTTTTAATTTTAAAAGTTTGCCGCTTAATAACTTTTTTCGTTCAGGCTTTTAGAAAACAAACTATACCACGATCGGTTCGTATTTTTATCCTCTTTTGATCGCATATAGCGGTATATGTGCACGCGGAATAGTTTTCGAGATATAAGCACAAAACTAAAGTTATAAATTTGAGCGATTTTTTTTAATTTTAAAAGTTTGCCGTTTAATAACTTTTTCCGTACAGTCTTTAAGAAAACAAGCTATACCACGATCGATTTGCATTTTTATCCTCTTTCGATCGTATATAGCGGTATATATGCACGCGGAACAGTTTTCGAGATATAAGCACAAAACTAAAGTTATAGATTTGATCGATTTTTTTTAATTTTAAAAGTTTGCCGCTTAATAACTTTTTTCGTACAGTCTTACAGAAAACAAGCTATACCACGATTGATACGTCTGTTTATCCTCTTTCGAGCGTATGTAGCGGCATATGTGCACGCAGAATAGTTTTCGAGATATAAGCACAAAAGTAAAGTTATAAATTTGAGCGTTTTTTTTAATTTTAAAAGTTTGCCGCTTAATAACTTTTTTCGTACAGTCTCTCAGACAACAAACTATACCACGATAGATTCGTATTTTTATCCTCTTTCGAGCGTATATAGCGGTATATGTCCACGCAGAATAGTTTTCGAGATATAAGCGAAAAACTAAAGTTATAAATTTGAGCGATTTTTTTTAATTTTAAAAGTTTGCCGCTTAAAAACTTTATTCGTACAGTCTTTCAGAAAACGAGCTATACCACGTTCGATTCGTATTTTTATCCTCTTTTGATCGTTTATAGCGGTATATGTGCACGCGGAATAGTTTTCGAGATATGAGCGCAAAACTAAAGTTATAAATTTGAGCGATTTTTTTTAATTTTAAAAGTTCACCGCTTAATAACTTTTTCCGTACAGTCTTTAAGAAAACAAGCTATACCACGATCGATTTATATTTTAATGCGCTTTCGATCGTATGTAGCGGTATATGTGCACGCGGTATAGATTTCGAGATATAAGCACAAAACTAAAGTTATAAATTTGAGCGATTTTTTTTAATTTTAAAAGTTTGCCGCTTAATAACTTTTTTCGTACAGTCTTTCAGAAAACAAGCTATACCATGATCGATACGTATTTTTATCCTCTTTCGATCGCATATAGCTGTATACATGCACGCGGAATAGTTTTCGAGATATAAGCACAAAACTAAAGTTATAAATTTTAGCGATTTTTTTTTAATTTTAAAAGTTCGCCGTTTAATAACTTTTTCCGTACAGCCTTTAAGAAAACAACCTATACCACGATCGATTCATATTTTAATGCGCTTTCGATCGTATGTAGCGGTATATGTGCACGCGGAATAGTTTTCGAGATATAAGCAAAAAACTAAAGTTATAAATTTGAGTGATTTTTTAATTTTAAAAGTTTGCCGCTTAATAACTTTTTTCATACAGTCTCAGAAAACAAGCTATACCACGATCAATTCATATTTTTATCCTCTTTCGATCGCATAGAGCGGTATATGTGCACGCAGAATAGTTTTCGAGATATAAACACAAAACTAAAGTTATAAATTTGAGCGATTTTTTTTAATTTTAAAAGTTTGCCGCTTAATAACTTTTTTCGTTCAGTCTTTCAGAAAACAAGCTATACCACAATCGATTCGTATTTTTATCCTCTTTTGATCGTATATTGCGGTATATGTGCACGCGGAATAGTTTTCGAGATATAAGCGAAAAACTAAAGTTATAAATTTGAGGGTTTTTTTTTAATTTTAAAAGTTTGCCGCTTAATAAGTTTTTTCGTACAGTCTTTCAGAAAACAAGCTATACCACGATCGATTCGTATTTTTATCCTCTTTTGATCGCATATAGCGGTATATGTGCACGCGGAATAGTTTTCGAGATATAAGCACAAAACTAAAGTTATAAATTTGAGCGATTTTTTTTAATTTTAAAAGTTTGCCGCTTAATAACTTTTTTCGTACAGTCTTTCAGAAAACAGGCTATACCACGATCGATTCGTATTTTTATCCTCTTTCGATCGCATATAGCGATATATGTGCACGCGGAATTGTTTTCGAGATATAAGCACAAAACTAAAGTTACAAATTTAAGCGATTTTTTTTAATTTTAAAAGTTTGCCGCTTAATAACTTTTTTCGTACAGTCTTTCAGAAAACGAGCTATACCACGATCGATTTGCATTTTTATCTTCTTTCGATCGTATATAGCGGTATATGTGCACGCGGAATAGTTTTCGAGATATAAGCGAAAAACTAAAGTTATAAATTTGAGAGATTTTTTTTAATTTTAAAAGTTTGCCGCTTAATAACTTTTTTCGTACTGTTAATTCTTTATGATTTTTTTTATTTTCATAGCAAAATAAAAACAAATCTTTATGGAATTAAAGCTTAAATTTAATTTTTTGTTATTTTCCACATTTTTCAAGCAAAGCGTGAGATTTACTGCGTCAGCATAATTCAAGGCTAACATAAATTTAATTTTTTGTTATTTCCCACATTTGTCAAGCAAGCGTGAGATTTACTGCGTCAACATAATTCAAGGCTAGAATGAAAATTCACATACCTCTTCAAGTGACCAGGTATTTGTGAAACTTAATATCACCTCTACACTGACTAATAGTGGGAAAATAATTTGCCTATTTAAATTATTAGCCAGACAGTTATGTAATACAATCCTTGTACTACACAGTCTTACAGTGGGAAAATAATTTTAAAGTATTTAATGAAATACAATATTTCTTTTTGGCTATTGGTGGGAAAAGAATTAAGTACAGAAAGTTATGAACGTTTTTCGGCATGTTTACAATTAAGTTTATTATTTTGATTTAGTTTATAATGCATTTTTTTTTTTACTTTTTTGTTAATATTATTTTAAAGAAATCCTAATAAAATTTGTCACTTGCATATTGTGAGTCGTTGTGTTCAATTTGGCACGAGCATAGTAGAGGAGTACTTGAGCTTAAGTTTTGAAGGCGGTTACCCTCCACTTTCCAGGGATGGCGCTATGTGGTCTCAAATTTGGACACCTCGCTCCTGAAAATTTTTCTAACGCTTGGCATTTCTTCAATTTTTGTCTGATTTTTACATGGTCTTAAAGCTCTCGTAAATACCTACAAAACGGTGCTTTAAACTGCATGTTTATGTTTAAAAATGATCGAGTTATAAGCATTTTAAAATTAAAATTTTTGATTTTTTCCATACCCTGGTCCAGTTTTTTCGAAATATTGGGTACACTTTGCAGCAAATTTGTTTGAGTTTTTTACCGTAGATAGCAAACAAAATTTAAGATTTTCTGAAAAAAATTTGAAAGTAATATCTTTTCTGGCTTAAAAATTATACGATTTTCAATTTAAAAAATCCAAAATTATTGCATTTTTGTGTATTTTAGCCTAAAATGGGACACTAATTTAATTTTTTAGATAGAAAAAAATTTTCTTAAGGAATATATAAAAATTTTTTATTTTTATTAAAGCTAACTATACGTGTGTACGTTTAAACCAAATTTCGTATAAAACTGATCATCCTTGTAGAAGATGTAAGTCTTTCAACTTGACCTATTTTACATCGAAATTTTGATTTTACCCCATATTTTCTAAAATCCCAAAGCTGGGATCGGAAAAAGAAGAATACTATAAAAAAGCTATATATACTCCAAATTGTTTCAAAAAGTATTTCGTGAGCCCTAGTTCATATGTGGACTTTATGGGCAAAAGAGTAAAAAATTCCAATTTTGGGATTTTTCGTCTTTATTTTGGAAATTATGGGATTTCCTTTAGCTTAATGTTGAAAAAAGGGTTAAAAATGTAAGGGTTAAAAATAATGGTGCAGGTGTTCGTTTTAGGATGACCTATGACTAATTATGTCTTACCTAAGTGCCTTTTTTGATTTTTAGCTAGCTGCTTTGCTTCTTTAGGTACCCAACTGTTCGATGACCTGAACACGCATAAATAGAATAGATATCATATTTAAAAAAAAAAAACATCATGCCGATCACATTGAAGTTTGAGACATTGTGTTCTTTTTTGTGGACTGATGGTACAAAAGGACTTGATAGAATTAAGGCCATGAAAAAATTTATTAAGGCTACATACAACTGCAGAGTTGATGTCATTGGTACTGCAAAACTGGAAAAATTTTTTAAATTATTTGATCAAAAAATGAAATCAGTTCGCGGAAACAAAAATAAGTTTAAAGTAAAGTATCTTACTTGGATGGATACTGTTGCGAAATTCTCAACCTACATCGCATTATGTGGAGCTCCCTGCAAATCTTATGATGACTTATGTTCGAAGTCTAAGAAAAAAAGGTTAACCGAAAAACTTTCTTCAGTTTCAAAAGATGAAGTTTCCGATACGTTCAAAGAATTGCTAAAAAAAGAAAATCAGCCTTCCGAGGCAGTGCACATCGCCAATATTCTTCCCAGCGCATCTCCAAATCGGTTGAAACGAATTGTTAACAGCATACCTACTCCGACATCGCAGTCAAATTTTACGGAGGAAGAAGCTATTGCTCTGATGTTGGAAATGAAAATAAGCCGAAATAAGTACCAAATTTTGAGAAAAGCTTTACTTGAGAAAGGACATGCAGTATTACCATCATATAAGTCTATTCAAGAAAAAAAGAAAGCGATTATGCCATCTCCAATAACAGTTGATGAAACGAAAGCTTCTACTGGACTATCTTCTTTGCTAGAAACTACTTCAAACATAACTGGAATTGACAAAGAGTTGCTTAGAATGGTTAACGTAGTTTTAATGGCAATTAATAGCAAAACTCAAATTAATTCCTTTCGCTTTGGAGAATATACAGCAAAAACATCTCAGCTACTCGTTTCCCTATATCCATGGAGGGATATGACGCTCACAGTACATAAAATATTATGTCATGGTAAAGCAATTATAGAATCGAATATTCTTCCTCTTGGGGAATTAACAGAAGAAGCCCAAGAAGCAAGAAACTGCGATTTCAAGTACATTCAAATACTCAGTTCTCGAAAATGTTCTAGGCAGTCATGACAGATTATTTTATAGAAAATAAATAATAATTTTAAGGAAATAAAAAATACTTTTAACGACTTTTCGTAAATAAAAATTAACAGAAAATTTTATTTTTTTTCTGATGTTTTTTATAATGATTATTAATTTAAGATATGCCTCTTGGTTATCCTCTATTTAGGTATAATTGTTTTTTTACACAATTTTTTACACAGGCATGAAAATTTTTACTTCCGTAACATAAATGTATAAAAGTGAGATACATACTGAAACACCCATATTTAAGAACGCATAGTTTTGCACATAAGAATGATATTGAGGTGAATCTTTTTTTATTTAATAGGAAATTGCGTCATCTTTATTCACATGCATAAAAAAAAATAAAAAAATGGAACAAAATTCTAATATTCGTTGCTGAGCTCCGAAAATTTCGAAAAATTATGGTAAAAACGGTCCAATTTGAGAAAAGTAAAAATATTAAATATGCTATAAAACTTTTATTAATTAAGCAAATCAGATAAAATTTTCTGTGCATATGTAGTTTGTTAACTTAAATCAAGCGGTAAAAAAATCTGCAACATTAAGCTAAAGGAAATCCCATAATTCCCAAAATAAAGACAAAAATCCCAAAATTGGAATTTTTTACTCTTTTGCCCATAAAGTCCACATATGGACTAGGGCTCACGAAATACTTTTTGAAAAAATTTGGAGTATATATAGCTTTTTTATAGTAGTCTTCTTTTTCCGATCCCAGCTTTGGGATTTTAGAAAATATGGGGTAAAGTCAAAATTTCGATGTAAAATAGGTCAAGTTGAAAGACTTACATCTTCTACAAGAATGATCAGTTTTATACGAAATTTGGTTTAAACGTACATACATATAGTTAGCTTTAATAAAAATAAAAAATTTTTATAAAACCTTAAGAAAATTTTTTTCCATCTAAAAAATTAGATTAGTGTCCCATTTTAGGCTAAAATACACAAAAATGCAATAATTTTGGATTTTTTAAATTGAAAATCGTATAATTTTTAAGCCAGAAAATATATTACTTTCAAATTTTTTTCAGAAAATCTTAAATTTTGTTTGCTATCTACAGTAAAAAATTTAAACAAACTTGCTGCAAATTGTACCCAATATTTCGAAAAAACTGGACCAGGATATGGAAAAAATCAAAAATTTTAATTTTAGAATGCTTATAACTCGATCATTTTTAAACATAAACATGCAGTTTAAAGCACCGTTTTGTAGGTATTTACGAGAGCTTTAAGACCATGTAAAATATTTAAAAATCAGACAAAAATTGAAGAAATGCCAAGCGTTAGAAAAATTTTCAAGAGCGAGGTGTCCAATTTTGAGACCACATAGCGCCATCCCTGGAAAGTGGAGGGTAACCACCTTCAAAACTTAAGCTCAAGTACTCCTCTACTATGCTCGTGCTAAATTTTGAATCAATCGGTTTCGCCGTTTTCAAATGGCTGAATTATTTCCAAAATATTTTGATTCTGCCCCACTGTGCAGTGTGAGACACATTTTAATCAACATACTACTCGTGACAAAGAAGGACGATTCGTAGTACGACTTCCATTCTCTGCTGAAACATCGTTATTAGGAGCTTCACATGGTATTGCCTTCAACCGATTCCTCTCACTAGAACGTCGATTGTCAAAGGACGCTTCACTGAAGGAGCAATATGTGCAATTTATGACAGAGTATGAAACGATGGGGCACATATCGAAAATCCAAATAGACGAACTAAAGGGGCATAAATACTTTATCCCTCATCATTGCGTTTTACGACCTGAAAGCAGCACTACTAAACTTAGGGTGGTCTTCGATGCTTCTGCAAAAACAGCGTCAGGAAAATCATTAAATGATATTTTGCATACCGGGCCACCACTACAAAATGATCTGTTTACAGTTCTCTTACGATTTCGGCTGCCGCGTTTCGTGTTCACTGCAGACATAGAAAAAATGTACCGACAAATATTGATCCACCCCAAAGATCGTCAGTACCAGATAATTCTGTGGCGAAATAATACTTCTGAACCCATCAGTTATTTTCAATTAAATACAGTCACATATGGCACTAGGCCAGCTCCATATCTGGCAATCAAGTGCTTGAAGGAAATAAGCCATGACAATAAAATCCAATTTCCGCTCGCCACAAAGTTTATCGAACAGAATTTTTACGTCGACGATGGATTAGGTGGAGCCGATAGTTTAAACACAACCTTAGAAACTCAACGCCAACTACAACATGTTAGGCTAAGTATGGATTCCATTTAAGAAAATGGTGCGCCAATCATACCCAACTGCTTCGAAATATCCCCAGTGGTGATCAAGAGGTCAATCTTGACTTCCCAACAGACGAAGCGGATTATACAAAAACGTTAGGACTAGTGTGGCTACCGAAAGATGACCTACTTAAAATAAAGGTAAACATACAACCAATCAAGGCGGTGACTAAAAGAACAGTTACGTCGGACTTAGCGCGCATCTTTGACCCACTCGGGCTACTGTCCCCAGTAGTAGTCAGAGCAAAAATATTTGTCCAGGAATTATGGACTTTGAATCTTTCATGGGACGAGGCGGTGCCGTCAGAATTTGATTCACGCTGGCGAAATTTTTGTAGTAATCTAAATGAACTTGAAACCTTTCAAGTGCATCGACATATCTAAAAGGGAGTTGTTCATGGCAAGACACAAATTCATGTGTTTACAGATGCATCCGAAAAGGCATATGGAGCTGCAATATATGTCAGAACACTTCTACCAAATACAACGGTCATCGTATACTTGCTATGTGCGAAATCACGTATAGCTCCTCTCAAACAGCAAACACTCCCAAGGTTAGAATTATGCGCTGCTCAGTTGGGCGCAAACTTAGCTGCAAAGGTCAAGCTGGATTTGGATATGAATACGACGCCCACATTCTACTGGACCGATTCGAAAATAGTCTTAGCATGGATAAATTCAAGATCTACCTCGTTTCATACATTTGTTGCAAACCGAATCGCTTCAATTCAAGACAGCACGGTACCCGAGCAATGGCGGCATGTGAGTTCTAAAAATAACCCAGCAGACATACTGTCTAGAGGCCTGGATCCACATCAGTTACAGCATACACCCAACTGGATATATGGGCCATTCTTTCTCCATGGAGACGAGAAACATTGGCCTCCTTCCTTTTGTTTAAGCTCTGATGTGACGATCAGTGAACAGAAACAAAACCCCTATAACTCACTGGTTGCCATCAATAATGAAAACTTTCTGCATAACATCAACCACAGAAATTCGTTAAATACGCTTCAACACATCATGGGATATATTCTCAGGTTTATCAAAAATGCCAAAACTATCAAGGCAGAACGGCAAACCCAGCGAAATCTTACACCTTTCGAACTTCACGACGCCCTCATCATTATTGCTCGAATTACCCAACAGTGTACATTCAGAGAAGACATTCAGCAGCTACAACGGCAAAGAGAACTTAAAGCATCGAGCCAAATTAAAAGCTTATCACCATTTTTAGATGAACATAACCTTGTAAGGGTGGGGGGTCGATTAGAAGCATCCTCATTGTCTTTTGATGCCAAACATCCTATGTTACTGCCCTATAATGATACAATAAGCAGACTGATATTTGAGTCAATACACAAGAAAAATAAACATTGCGGTCCTAGCGCACTCCTTGCTATCGTACGGCAACGTTTTTGGCCCATCAAAGGCAAAAACCTGGCTCGAGAAACTGTTCATAAATGTGTCCAATGTGCAAGATCGAAACCAAAACTTCTTCAGCAGATCATGGGAAATTTACCAGAAGGAAGAGTAACGCCAGCACGACCGTTTATTAATTCAGGTGTTGACTACTGCGGCCCGATATGGGTTCATTTCAAATCTAGAGCAAAACGACCCCAAAAGTCGTACATTGCGGTTTTCTGTTGCTTTGCGACCAAAGCAGTTCATTTAGAACTTGTAACGGACCTTAAAACCGATGCCTTTATTGGGGCTCTTAAGAGATTCATAAGTCGAAGAGGTCACTGTCAGCATCTTTATTGTGATAACGCAACCAATTTTGTGGGAGCTCGGAATCAACTAGCAGAGTTGTCAACTGCGTTATTCGCTATTACTGCTCAAGACAAAATCCAACGAGAGTGTGCCAGTAAAAGCATCAGTTTCCACTTTATTCCGCCTCGAGCCCCGCATTTTGGTGGACTACGGGAAGCTGCAGTTAAATCCGCCAAACGGTTAGTGGTAAAGGAAATAGCAAATGCATCTCTGACTTATGAAGAAATGGAAACAGTGATAATAGAAGTCGAAGCAATTCTCAATTCAAGACCAATTGCACCATTGTCGAGCAGTCCAAATGACGAGGCTGCACTTACGCCTGGTCATTTCTTGATCGGTGAACCCCTTACGGCAGAAGTTGACGCAACTGCACAATCAACTTCAAAAACACTTGCCAAACGAAGGGAATTAGTATCGCAAATAAAACATCAATTTTGGAGACGGTGGTCTCAGGAATATCTCAACGAGCTTCAGCAACGGAATAAATGGCAAACTAAGTGCCCAAATCTGCAACTAGGAACCATAGTCATAATAAAGGAAAACTCACCGGTCATGACATAGCGTCTCGGAAAGATAATCGAGATACATCCCGGTCCAGACGGAGTTGTCAGAACAGCAGATGTCAAAACACCTAACGGTATCATTAAGCGAGCAATTCACCTAGAGGCACCAATAGTGACCAAAGACAACAAAGTAACGGATTACGACTCAATACCAAAGAGAAGCAGTTCTCGAAACGACGCAAATAAAGATGCACCACCGCGAAAACGTTGTGCGTTATCACCAACAAGCCTGTTGATGCTCTTAGCACTATTCTTTCCATTTGTTGTATGCCAACAAGTAGCTTTTACGCAGATCACTAGCAATCCTGGCTTACATTTTGAAAATATTGGTCAAGTTAAACCAATTATAGCAGAATGGAAACTTCTTATTTATTTTGAACTGGCACCTTTCTATAAAGAATTGAAGCTTTTAATTAAGGGAACATCTGCCTTGAAAAGGGCGTGCAATAACCCATCCTTCAATAATCATTGCGATGGTTTACTAACCCATTTCCAAAATGTCAAGAACGAAATGGAGTCTGGTCTAGAAGAACTCACAAGAAGAAAAAAGCGAGGAGCAATAGACATCGTTGGGAACGTAGCGAATTCCTTGTTTGGAGTCCTTGATTCAAAATATGCAGAAGGAATGACAAATACTATTAATAATATGAAATCCAGTGAAGACTACTTGCATAGTCTTCTACGGAATCAAACGTCGTTTCTAGATTCTACTCTTAATCTTATGAAACAATTTGAAAACCGTACGCAAACCACCTTCGAAAAAATCAAGTTCAAAATAAGCCAACTCGTGAACTTGACAAATAATGACAATAATCATCGATCGCAGATCATCCTCTCTCTAAGCGTCCAATTACTTATTGTTACTGATAATTTGCAAAAAATGCATGGCTCCATGATCAATTTGGTAGCTGACACTTATCATGGTCGAATAAGCCCAATTCTACTAACTCCACAACAATTTTCTGCTGAAGTTGATAATATAAAAGCCAACCTTCCAGCTGATCTAACTTTACCAGTCACAGATATCATTCATTTGTATGGTATAGTAACAGCTCACGCATCAATTTCAAACCAACACATTATCTGCACCTTAACCATCCCATTATCACATCAGAATGAATACGATTTATTTTATATTACGCCGGTCCCGCAACTTATAAATAATTCTTTAGTTGCTATCATACCAACTTCTAAAATGATAGCTCTCAACGCTCATCGGGACGAATATTTTCCGATGGATAATACTAAACTACTGGACTGCAACACACTTGAGCACGATACCTTTCTATGTCCGAACATTCAAGCTACATATTATAAAGGTTCTTCAATCTGTCGCTGTGAAATTCATTTATTCAATAATGAATCTGACTTAATTTGCAACATAGAGTTAATCGGCAGCAAAACTGTATGGTACAAACTTTACAAAAGGAACCAGTGGCTGCTCGCAACTCAACAGCCACTTAAACTAAGCACAGTATGTAAAGGAGGAAGTAGTTCTCAACTAGTGGAAGAAACTGGCGTGCTTACGCTCCCAGCAGGATGCACAACGAAAAACGAGCGGATCACCATATACGGCCACATAACTATCACATCAATTTTCCATCCATCCTATACAAGCAATGGGATATCATTCTCCCACTTAGTGCAAAATGTGAAGAAGCTAACACAACCCTTGTCATATCTTTCAACTATTGACAACATAACCCGCTTGCAGGAGGAAGTAAGGGCGCAATTACAAGAGTTACCAACGACAACAATACATCATAAGGTTCACAGTTTAACCATCAGCTATGTGGGCTTGGCTCTAATTGTCCTACTGATAATTAGCCTAATAGTAAAACAAATACTAAAAAGAAAACTCAACCCGTTATCCACAGCACCACAGCCGTCACCGAGGTCTACATGGAATATTTCCTTGGAACCCACACCTTAGGCCACTTAAGCTCGACTTGCCGAGAATCGTTCATTTGCACGTCCCATTTATGTTGCCGATCCCCTTGGGGTCGCAATATGTTAATTCTTTATTAATTTTTTTATTTTCATAGCAAAATAAAAACAAATCTTTGTGGAATTAAACCTTAAATTTAATTTTTTGTTATTTTCCACATTTTTCAAGCAAAGCATGAGATTTACTGCGTCAGCATAATTCAAGGCTAACATAAATTTAATTTTTTGTTATTTCCCACATTTGTCAAGCAAGCGTGAGATTTACTGCGTCAACATAATTCAAGGCTAGAATAAAAATTCACATACCTGTTCAAGTGACCAGGTATTTGTGAAACTTAATATCACCTCTACACTGACTAATAGTGGGAAAATAATTTGCCTATTTAAATCATTAGCCAGACAGTTATGTAATACAATCCTTGTACTACACTGCCTTACAGTGGGAAAATAATTTTAAAGTATTTAATAAAATACAATATTTCTTTTTGGCTATTGGTGGGAAAAGAATTAAGTACAGAAAGTTATGAACGTTTTTCGGCATGTTTACAATTAAGTTTATTATTTTGATTTAGTTTATAATGCACTTTTCTTTTTTACTTTTTTGTTAATATTATTTTATTTAAATACCAAAGAAATCCTAATAAAATTTGTCACTTGCATATTGTCAGTCGTTGTGTTCACACTATTTTCGAAGTAACATTGTCTTGGTGTACCACCTAGACAAATCAACAAAACTACACAGCTTAACAACATTATCCTGGTGTACCACCTGGATAATCAAAAGCAACAAATAACTTAGTGCACCACTAAGTTATCCTTAATCGAGTAGTTGAGGAAGGCAAACGAGCCTGCCCTTAACATTTTTGCACAGTCTCTCAGAAAACAAACTATACCACAATAGATTCGTATTTTTATCTTCTTTCGATCGTATATAGCGGTATATGTGCTCGCAGAATAGTTTTCGAGATATAAGCGAAAAACTAAAGTTATAAATTTGAGCGATTTTTTTTTTAATTTTAAAAGTTTGCCGCTTAATAACTTTTTTTCGTTCAGTCTTTCAGAAAACAAGCTATACCACAATCGATTCGTATTTTTATCCTCTTTCGATCGTATATAGCGATATATGTGCACGCGGAATAGTTTTCCAGATATAAGCGAAAAACTAAAGTTATAAATTTGAGCAATTTTTTTTAATTTTAAAAGTTTGCCGCTTGATAACTTTTTTCGTACACTCTTTCAGAAAACAAGCTATACCACGATCGATTCATATTTTAATGCGCTTTCGATCGTATGTAGCGGTATATGTGCAGGCGGAATAGTTTTCGAGATATAAGCAAAAAACTAAAGTTATAAATTTGAGTAATTTTTTAATCTTAAAAGTTTGCCGCTTAATAACTTTTTTCGTACAGTCTTTCAGAAAACAAGCTATACCACGATCGATTCGTATTTTTATCTCTTTCGATTGCATATAGCGGTATATGTGCACGCGGAATAGTTTTCGAGATATAAGCACAAAACTAAAGTTATAAATTTGAGCGATTTTTTTTAATTTTAAAAGTTTGCCGCTTAATAACTTTTTTCGTTCAGTCTTTCAGAAAACAAGGTATTCCACGATCGATTCGTATTTTTATCCTCTTTCGATCGCATTTAGCGGTATATGTGCACGCGGTATAGATTTCGAGATATAAGCACAAAACTAAAGTTATAAATTTGAGCGATTTTTTTTAATTTTAAAAGTTTGCCGCTTAATAACTTTTTTCGTACAGTCTTTCAGAAAACAAGCTATACCACGATCGATACGTATTTTTATCCTCTTTCGATCGTATATAGCGGTATATGTGCACGCGGAAAGTTTTCGAGATATAAGCACAAAACTAAAGTTATAAATTTGAGCGATTTTTTTTTAAGTTTAAAAGTTTGCCGCTTAATAACTTTTTTCGTACAGTCTCTCAGACAACAACCTATACCACGATAGATTTGTATTTTTATTCTCTTTCGATCGTATATAGCGGTATATGTCCACGCAGAATAGTTTTCGAGATATAAGCGAAAAACTAAAGTTATAAATTTGAGCGATTTTTTTTTTAATTTTAAAAGTTTGCCGCTTAAAACCTTTTTTCCTACAGTCTCTCAGAAAACAAGCTATACCAAGATCGATATGTATTTTTATCCTCTTTCGATTACATATAGCGGTATATGTGCACGCGGAATAGTTTTCGAAATATAAGCACAAAACTAAAGTTATAAATTTGAGCGATTTTTTTTAATTTTAAAAGTTTGCCGCTTAATAACTTTTTTCGTACAGTCTCTCAGACAACAAACTATACCACGATAGATTCGTATTTTTATCCTCTTTCGATCGCATGTAGCGGTATATGTGCACGCGGTATAGTTTTCGAGATATAAGCACAAAACTAAAGTTATAAATTTGAGCGATTTTTTTTTTTAATTTTAAAAGTTCGCCGCTTAATAACTTTTTCCGTACAGTCTTTAAGAAAACAAGCTATACCACGATCGATTTGTAATTTTATCCTCTTTCGATCGTATATAGCGGTATATGTGCACGCGGAATAGTTTTCGAGATATAAGCACAAAACTAAAGTTATAAATTTGAGCGATTTTTTTAATTTTAAAAGTTTGCCGCTTAATAACTTTTTTCGTTCAGTCTTTCAGAAAATAAGCTATACCACGATCGATACGTACTTTTATCCTCTTTCGATCGCATGTAGCGGTATATGTGCACGCGGAATAGTTTTCGGGATTTAAGCACAAAACTAAAGTTATAAATTTGAGCGATTTTTTTTTTAATTTTAAAAGTTCGCCGCTTAATAACTTTTTCCGTACAGTCTTTAAGAAAACAAGCTATACCACGATCGATTTGTATTTTTATCCTCTTTCTATCGTATATAGCGGTATATGTGCACGCGGAATAGTTTTCGAGATATAAGCACAAAACTAAAGTTATAAATTTGAGCGATTTTTTTTAATTTTAAAAGTTTGCCGCTTAATAACTTTTTTCGTTCAGGCTTTTAGAAAACAAACTATACCACGATCGATTCGTATTTTTATCCTCTTTTGATCGTATATAGCGGTATATGTGCACGCAGAATAGTTTTCGAGATATAAGCGAAAACCTAAAGTTATAAATTTGAGCGATTTTTTTTAATTTTAAAAGTTTGCCGCTTAATAAGTTTTTTCGTACAGTCTTTCAGAAAACAAGCTATACCACGATCGATTCGTATTTTTATCCTCTTTCGATCTCATATAGCAGTATATATACACTCGGAATAGATTTCGAGATATAAGCACAAAACTAAAGTTATGACTTTGAGCGATTTTTTTTAATTTTAAAAGTTTGCCGCTTAATAACTCTTTTCGTACAGTCTTACAGAAAACAAGCTATACCACGATCGATACGTATTTTTATCCTTTTTCGATCGTATATAGCGGTATATGTCCACGCAGAATAGTTTTCGAGATATAAGCGAAAAACTAAAGTTATAAATTTGAGCGATTTTTTTTAATTTTAAAATTTTGCCGCTTAAAAACTTTTTTCGTACAGTCTTTCAGAAAACGAGCTATACCACGATCGATTCGTATTTTTATCCTCTTTCGATCGTATATAGCGGTATATGTGCACGCGGAATAGTTTTCGAGATATAAGCGCAAAACTAAAGTTATAAATTAGAGCGATTTTATTTTAAAAGTTCGCCGCTTAATAACTTTTTCCGTACAGTCTTTAAGAAAACAAGCTATACCACGATCGATTCGTACTTTTATCCTCTTTCGATCGTATATAGTGGTATATGTGCACGCGGAATAGTTTTCGAGATATAAGCGCAAAACTAAAGTTATAAATTTGAGCGTACAGTCTTTAAAAAAACAAGTTATATCACGATCGATTCGTACTTTTATCTTCTTTCGATCGTATATAGCGGTATATGTACACGCGGAATATTTTTCGAGATATAAGCGAAAAGCTAAAGTTATAAATTTGAGCGATTTTTTTTTTAATTTTAAAAGTTTGCCGCTTAATAACTTTTTTTCGTTCAGTCGTTCAGAAAACAAGCTATACCACAATCGATTCGTATGTTCATCCTCTTTCGATCGTATATAGCGATATATGTGCATAAGGAATAGTTTTCGAGATATAAGCACAAAACTAAAGTTATAAATTTGAGCTTTTTTTTTTAATTTTAAAAGTTTGCCGCTTAATAACTTTTTTCGTTCAGTCTTTCAGAAAACAAACTATACCACGATCGATTTGTATTTTTATCCCCTTTTGATCGTATATAGCGGTATATGTGCACACGGAATAGTTTTCGAGATATAAGCGAAAAACTAAAATTATAAATTTGAGCGATTTTTTTTAATTTTAAAAGTTTGCCGCTTAATAAGTTTTTTCGTACAGTCTTTCAGAAAACAAGCTATACCACGATCGATTCCTATTTTTATCCTCTTTCGATTGCATATAGCGGTATATGTGCACGCGGTATAGATTTCGAGATATAAGCACAAAACTAAAGTTGTAAATTTGAGCAATTTTTTTTAATTTTAAAAGTTTGCCGCTTAATAACTTTTTTCGTACAGTCTTTCAGAAAACAAGCTATACCACGATCGATACGTATTTTTATCCTCTTTCGATCGCATATAGCGGTATATGTGCACGCGGAATAGTTTTCGAGATATAAGCACAAAACTAAAGTTATAAATTTGAGCGATTTTTTTTTAATTTTAAAAGTTCGCCGCTTAATAACTTTTTCCGTACAGTCTTTAAGAAAACAAGCTATACCACGATCGATTTATATTTTTATCCTCTTTCGATCGTATATAGCGCTAGATATGCACGCGGAACAGTTTTCGAGATATAAGCACAAAACTAAAGTTATAAATTTGAGCGATTTTTTTTAATTTTAAAAGTTTGCCGCTTAATAACTTTTTTCGTTCAGGCTTTTAGAACACAAACTATACCACGATCGATTCATATTTTTATCCTCTTTTGATCGTATATAGCGGTATATGTGCACGCAGAATAGTTTTCGAGACATAAGCGAAAACCTAAAGTTATAAATTTGAGCGATTTTTTTTAATTTTAAAAAATTGCCGCTTAATAAGTTTTTTCGTACAGTCTTTCAGACAACAAGCTATACCACGATCGATTCGTATTTTTATCCTCTTTCGATCGCATATGGCGGTATATGTGCACACGGAATAGTTTTCGAGATATAAGCACAAAACTAAAGTTATAAATTTGAGCGATTTTTTTAATTTTAAAAGTTTGCGGCTTAATAACATTTTTCGTACAGTCTTACAGAAAACAAGCTATACCACGATCGATATGTATTTTTATCCTCTTTCGATCGCATATGGCGGTATATGTGCACACGGAATAGTTTTCGAGATATAAGCACAAAACTAAAGTTATAAATTTGAGCGATTTTTTTAATTTTAAAAGTTTGCCGCTTAATAAATTTTTCGTACAGTCTCTGAGACAACAAACTATACCACGATAGATTCGTATTTTCATCCTCTTTCGATCGTTTATAGCGGTATATGTCAAAGCAGAATAGTTTTCGAGATATAAGCCAAAAACTAAAGTTATAAATTTGAGCAATTTTTTTAATTTTAAAAGTTTGCCGCTTAAAAACTTTTTTCGTACAGTCTTTCAGAAAACGAGCTGTATCACGATCGATTTGTATTTTTATCCTCTTTCGATCGTATATAGTGGTATATGTGCACGCCGAATAGTTTTCGAGATATAAGCGCAAAACTAAAGTTATAAATTAGAGCGATTTTTTTTAATTTTAAAAGTTTGCCGCTTAATAACTTTTTTCGTACAGTCTCTGATACAACAAACTATACCACGATAGATTCGTATTTTTATCCTCTTTCGATCGTATATAGCTGTATATGTGCACGCGGAATAGTTTTCGAGATATAAGCGCAAAACTAAAGTTATAAATTTGAGCGATTTTTTTTAATTTTAAAAGTTTGCCGCTTAATAAGTTTTTTCGTACAGTCTCTGAGACAACAAACTATACCACGATAGATTCGTATTTTTATTCTCTTTCGATCGTATATAGCGGTATATGTCCACGCAGAATATTTTTCGAGATATAAGCGAAAAACTAAAGTTATAAATTTGAGCGATTTTTTTTAATTTTAAAAGTTTGCCGCTTAATAACTTTTTTCGTACAGTCTCTGAGACAACAAACTATACCACGATAGATTCGTATTTTTATCCTCTTTGGATCGTATATAGCGGTATATATCCACGCGGAATAGTTTTCGAGATATAAGCGAAAAACTAAAGTTATAAATTTGAGCGATTTTTTTTAATTTTAAAAGTTTGCCGCTTAATAAGTTTTTTCGTACAGTCTTCCAGAAAACAAGCTATACCACGATCGATTCCTATTTTTATCCTCTTTCGATCGCATATAGCGGTATATGTGCACGCGGTATAGATTTTGAGATATAAGCACAAAACTAAAGTTATAAATTTGAGCGATTTTTTTTTTTAATTTTAAAAGTTCGCCGCTTAATAACTTTTTCCGTACAGTCTTTAAGAAAACAAGCTATACCACGATCGATTTGTATTTTTATCCTCTTTCGATCGTATATAGCGCTATATATGCACGCGGAACAGTTTTCGAGATATAAGCGAAAAACTAAAGTTATAAATTTGAGCGATTTTTTTTAATTTTAAAAGTTTGCCGCTTAATAAGTTTTTTCGTACAGTCTTCCAGAAAACAAGCTATACCACGATCGATTCCTATTTTTATCCTCTTTCGATCGCATATAGCGGTATATGTGCACGCGGTATAGATTTCGAGATATAAGCACAAAACTAAAGTTATAAATTTGAGCGATTTTTTTTTAATTTTAAAAGTTCGCCGCTTAATAACTTTTTCCGTACAGTCTTTAAGAAAACAAGCTATACCACGATCGATTTGTATTTTTATCCTCTTTCGATCGTATATAGCGGTATATGTGCACGCAGAATAGTTTTCGAGATATAAGCGAAAACCTAAAGTTATAAATTTGAGCGATTTTTTTTAATTTTAAAAAATTGCCACTTAATAAGTTTTTTCGTACAGTCTTTCAGAAAACAAGCTACACCACGATCGATTCGTATTTTTATCCTCTTTCGATCACATATAGCAGTATATGTGCACGCGGAATAGATTTCGAGATATAAGCACAAAACTAAAGTTATAACTTCGAGCGATTTTTTTTAATTTTAAAAGTTTGCGGCTTAATAACATTTTTCGTACAGTCTTACAGAAAACAAGCTATACCACGATCGATATGTATTTTTATCCTCTTTCGATCGCATATAGCGGTATATGTGCACACGGAATAGTTTTCGAGATATAAGCACAAAACTAAAGTTATAAATTTGAGCGATTTTTTTTAATTTTAAAAGTTTGCCGCTTAATAACTTTTTTCGTACAGTCTCTGAGACAACAAACTATACCACGATAGATTCGCATTTTTATCCCCTTTCGATCGTTTATAGCGGTATATGTCCACGCAGAATAGTTTTCGAGATATAAGCGAAAAACTAAAGTTATAAATTTGAGCGATTTTTTTTAATTTTAAAAGTTTGCCGCTTAAAAACTTTTTTCGTACAGTCTTTCAGAAAACGAGCTATACCACGATCGATTCGTATTTTTATCCTCTTTCGATCGTATATAGCGGTATATGTGCACGCGGAATAGTTTTCGAGATATAAGCGCAAAACTAAAGTTATAAATTTGAGCGATTTTTTTTTTTTAATTTTAAAAGTTCGCCGCTTAATAACTTTTTCCGTACAGTCTTTAAGAAAACAAGCTATACCACGATCGATTCGTACTTTTATCCTCTTTCGATCGTATATAGTGGTATATGTGCACGCGGAATATTTTTCGACATATAAGCGAAAAACTAAAGTTATAAATTTGAGCGATTTTTTTTTAATTTTAAAAGTTTGCCGCTTAATAACTTTTTTTCGTTCAGTCTTCCAGAAAACAAACTATACCACGATCGATTCGTATTTTTATCCTCTTTCGATCGTATATAGCGATATATGTGCACGCGAAATAGTTTTCGAGATATAAGCGAAAAACTAAAGTTATAAATTTGAGCAATTTTTTTTAATTTTAAAAGTTTGCCGCTTAATAACTTTTTTTGTACAGTCTTTCAGAAAACAAACTATACCACGATCGATTCATATTTAAATGCGCTTTCGATCGTATGTAGCAGAATATGTGCGCGCGGGATAGTTTTCGAGATATAAGCAAAAAACTAAAGTTATAACTTTGAGCGATTTTTTTTAATTTTAAAAGTTTGCGGCTTAATAACATTTTTCGTACAGTCTTACAGAAAACAAGCTATACCACGATCGATATGTATTTTCATCCTCTTTCGATCGCATATGGCGGTATATGTGCACACGGAATAGTTTTCGAGATATAAGCACAAAACTAAAGTTATAAATTTGAGCGATTTTTTTAATTTTAAAAGTTTGCCGCTTAATAACTTTTTCGTACAGTCTCTGAGACAACAAACTATACCACGATAGATTCGTATTTTCATCCTCTTTCGATCGTTTATAGCGGTATATGTCCACGCAGAATAGTTTTCGAGATATAAGCGAAAAACTAAAGTTATAAATTTGAGCAATTTTTTTAATTTTAAAAGTTTGCCGCTTAAAAACTTTTTTCGTACAGTCTTTCAGAAAACGAGCTGTACCACGATCGATTCGTATTTTTATCCTCTTTCGATCGTATATAGTGGTATATGTGCACGCCGAATAGTTTTCGTACAGTCTCTGATACAACAAACTATACCACGATAGATTCGTATTTTTATTCTCTTTCGATCGTATATAGCGGTATATATCCACGCGGAATAGTTTTCGAGATATAAGCGAAAAACTAAAGTTATAAATTTGAGCGATTTTTTTTAATTTTAAAAGTTTGCCGCTTAATAAGTTTTTTCGTACAGTCTCTGAGACAACAAACTATACCACGATAGATTCGTATTTTTATTCTCTTTCGATCGTATATAGCGGTATATATCCACGCGGAATAGTTTTCGAGATATAAGCGAAAAACTAAAGTTATAAATTTGAGCGATTTTTTTTAATTTTAAAAGTTTGCCGCTTAATAAGTTTTTTCGTACAGTCTTTCAGAAAACAAGCTATACCACGATCGATTCCTATTTTTATCCTCTTTCGATCGCATATAGCGGTATATGTGCACGCGGTATAGATTTCGAGATATAAGCACAAAACTAAAGTTATAAATTTGAGCGATTTTTTTTTTAATTTTAAAAGTTCGCCGCTTAATAACTTTTTCCGTACAGTCTTTAAGAAAACAAGCTATACCACGATCGATATGTATTTTTATCCTCTTTCGATCGCATATAGCGGTATATGTGCACACGGAATAGTTTTCGAGATATAAGCACAAAACTAAAGTTATAAATTTGAGCGATTTTTTTTAATCTTAAAAGTTTGCCGCTTAATAACTTTTTTCGTACAGTCTCTGAGACAACAAACTATACCACGATAGATTCGCATTTTTATCTCCTTTCGATGGTTTATAGCGGTATGTGTCCACGCAGAATAGTTTTCGAGATATAAGCGAAAAACTAAAGTTATAAATTTGAGCGATTTTTTTTAATTTTAAAAGTTTGCCGCTTAAAAACTTTTTTCGTACAGTCTTTCAGAAAACGAGCTATACCACGATCGATTCGTATTTTTATCCTCTTTCGATCGTATATAGCGGTATATGTGCACGCGGAATAGTTTTCGAGATATAAGCGCAAAACTAAAGTTATAAATTTGAGCGATTTTTTTTTTAATTTTAAAAGTTCGCCGCTTAATAACTTTTTCCGTACAGTCTTTAAGAAAACAAGCTATACCACGATCGATTCGTACTTTTATCCTCTTTCGATCGTATATAGTGGTATATGTGCACGCGGAATATTTTTCGACATATAAGCGAAAAACTAAAGTTATAAATTTGAGCGATTTTTTTTTAATTTTAAAAGTTTGCCGCTTAATAACTCTTTTTCGTTCAGTCTTCCAGAAAACAAACTATACCACGATCGATTCGTATTTTTATCCTCTTTCGATCGTATATAGCGATATATGTGCACGCGAAATAGTTTTCGAGATATAAGCAAAAAACTAAAGTTATAAATTTGAGCAATTTTTTTTAATTTTAAAAGTTTGCCGCTTAATAACTTTTTTTGTACAGTCTTTCAGAAAACAAACTATACCACGATCGATTCATATTTAAATGCGCTTTCGATCGTATGTAGCAGAATATGTGCGCGCGGGATAGTTTTCGAGATATAAGCAAAAAACTAAAGTTATAAATTTGAGTGATTTTTTAATTTTAAAAGTTTGCCGCTTAATAACTTTTTTTGTACAGTCTTTCAGAAAACAAGCTATACCACGATCGATTCGAATTTTTATCTACTTTTGATCGCATATAGCGGTATATGTGCACGCGTAATAGTTATCGAGATATAAGCACAAAACTAAAGTTATAAATTTGAGCGATTTTTTTTAATTTTAAAAGTTTGCCGCTTAATAACTTTTTTCGTACAGTCTTTCAGAAAACAAGCTATACCACGATCAATTCGTATTTTTATCCTCTTTCGATCGCATATAGCGATATATGTGCACGCGGAACAGTTTTCGAGATATAAGCACAAAACTAAAGTTATAAATTTGAGCGATTTTTTTTAATTTTAAAAGTTTGCCGCTTAATAACTTTTTTGTTCAGGCTTTTAGAAAACAAACTATACCACGATCGATTCGTATTTTTATCCTCTTTCGATCTCATATAGCAGTATATGTGCACGCGGAATAGATTTCGAGATATAAGCACAAAACTAAAGTTATAACTTCGAGCGATTTTTTTAATTTTAAAAGTTTGCCGCTTAATAACTTTTTTCGTACAGTCTCTGAGACAACAAACTATACCACGATAGATTCTCATTTTTATCCTCTTTTGATCGTATATGTCCACGCAGAATAGTTTTCGAGATATAAGCGAAAAACTAAAGTTATAAATTTGAGCGATTTTTTTTAATTTTAAAAATTTGCCGCTTAAAAACTTTTTTCGTACAGTCTTTCAGAAAACAAACTATACCACGATCGATTCATATTTAAATGCGCTTTCGATCGTATGTAGCAGAATATGTGCGCGCGGGATAGTTTTCGAGATATAAGCAAAAAACTAAAGTTATAAATTTGAGTGATTTTTTAATTTTAAAAGTTTGCCGCTTAATAACTTTTTTTGTACAGTCTTTCAGAAAACAAGCTATACCACGATCAATTCGTATTTTTATCCTCTTTCGATCGCATATAGCGATATATGTGCACGCGGAACAGTTTTCGAGATATAAGCACAAAACTAAAGTTATAAATTTGAGCGATTTTTTTTAATTTTAAAAGTTTGCCGCTTAATAACTTTTTTCGTACAGTCTTTCAGAAAACAAGCTATACCACGATCAATTCGTATTTTTATCCTCTTTCGATCGTATATAGCGGTATATGTGCACGCAGAATAGTTTTCGAGATATAAGCGAAAACCTAAAGTTATAAATTTGAGCGATTTTTTTTAATTTAAAAAATTGCCACTTAATAAGTTTTTTCGTACAGTCTTTCAGAAAACAAGCTACACCACGATCGATTCGTATTTTTATCCTCTTTCGATCTCATATAGCAGTATATGTGCACGCGGAATAGATTTCGAGATATAAGCACAAAACTAAAGTTATAACTTCGAGCGATTTTTTTAATTTTAAAAGTTTGCCGCTTAATAACTTTTTTCGTACAGTCTCTGAGACAACAAACTATACCACGATAGATTCTCATTTTTATCCTCTTTCGATCGTATATGTCCACGCAGTATAGTTTTCGAGATATAAGCGAAAAACTAAAGTTATAAATTTGAGCGATTTTTTTTAATTTTAAAAATTTGCCGCTTAAAAACTTTTTTCGTACAGTCTTTCAGAAAACGAGCTGTACCACGATCGATTCGTATTTTTATCCTCTTTCGATCGTATATAGCGGTATATGTGCACGCGGAACAGTTTTCGAGATATAAGCGCAAAACTAAAGTTATAAATTTGAGCGATTTTTTTTTAATTTTAAAAGTTCGCCGCTTAATAACTTTTTCCGTACAGTCTTTAAGAAAACAAGCTATACCGCGATCGATTCGTACTTTTATCCTCTTTCGATCGTATATAGTGGTATATGTGCACGCGGAATATTTTTCGACATATAAGCGCAAAACTAAAGTTATAAATTTGAGCGTACAGTCTTTAAGAAAACAAGTTATATCACGATCGATTCGTACTTTTATCTTCTTTCGATCGTATATAGCGGTATATGTACACGCGGAATATTTTTCGAGATATAAGCGAAAAGCTAAAGTTATAAATTTGAGCGATTTTTTTTTTAATTTTAAAAGTTTGCCGCTTAATAACTTTTTTTCGTTCAGTCTTTCAGAAAACAAGCTATACCACAATCGATTCGTATGTTCATCCTCTTTCGATCGTATATAGCGATATATGTGCATAAGGAATAGTTTTCGAGATATAAGCACAAAACTAAAGTTATAAATTTGAGCGTTTTTTTTTAATTTTAAAAGTTTGCCGCTTAATAACTTTTTTCGTTCAGCCTTTCAGAAAACAAACTATACCACGATCGATTTGTATTTTTATCCCCTTTTGATCGTATATAGCGGTATATGTGCACACGGAATAGTTTTCGAGATATAAGCGAAAAACTAAAATTATAAATTTGAGCGATTTTTTTTAATTTTAAAAGTTTGCCGCTTAATAAGTTTTTTCGTACAGTCTTTCAGAAAACAAGCTATACCACGATCGATTCCTATTTTTATCCTCTTTCGATCGCATATAGCGGTATATGTGCACGCGGTATAGATTTCGAGATATAAGCACAAAACTAAAGTTGTAAATTTGAGCAATTTTTTTTAATTTTAAAAGTTTGCCGCTTAATAACTTTTTTCGTACAGTCTTTCAGAAAACAAGCTATACCACGATCGATACGTATTTTTATCCTCTTTCGATCGCATATAGCGGTATATGTGCACGCGGAATAGTTTTCGAGATATAAGCACAAAACTAAAGTTATAAATTTGAGCGATTTTTTTTTAATTTTAAAAGTTCGCCGCTTAATAACTTTTTCCGTACAGTCTTTAAGAAAACAAGCTATACCACGATCGATTTATATTTTTATCCTCTTTCGATCGTATATAGCGCTAAATATGCACGCGGAACAGTTTTCGAGATATAAGCACAAAACTAAAGTTATAAATTTGAGCGATTTTTTTTAATTTTAAAAGTTTGCCGCTTAATAACTTTTTTCGTTCAGGCTTTTAGAACACAAACTATACCACGATCGATTCATATTTTTATCCTCTTTTGATCGTATATAGCGGTATATGTGCACGCAGAATAGTTTTCGAGACATAAGCGAAAACCTAAAGTTATAAATTTGAGCGATTTTTTTTAATTTTAAAAAATTGCCGCTTAATAAGTTTTTTCGTACAGTCTTTCAGACAACAAGCTATACCACGATCGATTCGTATTTTTATCCTCTTTCGATCTCATATAGCAGTATATGTGCACGCGGAATAGATTTCGAGATATAAGCACAAAACTAAAGTTATAACTTTGAGCGATTTTTTTTAATTTTAAAAGTTTGCGGCTTAATAACATTTTTCGTACAGTCTTACAGAAAACAAGCTATACCACGATCGATATGTATTTTTATCCTCTTTCGATCGCATATGGCGGTATATGTGCACACGGAATAGTTTTCGAGATATAAGCACAAAACTAAAGTTATAAATTTGAGCGATTTTTTTAATTTTAAAAATTTGCCGCTTAATAACTTTTTCGTACTACAGTCTCTGAGACAACAAACTATACCACGATAGATTCGTATTTTCATCCTCTTTCGATCGTTTATAGCGGTATATGTCCACGCAGAATAGTTTTCGAGATATAAGCGAAAAACTAAAGTTATAAATTTGAGCAATTTTTTTAATTTTAAAAGTTTGCCGCTTAAAAACTTTTTTCGTACAGTCTTTCAGAAAACGAGCTGTATCACGATCGATTTGTATTTTTATCCTCTTTCGATCGTATATAGTGGTATATGTGCACACCGAATAGTTTTCGAGATATAAGCGCAAAACTAAAGTTATAAATTAGAGCGATTTTTTTTAATTTTAAAAGTTTGCCGCTTAATAACTTTTTTCGTACAGTCTCTGATACAACAAACTATACCACGATAGATTCGTATTTTTATCCTCTTTCGATCGTATATAGCTGTATATGTGCACGCGGAATAGTTTTCGAGATATAAGCGCAAAACTAAAGTTATAAATTTGAGCGATTTTTTTTAATTTTAAAAGTTTGCCGCTTAATAAGTTTTTTCGTACAGTCTCTGAGACAACAAACTATACCACGATAGATTCGTATTTTTATTCTCTTTCGATCGTATATAGCGGTATATGTCCACGCAGAATATTTTTCGAGATATAAGCGAAAAACTAAAGTTATAAATTTGAGCGATTTTTTTTAATTTTAAAAGTTTGCCGCTTAATAACTTTTTTCGTACAGTCTCTGAGACAACAAACTATACCACGATAGATTCGTATTTTTATCCTCTTTGGATCGTATATAGCGGTATATATCCACGCGGAATAGTTTTCGAGATATAAGCGAAAAACTAAAGTTATAAATTTGAGCGATTTTTTTTAATTTTAAAAGTTTGCCGCTTAATTAGTTTTTTCGTACAGTCTTTCAGAAAACAAGCTATACCACGATCGATTCCTATTTTTATCCTCTTTCGATCGCATATAGCGGTATATGTGCACGCGGTATAGATTTCGAGATATAAGCACAAAACTAAAGTTATAAATTTGAGCGATTTTTTTTTTAATTTTAAAAGTTCGCCGCTTAATAACTTTTTCCGTACAGTCTTTAAGAAAACAAGCTATACCACGATCGATTTGTATTTTTATCCTCTTTCGATCGTATATAGCGCTATATATGCACGCGGAACAGTTTTCGAGATATAAGCACAAAACTAAAGTTATAAATTTGAGCGATTTTTTTTAATTTTAAAAGTTTGCCGCTTAATAACTTTTTTCGTTCAAGCTTTTAGAAAACAAACTATACCACGATCGATTCGTATTTTTATCCTCTTTTGATCGTATATAGCGGTATATGTGCACGCAGAATAGTTTTCGAGATATAAGCGAAAACCTAAAGTTATAAATTTGAGCGATTTTTTTTAATTTTAAAAAATTGCCACTTAATAAGTTTTTTCGTACAGTCTTTCAGAAAACAAGCTACACCACGATCGATTCGTATTTTTATCCTCTTTCGATCACATATAGCAGTATATGTGCACGCGGAATAGATTTCGAGATATAAGCACAAAACTAAAGTTATAACTTCGAGCGATTTTTTTTAATTTTAAAAGTTTGCGGCTTAATAACATTTTTCGTACAGTCTTACAGAAAACAAGCTATACCACGATCGATATGTATTTTTATCCTCTTTCGATCGCATATAGCGGTATATGTGCACACGGAATAGTTTTCGAGATATAAGCACAAAACTAAAGTTATAAATTTGAGCGATTTTTTTTAATTTTAAAAGTTTGCCGCTTAATAACTTTTTTCGTACAGTCTCTGAGACAACAAACTATACCACGATAGATTCGCATTTTTATCCCCTTTCGATCGTTTATAGCGGTATATGTCCACGCAGAATAGTTTTCGAGATATAAGCGAAAAACTAAAGTTATAAATTTGAGCGATTTTTTTTAATTTTAAAAGTTTGCCGCTTAAAAACTTTTTTCGTACAGTCTTTCAGAAAACGAGCTATACCACGATCGATTCGTATTTTTATCCTCTTTCGATCGTATATAGCGGTATATGTGCACGCGGAATAGTTTTCGAGATATAAGCGCAAAACTAAAGTTATAAATTTGAGCGATTTTTTTAATTTTAAAAGTTCGCCGCTTAATAACTTTTTCCGTACAGTCTTTAAGAAAACAAGCTATACCACGATCGATTTGTATTTTTATCCTCTTTCGATCGTATATAGCGCTATATATGCACGCGGAACAGTTTTCGAGATATAAGCACAAAACTAAAGTTATAAATTTGAGCGATTTTTTTTAATTTTAAAAGTTTGCCGCTTAATAACTTTTTTCGTTCAGGCTTTTAGAAAACAAACTATACCACGATCGATTCGTATTTTTATCCTCTTTTGATCGTATATAGCGGTATATGTGCACGCAGAATAGTTTTCGAGATATAAGCGAAAACCTAAAGTTATAAATTTGAGCGATTTTTTTTAATTTTAAAAAATTGCCACTTAATAAGTTTTTTCGTACAGTCTTTCAGAAAACAAGCTACACCACGATCGATTCGTATTTTTATCCTCTTTCGATCACATATAGCAGTATATGTGCACGCGGAATAGATTTCGAGATATAAGCACAAAACTAAAGTTATAACTTCGAGCGATTTTTTTTAATTTTAAAAGTTTGCGGCTTAATAACATTTTTCGTACAGTCTTACAGAAAACAAGCTATACCACGATCGATATGTATTTTTATCCTCTTTCGATCGCATATAGCGGTATATGTGCACACGGAATAGTTTTCGAGATATAAGCACAAAACTAAAGTTATAAATTTGAGCGATTTTTTTTAATTTTAAAAGTTTGCCGCTTAATAACTTTTTCCGTACAGTCTTTAAGAAAACAAGCTATACCACGATCGATTCGTACTTTTATCCTCTTTCGATCGTATATAGTGGTATATGTGCACGCGGAATATTTTTCGACATATAAGCAAAAAACTAAAGTTATAAATTTGAGCGATTTTTTTTTAATTTTAAAAGTTTGCCGCTTAATAACTTTTTTTCGTTCAGTCTTCCAGAAAACAAACTATACCACGATCGATTCGTATTTTTATCCTCTTTCGATCGTATATAGCGATATATGTGCACGCGAAATAGTTTTCGAGATATAAGCGAAAAACTAAAGTTATAAATTTGAGCAATTTTTTTTAATTTTAAAAGTTTGCCGCTTAATAACTTTTTTTGTACAGTCTTTCAGAAAACAAACTATACCACGATCGATTCATATTTAAATGCGCTTTCGATCGTATGTAGCAGAATATGTGCGCGCGGGATAGTTTTCGAGATATAAGCAAAAAACTAAAGTTATAACTTTGAGCGATTTTTTTTAATTTTAAAAGTTTGCGGCTTAATAACATTTTTCGTACAGTCTTACAGAAAACAAGCTATACCACGATCGATATGTATTTTTATCCTCTTTCGATCGCATATGGCGGTATATGTGCACACGGAATAGTTTTCGAGATATAAGCACAAAACTAAAGTTATAAATTTGAGCGATTTTTTTAATTTTAAAAGTTTGCCGCTTAATAACTTTTTCGTACAGTCTCTGAGACAACAAACTATACCACGATAGATTCGTATTTTCATCCTCTTTCGATCGTTTATAGCGGTATATGTCCACGCAGAATAGTTTTCGAGATATAAGCGAAAAACTAAAGTTATAAATTTGAGCAATTTTTTTAATTTTAAAAGTTTGCCGCTTAAAAACTTTTTTCGTACAGTCTTTCAGAAAACGAGCTGTACCACGATCGATTCGTATTTTTATCCTCTTTCGATCGTATATAGTGGTATATGTGCACGCCGAATAGTTTTCGTACAGTCTCTGATACAACAAACTATACCACGATAGATTCGTATTTTTATCCTCTTTCGATCGTATATAGCGGTATATGTGCACGCGGAATAGTTTTCGAGATATAAGCGCAAAACTAAAGTTATAAATTTGAGCGATTTTTTTAATTTTAAAAGTTTGCCGCTTAATAAGTTTTTTCGTACAGTCTCTGAGACAACAAACTATACCACGATAGATTCGTATTTTTATTCTCTTTCGATCGTATATAGCGGTATATATCCACGCGCAATAGTTTTCGAGATATAAGCGAAAAACTAAAGTTATAAATTTGAGCGATTTTTTTTAATTTTAAAAGTTTGCCGCTTAATAAGTTTTTTCGTACAGTCTTTCAGAAAACAAGCTATACCACGATCGATTCCTATTTTTATCCTCTTTCGATCGCATATAGCGGTATATGTGCACGCGGTATAGATTTCGAGATATAAGCACAAAACTAAAGTTATAAATTTGAGCGATTTTTTTTTTAATTTTAAAAGTTCGCCGCTTAATAACTTTTTCCGTACAGTCTTTAAGAAAACAAGCTATACCACGATCGATTTGTATTTTTATCCTCTTTCGATCGTATATAGCGGTATATGTGCACGCAGAATAGTTTTCGAGATATAAGCGAAAACCTAAAGTTATAAATTTGAGCGATTTTTTTTAATTTTAAAAAATTGCCACTTAATAAGTTTTTTCGTACAGTCTTTCAGAAAACAAGCTACACCACGATCGATTCGTATTTTTATCCTCTTTCGATCACATATAGCAGTATATGTGCACGCGGAATAGATTTCGAGATATAAGCACAAAACTAAAGTTATAACTTCGAGCGATTTTTTTTAATTTTAAAAGTTTGCGGCTTAATAACATTTTTCGTACAGTCTTACAGAAAACAAGCTATACCACGATCGATATGTATTTTTATCCTCTTTCGATCGCATATAGCGGTATATGTGCACACGGAATAGTTTTCGAGATATAAGCACAAAACTAAAGTTATAAATTTGAGCGATTTTTTTTAATCTTAAAAGTTTGCCGCTTAATAACTTTTTTCGTACAGTCTCTGAGACAACAAGCTATACCACGATAGATTCGCATTTTTATCCCCTTTCGATCGTTTATAGCGGTATATGTCCACGCAGAATAGTTTTCGAGATATAAGCGAAAAACTAAAGTTATAAATTTGAGCGATTTTTTTTAATTTTAAAAGTTTGCCGCTTAAAAACTTTTTTCGTACAGTCTTTCAGAAAACGAGCTATACCACGATCAATTCGTATTTTTATCCTCTTTCGATCGTATATAGCGGTATATGTGCACGCGGAATAGTTTTCGAGATATAAGCGCAAAACTAAAGTTAAAAATTTGAGCGATTTTTTTTTTTAATTTTAAAAGTTCGCCGCTTAATAACTTTTTCCGTACAGTCTTTAAGAAAACAAGCTATACCACGATCGATTCGTACTTTTATCCTCTTTCGATCGTATATAGTGGTATATGTGCACGCGGAATATTTTTCGACATATAAGCGAAAAACTAAAGTTATAAATTTGAGCGATTTTTTTTTAATTTTAAAAGTTTGCCGCTTAATAACTTTTTTTCGTTCAGTCTTCCAGAAAACAAACTATACCACGATCGATTCGTATTTTTATCCTCTTTCGATCATATATAGCGATATATGTGCACGCGAAATAGTTTTCGAGATATAAGCGAAAAACTAAAGTTATAAATTTGAGCAATTTTTTTTAATTTTAAAAGTTTGCCGCTTAATAACTTTTTTTGTACAGTCTTTCAGAAAACAAACTATACCACGATCGATTCATATTTAAATGCGCTTTCGATCGTATGTAGCAGAATATGTGCGCGCGGGATAGTTTTCGAGATATAAGCAAAAAACTAAAGTTATAAATTTGAGTGATTTTTTAATTTTAAGAGTTTGCCGCTTAATAACTTTTTTTGTACAGTCTTTCAGAAAACAAGCTATACCACGATCGATTCGAATTTTTATCTACTTTTGATCGCATATAGCGGTATATGTGCACGCGTAATAGTTATCGAGATATAAGCACAAAACTAAAGTTATAAATTTGAGCGATTTTTTTTAATTTTAAAAGTTTGCCGCTTAATAACTTTTTTCGTACAGTCTTTCAGAAAACAAGCTATACCACAATCAATTCGTATTTTTATCCTCTTTCGATCGCATATAGCGATATATGTGCACGCGGAACAGTTTTCGAGATATAAGCACAAAACTAAAGTTATAAATTTGAGCGATTTTTTTTAATTTTAAAAGTTTGCCGCTTAAAAACTTTTTTCGTACAGTCTTTCAGAAAACGAGCTATACCACGATCGATTCGTATTTTTATCCTCTTTCGATCGTATATAGCGGTATATGTGCACGCGGAATAGTTTTCGAGATATAAGCGCAAAACTAAACTTATAAATTTGAGCGATTTTTTTTTTAATTTTAAAAGTTCGCCGCTTAATAACTTTTTCCGTACAGTCTTTAAGAAAACAAGCTATACCACGATCGATTCGTACTTTTATCCTCTTTCGATCGTATATAGTGGTATATGTGCACGCGGAATATTTTTCGACATATAAGCAAAAAACTAAAGTTATAAATTTGAGCGATTTTTTTTTAATTTTAAAAGTTTGCCGCTTAATAACTTTTTTTCGTTCAGTCTTCCAGAAAACAAACTATACCACGATCGATTCGTATTTTTATCCTCTTTCGATCGTATATAGCGATATATGTGCACGCGAAATAGTTTTCGAGATATAAGCGAAAAACTAAAGTTATAAATTTGAGCAATTTTTTTTAATTTTAAAAGTTTGCCGCTTAATAACTTTTTTTGTACAGTCTTTCAGAAAACAAACTATACCACGATCGATTCATATTTAAATGCGCTTTCGATCGTATGTAGCAGAATATGTGCGCGCGGGATAGTTTTCGAGATATAAGCAAAAAACTAAAGTTATAACTTTGAGCGATTTTTTTTAATTTTAAAAGTTTGCGGCTTAATAACATTTTTCGTACAGTCTTACAGAAAACAAGCTATACCACGATCGATATGTATTTTTATCCTCTTTCGATCGCATATGGCGGTATATGTGCACACGGAATAGTCTTCGAGATATAAGCACAAAACTAAAGTTATAAATTTGAGCGATTTTTTTAATTTTAAAAGTTTGCCGCTTAATAACTTTTTCGTACAGTCTCTGAGACAACAAACTATACCACGATAGATTCGTATTTTCATCCTCTTTCGATCGTTTATAGCGGTATATGTCCACGCAGAATAGTTTTCGAGATATAAGCGAAAAACTAAAGTTATAAATTTGAGCAATTTTTTTAATTTTAAAAGTTTGCCGCTTAAAAACTTTTTTCGTACAGTCTTTCAGAAAACGAGCTGTACCACGATCGATTCGTATTTTTATCCTCTTTCGATCGTATATAGTGGTATATGTGCACGCCGAATAGTTTTCGTACAGTCTCTGATACAACAAACTATACCACGATAGATTCGTATTTTTATCCTCTTTCGATCGTATATAGCGGTATATGTGCACGCGGAATAGTTTTCGAGATATAAGCGCAAAACTAAAGTTATAAATTTGAGCGATTTTTTTTAATTTTAAAAGTTTGCCGCTTAATAAGTTTTTTCGTACAGTCTCTGAGACAACAAACTATACCACGATAGATTCGTATTTTTATTCTCTTTCGATCGTATATAGCGGTATATATCCACGCGGAATAGTTTTCGAGATATAAGCGAAAAACTAAAGTTATAAATTTGAGCGATTTTTTTTAATTTTAAAAGTTTGCCGCTTAATAAGTTTTTTCGTACAGTCTTTCAGAAAACAAGCTATACCACGATCGATTCCTATTTTTATCCTCTTTCGATCGCATATAGCGGTATATGTGCACGCGGTATAGATTTCGAGATATAAGCACAAAACTAAAGTTATAAATTTGAGCGATTTTTTTTTTAATTTTAAAAGTTCGCCGCTTAATAACTTTTTCCGTACAGTCTTTAAGAAAACAAGCTATACCACGATCGATTTGTATTTTTATCCTCTTTCGATCGTATATAGCGGTATATGTGCACGCAGAATAGTTTTCGAGATATAAGCGAAAACCTAAAGTTATAAATTTGAGCGATTTTTTTTAATTTTAAAAAATTGCCACTTAATAAGTTTTTTCGTACAGTCTTTCAGAAAACAAGCTACACCACGATCGATTCGTATTTTTATCCTCTTTCGATCACATATAGCAGTATATGTGCACGCGGAATAGATTTCGAGATATAAGCACAAAACTAAAGTTATAACTTCGAGCGATTTTTTTTAATTTTAAAAGTTTGCGGCTTAATAACATTTTTCGTACAGTCTTACAGAAAACAAGCTATACCACGATCGATATGTATTTTTATCCTCTTTCGATCGCATATAGCGGTATATGTGCACACGGAATAGTTTTCGAGATATAAGCACAAAACTAAAGTTATAAATTTGAGCGATTTTTTTTAATCTTAAAAGTTTGCCGCTTAATAACTTTTTTCTTACAGTCTCTGAGACAACAAGCTATACCACGATAGATTCGCATTTTTATCCCCTTTCGATCGTTTATAGCGGTATATGTCCACGCAGAATAGTTTTCGAGATATAAGCGAAAAACTAAAGTTATAAATTTGAGCGATTTTTTTTAATTTTAAAAGTTTGCCGCTTAAAAACTTTTTTCGTACAGTCTTTCAGAAAACGAGCTATACCACGATCAATTCGTATTTTTATCCTCTTTCGATCGTATATAGCGGTATATGTGCACGCGGAATAGTTTTCGAGATATAAGCGCAAAACTAAAGTTAAAAATTTGAGCGATTTTTTTTTTTAATTTTAAAAGTTCGCCGCTTAATAACTTTTTCCGTACAGTCCTTAAGAAAACAAGCTATACCACGATCGATTCGTACTTTTATCCTCTTTCGATCGTATATAGTGGTATATGTGCACGCGGAATATTTTTCGACATATAAGCGAAAAACTAAAGTTATAAATTTGAGCGATTTTTTTTTAATTTTAAAAGTTTGCCGCTTAATAACTTTTTTTCGTTCAGTCTTTCAGAAAATAAACTATACCACGATCGATTCGTATTTTTATCCTCTTTCGATCGTATATAGCGATATATGTGCACGCGAAATAGTTTTCGAGATATAAGCGAAAAACTAAAGTTATAAATTTGAGCAATTTTTTTTAATTTTAAAAGTTTGCCGCTTAATAACTTTTTTTGTACAGTCTTTCAGAAAACAAACTATACCACGATCGATTCATATTTAAATGCGCTTTCGACCGTATGTAGCAGAATATGTGCGCGCGGGATAGTTTTCGAGATATAAGCAAAAAACTAAAGTTATAAATTTGAGTGATTTTTTAATTTTAAAAGTTTGCCGCTTAATAACTTTTTTTGTACAGTCTTTCAGAAAACAAGCTATACCACGATCGATTCGAATTTTTATCTACTTTTGATCGCATATAGCGGTATATGTGCACGCGTAATAGTTATCGAGATATAAGCACAAAACTAAAGTTATAAATTTGAGCGATTTTTTTTAATTTTAAAAGTTTGCCGCTTAATAACTTTTTTCGTACAGTCTTTCAGAAAACAAGCTATACCACAATCAATTCGTATTTTTATCCTCTTTCGATCGCATATAGCGATATATGTGCACGCGGAACAGTTTTCGAGATATAAGCACAAAACTAAAGTTATAAATTTGAGCGATTTTTTTTAATTTTAAAAGTTTGCCGCTTAATAACTTTTTTCGTTCAGGCTTTTAGAAAACAAACTATACCACGATCGATTCGTATTTTTATCCTCTTTTGATCGTATATAGCGGTATATGTGCACGCCGAATAGTTTTCGAGATATAAGCGAAAACCTAAAGTTATAAATTTGAGCGATTTTTTTTAATTTTAAAAAATTGCCACTTAATAAGTTTTTTCGTACAGTCTTTCAGAAAACGAGCTGTACCACGATCGATTCGTATTTTTATCCTCTTTCGATCGTATATAGCGGTATATGTGCACGCGGAACAGTTTTCGAGATATAAGCGCAAAACTAAAGTTATAAATTTGAGCGATTTTTTTTTAATTTTAAAAGTTCGCCGCTTAATAACTTTTTCCGTACAGTCTTTAAGAAAACAAGCTATACCGCGATCGATTCGTACTTTTATCCTCTTTCGATCGTATATAGTGGTATATGTGCACGCGGAATATTTTTCGACATATAAGCGAAAAACTAAAGTTATAAATTTGAGCGATTTTTTTTTTAATTTTAAAAGTTTGCCGCTTAATAACTTTTTTTCGTTCAGTCTTCCAGAAAACAAACAATACCACGATCGATTCGTATTTTTATCCTCTTTCGATCGTATATAGCGATATATGTGCACGCGAAATAGTTTTCGAGATATAAGCGAAAAACTAAAGTTATAAATTTGAGCAATTTTTTTTAATTTTAAAAGTTTGCCGCTTAATAACTTTTTTTGTACAGTCTTTCAGAAAACAAACTATACCACGATCGATTCATATTTAAATGCGCTTTCGATCGTATGTAGCAGAATATGTGCTCGCGGGATAGTTTTCGAGATATAAGCAAAAAACTAAAGTTATAAATTTGAGTGATTTTTTAATTTTAAAAGTTTGCCGCTTAATAACTTTTTTTGTACAGTCTTTCAGAAAACAAGCTATACCACGATCGATTCCTATTTTTATCCTCTTTCGATCGCATATAGCGGTATATGTGCACGCGGTGTAGATTTCGAGATATAAGCACAAAACTAAAGTTACAAATTTGAGCGATTTTTTTTTTAATTTTAAAAGTTCGCCGCTTAATAACTTTTTTCGTACAGTCTTTCAGAAAACAAGCTATACCACGATCAATTCGTATTTTTATCCTCTTTCGATCGTATATAGCGGTATATGTGCACGCGGAATAGTTTTCGAGATATAAGCGCAAAACTAAAGTTATAAATTAGAGCGATTTTTTTTTTTATTTTAAAAGTTCGCCGCTTAATAACTTTTTCCGTACAGTCTTTAAGAAAACAAGCTATACCACGATCGATTCGTACTTTTATCCTCTTTCGATCGTATATAGTGGTATATGTGCACGCGGAATAGTTTTCGAGATATAAGCGCAAAACTAAAGTTATAAATTTGAGCGTACAGTCTTTAAGAAAACAAGTTATATCACGATCGATTCGTACTTTTATCTTCTTTCGATCGTATATAGCGGTATATGTACACGCGGAATATTTTTCGAGATATAAGCGAAAAGCTAAAGTTATAAATTTGAGCGATTTTTTTTTTAATTTTAAAAGTTTGCCGCTTAATAACTTTTTTTCGTTCAGTCTTTCAGAAAACAAGCTATACCACAATCGATTCGTATGTTCATCCTCTTTCGATCGTATATAGCGATATATGTGCATAAGGAACAGTTTTCGAGATATAAGCACAAAACTAAAGTTATAAATTTGAGCGTTTTTTTTTAATTTTAAAAGTGTGCCGCTTAATAACTTTTTTCGTTCAGTCTTTCAGAAAACAAACTATACCACGATCGATTCGTATTTTTATCCCCTTTTGATCGTATATAGCGGTATATGTGCACACGGAATAGTTTTCGAGATATAAGCGAAAAACTAAAATTATAAATTTGAGCGATTTTTTTTAATTTTAAAAGTTTGCCGCTTAATAAGTTTTTTCGTACAGTCTTTCAGAAAACAAGCTATACCACGATCGATTCCTATTTTTATCCTCTTTCGATCGCATATAGCGGTATATGTGCACGCGGTATAGATTTCGAGATATAAGCACAAAACTAAAGTTGTAAATTTGAGCAATTTTTTTTAATTTTAAAAGTTTGCCGCTTAATAACTTTTTTCGTACAGTCTTTCAGAAAACAAGCTATACCACGATCGATACGTATTGTTATCCTCTTTCGATCGCATATAGCGGTATATGTGCACGCGGAATAGTTTTCGAGATATAAGCACAAAACTAAAGTTATAAATTTGAGCGATTTTTTTTTAATTTTAAAAGTTCGCCGCTTAATAACTTTTTCCGTACAGTCTTTAAGAAAACAAGCTATACCACGATCGATTTATATTTTTATCCTCTTTCGATCGTATATAGCGCTAAATATGCACGCGGAACAGTTTTCGAGATATAAGCACAAAACTAAAGTTATAAATTTGAGCGATATTTTTTAATTTTAAAAGTTTGCCGCTTAATAACTTTTTTCGTTCAGGCTTTTAGAACACAAACTATACCACGATCGATTCATATTTTTATCCTCTTTTGATTGTATATAGCGGTATATGTGCACGCAGAATAGTTTTCGAGATATAAGCGAAAACCTAAAGTTATAAATTTGAGCGATTTTTTTTAATTTTAAAAAATTGCCGCTTAATAAGTTTTTTCGTACAGTCTTTCAGACAACAAGCTATACCACGATCGATTCGTATTTTTATCCTCTTTCGATCTCATATAGCAGTATATGTGCACGCGGAATAGATTTCGAGATATAAGCACAAAACTAAAGTTATAACTTTGAGCGATTTTTTTTAATTTTAAAAGTTTGCGGCTTAATAACATTTTTCGTACAGTCTTACAGAAAACAAGCTATACCACAATCGATATGTATTTTTATCCTCTTTCGATCGCATATGGCGGTATATGTGCACACGGAATAGTTTTCGAGATATAAGCACAAAACTAAAGTTATAAATTTGAGCGATTTTTTTAATTTTAAAAGTTTGCCGCTTAATAACTTTTTCGTACAGTCTCTGAGACAACAAACTATACCACGATAGATTCGTATTTTCATCCTCTTTCGATCGTTTATAGCGGTATATGTCCACGCATAATAGTTTTTGAGATATAAGCGAAAAACTAAAGTTATAAATTTGAGCAATTTTTTTAATTTTAAAAGTTTGCCGCTTAAAAACTTTTTTCGTACAGTCTTTCAGAAAACGAGCTGTACCACGATCGATTTTTGTTTTTATCCACTTTCGATCGTATATAGTGGTATATATGCACGCCGAATAGTTTTCGAGATATAAGCGCAAAACTAAAGTTATAAATTAGAGCGATTTTTTTTAATTTTAAAAGTTTGCCGCTTAATAACTTTTTTCGTACAGTCTCTGATACAACAAACTATACCACGATAGATTCGTATTTTTATCCTCTTTCGATCGTATATAGCGGTATATGTGCACGCGGAATAGTTTTCGAGATATAAGCGCAAAACTAAAGTTATAAATTTGAGCGATTTTTTTTAATTTTAAAAGTTTGCCGCTTAATAAGTTTTTTCGTACAGTCTCTGAGACAACAAACTATACCACGATAGATTCGTATTTTTATTCTCTTTCGATCGTATATAGCGGTATATGTCCACGCAGAATATTTTTCGAGATATAAGCGAAAAACTAAAGTTATAAATTTGAGCGATTTTTTTTTAATTTTAAAAGTTTGCCGCTTAATAACTTTTTTTCGTACAGTCTCTGAGACAACAAACTATACCACGATAAATTCGTATTTTTATCCTCTTTGGATCGTATATAGCAATATATATCCACGCGGAATAGTTTTCGAGATATAAGCGAAAAACTAAAGTTATAAATTTGAGCGATTTTTTTTAATTTTAAAAGTTTGCCGCTTAATAAGTTTTTTCGTACAGTCTTTCAGAAAACAAGCTATACCACGATCGATTCCTATTTTTATCCTCTTTCGATCGCATATAGCGGTATATGTGCACGCGGTATAGATTTCGAGATATAAGCACAAAACTAAAGTTATAAATTTGAGCGATTTTTTTTTTAATTTTAAAAGTTCGCCGCTTAATAACTTTTTCCGTACAGTCTTTAAGAAAACAAGCTATACCACGATCGATTTGTATTTTTATCCTCTTTCGATCGTATATAGCGCTATATATGCACGCGGAACAGTTTTCGAGATATAAGCACAAAACTAAAGTTATAAATTTGAGCGATTTTTTTTAATTTTAAAAGTTTGCCGCTTAATAACTTTTTTCGTTCAGGCTTTTAGAAAACAAACTACACCACGATCGATTCGTATTTTTATCCTCTTTCGATCACATATAGCAGTATATGTGCACGCGGAATAGATTTCGAGATATAAGCACAAAACTAAAGTTATAACTTCGAGCGATTTTTTTTAATTTTAAAAGTTTGCGGCTTAATAACATTTTTCGTACAGTCTTACAGAAAACAAGCTATACCACGATCGATATGTATTTTTATCCTCTTTCGATCGCATATAGCGGTATATGTGCACACGGAATAGTTTTCGAGATATAAGCACAAAACTAAAGTTATAAATTTGAGCGATTTTTTTTAATTTTAAAAGTTTGCCGCTTAATAACTTTTTTCGTACAGTCTCTGAGACAACAAACTATACCACGATAGATTCGCATTTTTATCCCCTTTCGATCGTTTATAGCGGTATATGTCCACGCAGAATAGTTTTCGAGATATAAGCGAAAAACTAAAGTTATAAATTTGAGCGATTTTTTTTAATTTTAAAAGTTTGCCGCTTAAAAACTTTTTTCGTACAGTCTTTCAGAAAACGAGCTATACCACGATCGATTCGTATTTTTATCCTCTTTCGATCGTATATAGCGGTATATGTGCACGCGGAATAGTTTTCGAGATATAAGCGCAAAACTAAAGTTATAAATTTGAGCGATTTTTTTTTTTAATTTTAAAAGTTCGCCGCTTAATAACTTTTTCCGTACAGTCTTTAAGAAAACAAGCTATACCACGATCGATTCGTACTTTTATCCTCTTTCGATCGTATATAGTGGTATATGTGCACGCGGAATATTTTTCGACATATAAGCGAAAAACTAAAGTTATAAATTTGAGCGATTTTTTTTTAATTTTAAAAGTTTGCCGCTTAATAACTTTTTTTCGTTCAGTCTTCCAGAAAACAAACTATACCACGATCGATTCGTATTTTTATCCTCTTTCGATCGTATATAGCGATATATGTGCACGCGAAATAGTTTTCGAGATATAAGCGAAAAACTAAAGTTATAAATTTGAGCAATTTTTTTTAATTTTAAAAGTTTGCCGCTTAATAACTTTTTTTGTACAGTCTTTCAGAAAACAAACTATACCACGATCGATTCATATTTAAATGCGCTTTCGATCGTATGTAGCAGAATATGTGCGCGCAGGATAGTTTTCGAGACATAAGCAAAAAACTAAAGTTATAACTTTGAGCGATTTTTTTTAATTTTAAAAGTTTGCGGCTTAATAACATTTTTCGTACAGTCTTACAGAAAACAAGCTATACCACGATCGATATGTATTTTTATCCTCTTTCGATCGCATATGGCGGTATATGTGCACACGGAATAGTTTTCGAGATATAAGCATAAAACTAAAGTTATAAATTTGAGCGATTTTTTTAATTTTAAAAGTTTGCAGCTTAATAACTTTTTCGTACAGTCTCTGAGACAACAAACTATACCACGATAGATTCGTATTGTCACCCTCTTTCGATCGTTTATAGCGGTATATGTCCACGCAGAATAGTTTTCGAGATATAAGCGAAAAACTAAAGTTATAAATTTGAGCAATTTTTTTAATTTTAAAAGTTTGCCGCTTAAAAACTTTTTTCGTACAGTCTTTCAGAAAACGAGCTGTACCACGATCGATTCGTATTTTTATCCTCTTTCGATCGTATATAGTGGTATATGTGCACGCCGAATAGTTTTCGAGATATAAGCGCAAAACTAAAGTTATAAATTAGAGCGATTTTTTTTAATTTTAAAAGTTTGCCGCTTAATAACTTTTTTCGTACAGTCTCTGATACAACAAACTATACCACGATAGATTCGTATTTTTATCCTCTTTCGATCGTATATAGCGGTATATGTGCACGCGGAATAGTTTTCGAGATATAAGCGCAAAACTAAAGTTATAAATTTGAGCGATTTTTTTTAATTTTAAAAGTTTGCCGCTTAATAAGTTTTTTCGTACAGTCTCTGAGACAACAAACTATACCACGATAGATTCGTATTTTTATTCTCTTTCGATCGTATATAGCGGTATATATCCACGCGGAATAGTTTTCGAGATATAAGCGAAAAACTAAAGTTATAAATTTGAGCGATTTTTTTTAATTTTAAAAGTTTGCCGCTTAATAAGTTTTTTCGTACAGTCTTTCAGAAAACAAGCTATACCACGATCGATTCCTATTTTTATCCTCTTTCGATCGCATATAGCGGTATATGTGCACGCGGTATAGATTTCGAGATATAAGCACAAACCTAAAGTTATAAATTTGAGCGATTTTTTTTTTAGTTTTAAAAGTTCGCCGCTTAATAACTTTTTCCGTACAGTCTTTAAGAAAACAAGCTATACCACGATCGATTTGTATTTTTATCCTCTTTCGATCGTATATAGCGGTATATGTGCACGCAGAATAGTTTTCGAGATATAAGCGAAAACCTAAAGTTATAAATTTGAGCGATTTTTTTTAATTTTAAAAAATTGCCACTTAATAAGTTTTTTCGTACAGTCTTTCAGAAAACAAGCTACACCACGATCGATTCGTATTTTTATCCTCTTTCGATCACATATAGCAGTATATGTGCACGCGGAATAGATTTCGAGATATAAGCACAAAACTAAAGTTATAACTTCGAGCGATTTTTTTTAATTTTAAAAGTTTGCGGCTTAATAACATTTTTCGTACAGTCTTACAGAAAACAAGCTATACCACGATCGATATGTATTTTTATCCTCTTTCGATCGCATAGAGCGGTATATGTGCACACGGAATAGTTTTCGAGATATAAGCACAAAACTAAAGTTATAAATTTGAGCGATTTTTTTTAATCTTAAAAGTTTGCCGCTTAATAACTTTTTTCGTACAATCTCTGAGACAACAAACTATACCACGATAGATTCGCATTTTTATCCCCTTTCGATCGTTTATAGCGGTATATGTCCACGCAGAATAGTTTTCGAGATATAAGCGAAAAACTAAAGTTATAAATTTGAGCGATTTTTTTTAATTTTAAAAGTTTGCCGCTTAAAAACTTTTTTCGTACAGTCTTTCAGAAAACGAGCTGTACCACGATCGATTCGTATTTTTATCCTCTTTCGATCGTATATAGCGGTATATGTGCACGCGGAACAGTTTTCGAGATATAAGCGCAAAACTAAAGTTATAAATTTGAGCGATTTTTTTTTAATTTTAAAAGTTCGCCGCTTAATAACTTTTTCCCTACAGTCTTTAAGAAAACAAGCTATACCGCGATCGATTCGTACTTTTATCCTCTTTCGATCGTATATAGTGGTATATGTGCACGCGGAATATTTTTCGACATATAAGCGAAAAACTAAAGTTATAAATTTGAGCGATTTTTTTTTTAATTTTAAAAGTTTGCCGCTTAATAACTTTTTTTCGTTCAGTCTTCCAGAAAACAAACAATACCACGATCGATTCGTATTTTTATCCTCTTTCGATCGTATATAGCGATATATGTGCACGCGAAATAGTTTTCGAGATATAAGCGAAAAACTAAAGTTATAAATTTGAGCAATTTTTTTTAATTTTAAAAGTTTGCCGCTTAATAACTTTTTTTCGTTCAGTCTTTCAGAAAACAAACTATACCACGATCGATTCATATTTAAATGCGCTTTCGATCGTATGCAGCAGAATATGTGCTCGCGGGATAGTTTTCGAGATATAAGCAAAAAACTAAAGTTATAAATTTGAGTGATTTTTTAATTTTAAAAGTTTGCCGCTTAATAACTTTTTTTGTACAGTCTTTCAGAAAACAAGCTATACCACGATCGATTCGAATTTTTATCTACTTTTGATCGCATATAGCGGTATATGTGCACGCGTAATAGTTATCGAGATATAAGCACAAAACTAAAGTTATAAGTTTGAGCGATTTTTTTTAATTTTAAAAGTTTGCCGCTTAAAAACTTTTTTCGTACAGTCTTTCAGAAAACGAGCTGTACCACGATCAATTCATATTTTTATCCTCTTTCCATCGTATATAGCGGTATATGTGCACGCAGAACAGTTTTCGAGATATAAGCGCAAAACTAAAGTTATAAATTTGAGCGATTTTTTTTTAATTTTAAAAGTTCGCCGCTTAATAACTTTTTCCGTACAGTCTTTAAGAAAACAAGCTATACCGCGATCGATTCGTACTTTTATCCTCTTTCGATCGTATATAGTGGTATATGTGCACGCGGAATATTTTTCGACATATAAGCGAAAAACTAAAGTTATAAATTTGAGCGATTTTTTTTAAATTTAAAAGTTTGCCGCTTAATAACTTTTTTCGTACAGTCTTTCAGAAAACAAGCTATACCACGATCGATTCGTATTTTTATCCTCTTTCGATCGCATATAGCGGTATATGTGCACGCGGAATAGTTTTCGAGATATAAGCACAAAACTAAAGTTATAAATTTGAGCGCTTTTTTTTAATTTTAAAAGTTTGCCGCTTAATAACTTTTTTCGTTCAGTCTTTCAGAAAACAAACTATACCACGATCGATTCGTATTTTATCTTCTTTCGATTGTATATAGCGGTATATGTGCACGCGGAATAGCTTTCGAGATATAAGCGAAAAACTAAAGTTATAAATTGGAGTATTTTTTTTAATTTTAAAAGTTTGCCGCTTAATAACTTTTTTCGTGCAGTCTTTCAGAAAACGAGCTATACGACGATCGATTCGTATTTTTATCCTCTTTCGATCGTATATAGCGGTATATGTGCACGCGGAATAGTTTTCAAGATATAAGCGCAAAACTAAAGTTATAAATTTGAGCGATTTTTTTTTAATTCTAAAAGTTTGCCGCTTAATTACTTTTTTCGTACAGTCTTTAAGAAAACAAGCTATACCGCGATCGATTCCTACTTTTGTCCTCTTTCGATCGTATATAGCGGTATATGTGCACGCGGAATATTTTTCGAGATATGAGCGAAAAACTAAAGTTATAAATTTGAGCGATTTTTTTTTTATTTTAAAAGTTTGCCGCTTAATAACTTTTTTTTGTTCAGTCTTTCAGAAAACAAGCTATACCACGATTGATTCGTATTTTTATCCTCTTTCGATCGCATATAGCAGTATATGTGCACGCGGAATAGTTTTGGAGATATAAGCACAAAACTAAAGTTATAAATTTGAGCGATTTTTTTTAATTTTAAAAGTTTGCCGCTTAATAACTTTTTTCGTTCATTCTTTCAGAAAACAAACTATACCACAATCGATTCGTATTTTTATCCTCTTTTGATCGTTCATAGCGGTATATGCGCACGCGGAATAGTTTTCGAGATATAAGCGAAAAACTAAAGTTATAAATTTGAGCAATTTTTTTTAATTTTAAAAGTTTGCCGCTTAATAACTGTCTTTCAGAAAACAAACTATACCACGATCGATTCATATTTTGATCCTCTTTCGATCGTATATAGCGGTATATGTACACGCGGAACAGTTTTCGAGATATAAGCGAAAAACTAAAGTTATAAATTTGAGCGATTTTTTTTTAATTTTAAAAGTTTGCCGCTTAATAAGTTTTTTCGTACAGTCTTTCAGAAAACAAGCTATACTACGATCGATTCGTATTTTTATCCTCTTTCGATCGCATATCGCGGTATATGTGCACGCGGAATAGTTTTCGAGATATAAGCATAAAACTAAAGTTATAAATATGAGCGATTTTTTTTTAATTTTAAAAGTTTGCTGCTTAATAACTCTTTTCTTACAGTCTTTCAGGAAACAAACTATACCACGATCGATTCGTATTTTATCCTCTTTCTATCGTATATAGCGGTATATGTGCACGCGGAATAGTTTTCGAGATATAAGGAAAAACTAAAGTTATAAATTTGAGCAATTTTTTTTAATTTTAAAAGTTTGCCGCTTAATAACTGTCTTTCTGAAAACAAACTATACCACGATCGATTCATATTTTGATCCTCTTTCGATCGTATATAGCGGTATATGTGCACGCGGAATGGTTTTCGAGATATAAGCGAAAAACTAAAGTTATAAATTTGAGCGATTTTTTTTTAATTTTAAAAGTTTGCCGCTTAATAAGTTTTTTCGTACAGTCTTTCAGAAAACAAGCTATTCCACGATCGATTCGTATTTTATCCTCTTTCGATCGTATACAGCGGTATATGTGCACGCGGAATAGCTTTCGAGATATAAGCAAAAAACTAAAGTTATAAATTGGAGTGATTTTTTTTAATTTTAAAAGTTTGCCGCTTACTAACTTTTTTCGTACAGTCTTTCAGAAAACGAGCCATACCACGATCGATTCGTATTTTTATCTCCTTTCGATCGTTTATAGCGGTATATGTGCACGCGGAATAGTTTTCGAGATATAAGCGAAAAACTAATGTTATAAATTTGAGCAATTTTTTTTAATTTTTTAATTTTAAAAGTTTGCCGCTTAATAATATATACCACGATCGATTCATATTTTGATTCTTTTTCGATCGTATATAGCGGTATATGTGCACGTGGAATAGTTTTCGAGATATAAGCGAAAAACTAAAGTATAAGTTTGAGCGATTTTTTTTTAATTTTAAAAGTTTGCCGCTTAATAACTTTTTTCGTACAGTCTTTCAGAAAACAAACTATACCACGATCGTTCGTATTTTTATCTTCTTTCGATCGCATATAGCGGTATATGTGCACGTGGAATAGTTTTCGGGATATAAGCACAAAACTAAAGTTATAAATTTGAGCGATTTTTTTTTTAAGTTTGCCGCTTAATAACTTTTTTCGTACAGTCTTTCAGAAAACAAGCTATACCACGATCGATTCGTATTTTTATCCTCTTTCGATCGCATATAGCGGTATATGTGCACGCGGAATAGTTTTCGAGATATAAGCGAAAAACTAAAGTTATAAATTGGAGCGATTTTTTTTAATTTTAAAAGTTTGCCGCTTATTAACTTTTTTCGTACAGTCTTTTAGAAAAAGAGCTATACCACGATCGATTCGTATTTTTATCCTCTTTCGATCGTATATAGCGGTATATGTGCAAGCGGAATAGTTTTCGATATACAAGCGAAAACCTAAAGTTATAAATTTGAGCGATTTTTTTTTAATTTTAAAAGTTTGCCGCTTAATAACTTTTTTCGTACAGTCTCTCAGAAAACAAACTATACCACAATAGATTTGTATTTTTATCCTCTTTCGATCGTATATAGCGGTATATGTGCACGCAGATTATTTTTCGAGATATAAGCGAAAAACTAAAGTTATAAATTTGAGCGATTTTTTTTAATTTTAAAAGTTTGCCGCTTAAAAACTTTTTTCGTACAGTCTTTCAGAAAACGAGCTATACCACGATCGATTCATATTTTTATCTTCTTTCGATCGTATATAGCGGTATATGTGCGCGCGGAACAGTTTTCGAGATAAAGCGAAAAACTAAAGTTATAAATTTGAGCGATTTTTTTTTAATTTTAAAAGTTTGCCGCTTAAAACATCACGATTACAAAACGTAAGTCCAGTCCTAGGGCCTCGAAGTTGGAGCCTAATCCTAAACAACCCAAAAAGAACTCAATGAACCAAAATCGCTTTGCAATTCTTGCCAATCAAGAAGAACAAACTCCTGCCCCTGTAAAGAACTATAAACCACCCCCTCTATACCTGCGCGAAGCTACGACTAACACTTTGGTGAGAAAGTTGACTGAACTCGTAGGAAAGGATAATTTCTACGTTGTTTCGTTACGTAAAGGAAATATTCCTGAAACAAAAATACAAGCCCAAAATGAGACGAATTACAAAACAATAGTTAATAGTTTCGATGCCGAGAAGAAAAACTAACACTTTTCAGTTAAAGAGTGCTAAGGGCCTAATCGTTGTTATTAAAGGCATAGACAGTTTGTAACAGACATGCAATGAAAGGCAAGAAACAGGTATGTAATCAAGGGTAGTAAAATACAATTATGGTTATGTCAAATGAACGTCATAGATAGGTAGGCGCCAATACAATTAATTTCCTGTTTGTTGAGAAAACAACATTGAAAACGTGAATACTAGTAATTAGTAAAAAAAACCATTGTAATAACTAAAAGAAAACTAATAAATAAAAAAACTGAAATAAACCCAGTAATACAAACTTGTTACATGGTGTCAGAAGTGGTGCATTAACTTGTTAAAAAAATAATTAAATTATAACAAGATGGCAGAAGATAACCAAAGTCGGACACCACGGGCATTAGATTGTGCCAACATGGTTGCTGAATGGCCTAGATGGAAACAGAACTTCGTAGTGTGGATGATTGCTACCGGAAAAATGGACAAGCCAGAGAAAAACAAAATTGCCACATTTATATGGTTAGTGGGTGAGCAAGGTGCGGTTATTTATAATACGCTGTTTCCAAGCGATGGCACACAAAATGCAATGCTGGGTGAAGTCCGCGTGGGGGAGGATCCAGTGACACAAAGATCATTAGACGATGTATTAAAAAAATTTGATGAGTATTGTTTGCCAAAAAAGAATACAGCAATGGAATCTTTTAAATTCAACATGATTCAGCAAAAAGAGAAGCAAGCAATAAACGAGTTTGAGACTGAGCTAAGGAAGCAGCTACCCTTTTGTGAATTCAAATGCAACTGTGGAGCCTCATACGGGGAGCGAATGCTGCGAGACCGTATAATCATCGGTGTACATGACAAGCAACTGCAAATGAAGTTATTGGATGGCAGAGACGACACCCTGGAAAAGGTGCTGGAGACTTGCAAGATTTACGAAGCAGCAAGCCTAAATAAAAGTATTTTGGAGTCGAAGACGCCTATTATAGCCAGTTTGAAAAGAGAGGAGGGAAATCCAGCAGCAGTAGATAACTCAATCAAACGATTTTGTTTCAATTGTGGAAACGCGTGGTCCCCGAAGCATGCAGCTGAATGCAGGGCGAAGGATGCTGTTTGTCGAATTTGTTCGAAGGTCGGACATTATGCCAGAATGTGCCGCCAGAAAGGGAGAGCTCAGCAGGTCGCTCAAAAGAGGGATGGCAACAACGGTTGCAATAACAAACGAGGAATTGGTAGTATTGGTTGGGGTGACGTTCAAGGTAGGTTTTTTTATTGTACAAAAGGAAAAGGGGTAATGTCAAGTAATGAACCTTATTTTAGAATAGAGTCGGTAGAGTCAAGTAGGACAAAGTGGACAAAAGAATATCGAATTGGAGAAAGTATAGTGAGATTTAAATTAGACACTGGAGCCGATGTGAATTGTATTCCATTAGATTTTGTGAAGAAATTAAAAATAAAAATTAGTAATAGAAGCAGTGACTTCCCTGTGTATGATTATAGTAGTAATCGGGTTAAAGTTTTTGGCACTGTGGTGTTAAATTGCGGTGATATTGAATCGGGTAATGAACATAAGGTATTATTCTTGGTTGTGGATAATCGGTTTGAGCCTATACTTGGATTGGACAGTTGTGTTGAATTTAAGCTAGTTAAACGGATGGATGTTGACAGGGTTGTATTGCCAGAGGCGTCGCAAAAATTTCTTGAAAGATATAGTGATGTGTTTAGAGGATTTGGTAAATTTCCGGGAGAGTACAGAATTTACTTGAAGGAAAACTCAAAGCCTGTGCTTCACTATAGGAAACGGATACCTCACGCATTAATGGATAGACTAAAGATTGAACTGGATGATTTGGTTAGGAATGAGATAGTGTCAGTGGTTGATTACCCGACGGATTGGATAAATAATTTACAGATTGTAGAGAAGACAAATGGTCGACTGCGCATTTGCTTGGATCCTAGGCCTTTAAACGAGTGTATTAAACGGGAGCATTTTCTTATCCCGACGATAGAGGATCTTACTTCAGGGTTGGCAGATGCGAAATTATTCACGGTTATCGATCTCAAAAGCGGATTTTGGCATATGTTACTGGATAAGGAGTCATCGGACTTAACTACATTTATGACCCCATTTGGCCGGTACAAATTCAATCGTTTACCATTTGGGCTGAATTGTGCGCCTGAAATGTTTCAGCGCACAATGGTACAGATTTTTGGAGATATACCAGGGGTTTATATTTATTTTGACGATATACTGATAGGTGCTAGGGATTCGGAAGAGCATGATAGAATATTGGATTTAGTGATGCAACGTGCTAGAATCAATAATGTTAAGTTTAATTTGGACAAGATTCAGTATCGGACAGATTCCGTAGAATTCATGGGAAATTCAATTTCACATAATCAAATTAAAGCAGGGCGAAAATACTGTGAGGCAATTTTGGGCATGAAAAGGCCAGCAAGTCGAGCTGATGTCTTGCGTTTTCTCGGGCTAGTTAAATATCTAGCACGGTTTATACCGAACTTATCAAGAATTACAGCGGGCTTGCGTAACTTGACGAGACTTGATGTCGATTTTGAATGGACTGACAAACACGAGGGAGAGTTTAGGAATTTGTTAAACATTATTGCATCAGAACCCGTGTTAGCTATTTACAATCCCCGACTACCTGTAAGAATACAAACAGATGCATCTAAGGACGGATTAGGTAGTGTGTTAATTCAAGAGGGGCATCCGATTGCTTTTGCGTCACGGACTTTGTCAAGAAGTGAGCAAAAGTGGGCTCAGATTGAAAAAGAGTTGCTAGCGGTTGTTTTTGCGTGCCAACGGTTTCATTATTTTGTGTATGGGCGGGAAGTCACGGTTGAGAGTGACCATAAGCCCTTGGAAACATTGATTAAGAGGGACATTGATGACGTTACCATGCGCCTTCAGCGTATGTTCATGATGTTATTAAAATACTCTCAAGTTTCTATTGTTTACAAGCCTGGAAAGGAAATGTTAGTGGCTGACTGTTTGTCTCGATCCCAGCTGCCAGAAGAAGAAGAGATAGGCGAATTGACGAGCATAATACATAGGGTGATGAAGACGGTCTGTTTATCAGAGGAAAATTATGACTACTACAGGAAAATTTTGGCTGAGGACGAAAAGTACAGTCGCATATGTACATATGTTGAACGTGGATGGCCCAGTTTTTGGCAGCTGGACAATCTAAGTCAACATTTTTACAAGTTTAGGCCAAAACTTCACATGGAAAACGGGTTATTGTTATTAGATCATAGACTTGTTATACCAGATAAGTTACAGAAGAAAATGTCAATATGGCTGCATGGTGCCCATCTTGGCATTGAGAAAACTCTGGCACGTGCGAGGGAATTGTATTATTGGCCGGGTATGGGTAATCAGATCAAAGAGGAAATACAGTCCTGTTTGGTTTGTGAAAAGTTTCGACGAAATAATCAAAAAGAGCCACTAATGCAAGAGGAATCTCCGACGTATCCGTTTCATGTAGTAGGTGCAGATTTGTTTGAGTTTGCAGGCAGGGATTTTATAGCCCTAATCGATGCGTATTCTAATTATTTGATAGTATCACCATTGCGTGAAAAGACATCTAGGCACATCATTGATCAGCTCAATCAGATATTTTGTAAGGTTGGATTTCCAACAATAATTAAAAGTGACAACAGTCCATTTGGTTCCAGGGAGTTCGATAAGTACGCTTCAGAGGCTAATATTAGATTCAAATTTTCAAGCCCGCGCTATCCACAGAGTAATGGGCTGGCGGAAAAGGGTGTGGCAATTGCAAAGAACTTGCTGAGGCGTTGCTATGAAACAAATGACTTGGAATCATATCAGTACAGGATTTTAGAATATAATACAACGCCCGTGGCGAGTATGCATATGTCACCATCCAGCTTATTTTTTGGAAGACAAATTAAAACTAAACTTCCAGTATCAGGCTCATTACTAACCAGAAATAATATAGCAGAGGAAGTGGTTCAAGAAAAAATTGGGCTCAAGAAAGAAAGACAGAAGCATTACTATGATCGGAATGCGAAGTCACTGCCGGAAATCGCTATTGGTGATTTAATAATGTTTAAGAAGGATAGTCAAGGGTGGAGCTATGGGGTGGTAGAACAAAAAGTAGGTGAACGATCATACATTATTAGGGACAAGTGTAATAGACTTTTTAGGCGGAATCGAAGGTTTATAATTAAAACAGGTAATTCTGATACTAACGCCAGTGAGTTAATAGTGGGGGAAAATTGTGAAAGCATGCAGGCTGATTATGGGTCACAGGACCTACACGTGCCACCATTGAATTATGATGTCAATGGTAGCAGTCCTAGGGACGAAAATAAAAGGAATGATATGAATGGTCCTGTGAACCTTGATACAACTTGCGGACAGGAAGTTGGGTACGGCGAGGATCAGCCCAACCTAGTAGATAGTGAGCGTCGCTCGAAGGATAGTGTGTTTCCTGGAAAAAATGACGCGGCTGAAGGCGAGATTAGGACAAGGAGTGGGAGACTAGTTAGACCACCTAAAAGGTACCTTGAATAAAAAAAAAAAAAAAAAAAAAAAAAAAAAAAAAAAAAAAGCGTGTAACAGACATGCAATGAAAGGCAAGAAACAGGTATGTAATCAAGGGTAGTAAAATACAATTATGGTTATGTCAAATGAACGTCATAGATAGGTAGGCGCCAATACAATTAATTTCCTGTTTGTTGAGAAAACAACATTGAAAACGTGAATACTAGTAATTAGTAAAAAAAACCATTGTAATAACTAAAAGAAAACTAATAAATAAAAAAACTGAAATAAACCCAGTAATACAAACTTGTTACACAGTTCCGTATCCACAGATGATATAAAAGACGCTCTTGAGTCTAAGGGCTATGAAGTTAACTCCGTATACAATATACTTAATAAAGACAAGATTCCCCAACCTCTTTTTAGAGTAGAAATTAAGTTTAGCTCCTCGGACTTGAAGAAAAAGGGTGAGAGTCATCCAATATACGGATTAAGATATCTTCTCAACCGTAGAGTGACGGTGGAAGAGCCCATCAAACGTAAGGGTCCTCCTCAGTGCCATAACTGTCAAGAATTCGGGCACACTAAGTCCTTTTGCAAACTACCGGCCATTTGTGTAAGATGTGGAGATATTCATAAAAGCGTTGAATGTCCTCATTCTAAAGCTGCTGATGACTTCAAGAAGTGTAGCAACTGTGGTGAAAATCACACAGCAAACTACCGTGGGTGCAGAGTATATCTGACTGTTAAGGAAAAGGCAAATCTCAAGAGGCCTGTTTATGCACAATACCGTGGCGCGAACTTCCTGAGTTTGCCCATAAGCCTAAATGAACAGAAAAGTTATGGTCAAGGCACATCTCGTGTTCACACCTCAAACAGAGTTACCGAATATCAAGCTAAACCAAATTTAGAAAATAGTAACGAGCTAATTTCGTATGCACATGCTTTAAAAGAAGGGCTGATAACTCCTAACGTAAATTCTGTAAGCTCCATTGATAAGCTAATCCAAACCATGAATACTTTCATGGCAAATATGGAAAATATGTTGCAACAGTTATTGCAAAATCAAAGCATGCTTATGCAGATTTTGGTTAGTAAAAAATGAATCCAATTAAAATATGTTTTTGGAATGCAAACGGCTTAAGCCAACACAAAATTGAAGTTCAGCATTTTTACAATCGCAGCAAATTGATGTACTATTGGTCTCGGAAACACATTTTTCGCAGAAAAACTATTTTCGGGTAAATGGCTACGCTATCTACGACACAAAACACCCAAGTGGTAGAGCTTGCGGTGGCTCTGCTATACTAGTAAGTAAGGACATCCAGCATTTTCCAATGCCTGAATTTTGTAGGAATTACATTCAAGCTTCATCTATCAATATCCCTCAGTTTGGAATTACGGTTTCGGCTATTTATTGCCCTCCTAAACATAGCAGTAGCAAAGATCAGTTTTTGGAATATTTCAACACTCTAGGTCCGAAATTCATAGCTGCTGGCGACTATAATGCTAAACACACTTTCTGAGGATCACGTCTCGTCACTCCAAGAGGAAGACAACTAATTAAAGCAATATCAGTCAACAAAATGGATGCCATATCTGCAGGCCATCCCACATACTGGCCTACAGACCTTAACAAAATTCCAGATGTTATCGATTTTGTCGCTATTAGAAACATAAAACGTGAATTTATTTCAGTTAGCCCTTCACTGGATCTTTCGTCAGACCATTCACCCACTTTTCTAACCTTGCATGCAAATCCAGGTGGGTATGAGCAAAATAGTAATTTCTATCATAATAGGCGGACAAACTGGCTGAAGTACTAAATGTACATCAGCTCACATTTGCCACAAAACATTTCATTGAAATCTGAAAACGAAATTGAATCTGGCATCAGGCAGTTTACTAACATCTTGACCAAAGCCACTAAAGTATCCACGTTTGCTATCCTCTCGCCAAGGAAAAAAACGCTAAACTGTCCCAGGAATATAGAAACCCTATTACTAGAAAAGAGGAAGTTAAGACGACAATGGCAAAAGTTTCGTTCACCTAGTCTAAAGTCCCAGCTTAACCAGTGCCAAAAACTTTTACGTGCAGCCTTGAAGGAAGACAAAGAGACCAACCTACGAAGATACTTACAAAACCTGGACGCTACCAAAGAGTCTTATTACAGTTTATGGAGGGCTGTCAAAAATGCGGCGACCCACTGCGCACGAGTCCCCCATACGTTTACAAAATGGGAAGTGGGCGAGAAATGCAAATGAAAAAGTTGAGGCATTTGCTAACCACTTAGAACGTGTTTTTACACCAAATAATACGAACTCTACCATAAGTCCAACTATCATTGATGACGTAGTTCAATATCCCATTAAATTTCGGTTTTCCGCTGTGTGTGCGGCTATTATAGAATTGAAGCCAAAAAAATCCCCTGGCAGCGACAAAATTACTGCTACGATGATTAAAAACCTGCCAAACTGTGCTCTACGTTTCATTTTGTTTTTCTTTAACGCCATATTAAGAGTTGGTTCTTTTCCGGCATTATGGAAATTATCGGAAATAGTAATGATTCCCAAGCCAGGCAAAGACGTCACCCAAGTAACATCATACCGTCCAATAAGTTTACTACTCATTCTCTCAAAATTATTTGAAAAACTGCTTCTTGAACACATCCTACCACACATCGATACAAACGTTATTATTCCTAATCACCAATTCGGTTTTAGGAAAAAGCATAGCACTATTGAACAAGTACACAGACTAACAAATCTAATTCGAAAAGCTTTTGAGAACAAGCAATACTGTTCCGCGCTTTTTGTCGATATATCTCAAGCCTTTGACAAAGTGTGGCACGAGGGTTTGTTATATAAAATTACTCAATTGTTACCCGAATACGTGCATAAATTGCTTCAGAGCTATCTAACGGAGAGGACTTTTCGTATCAAATCAAAAAATGTTATCTCCTCCACTAAAAAGATTTCGGCAGGAGTACCACAAGGAAGCATCTTGGGACCATTCCTATATATATTGTTTACCGCTGACATGCCTACGAGTGAAATGACCCATACGTCTACTTTTGCTGACGATACAGCATTCGTAAGCATTCACAACAACCCTGTGGTTGCGTCTGAAAGGGTCCAATCTCACATAAACGAGTTGGAAAAATGGCTACACAAGTGGAAGGTAAAAGTTAATGCTGCCAAGTGTGTACATATAACGTTTACCTTGAGAAGGGATAGTTGTCCACCTATTACCATTAACGGTGTGAGCATACCAGAACATAACCATGTAAAATACCTTAGTATTCATTTGGACCGCCGTCTTACATGGGCTTACCATATAGCGGCAAAAATTACTCAGCTAAAACTTAAATTTGCCCAGCTTCACTGGCTCATTGGAACATGGTCTGTCCTAGATTTATACCTTAAGGTTCAATTATACAAGGCCGTACTAAAGCCTATTTGGTTGTATGGCATCCAGTTTTGGGGAACCGCCTCATCATCTAACGTCGAGAAGCTGCAAAGAAGACAGTCTAAGATTTTAAGAATTATAACAGGTGCCCCATGGTACATTCGCAATTATAACATCCAAAAGGACCTGAAAGTTCCCCTTATTCGCGAGGAAATTAAAAAGGCAAGCACCAACTACATTTCGAAACTATCAACTCACCCAAATCCTCTTGCAAGAGACTTACTATCATTTGAGGGTCATAGACGTCTTAAAAGGGTTGAAACATCTGACCTGATCAGATAAATTTTTAGTGTGCACTTAAAGTTGTGTATTGCAGTGGCAATACCAGCTCTTTTATTTAGGTTAAGATTTTAATACTTATTGTAAATTTCATTTAGAAAGATTCAATAAATAAATAAAAGTTATAAAAAAAAAAAAATAACTTTTTTCGTACAGTCTTTTAGAAAACAAGCTATACCACGATCGATTCGTATTTTTATCCTCTTTCGATCGTATATAGCGGTATATGTGCACGCGGAATACTTTTCGAGATATAAGCGCAAAACTAAAGTTATAAATTTGAGCGATTTTTTTTTTAATTTTAAAAGTTCGCCGCTTAATAACTTTTTGCGTACAGTCTTTAAGAAAACAAGCTATACCACGATCGTTTCGTACTTTTATCCTCTTTCGATCGTATATAGCGGTATGTGCGCACGCGGAACAATTTTCGAGATATAAGCGGAAAACTAAAGTTTTAAATTTGAGCGATTTTTTTTTAATTTTAAAAGTTTGCCGCTTAATAACTTTTTTTCGTTCAGTCTTTCAGAAAACAAGCTATACCACGATCGATTTGCATTTTTATCCTCTTTCGATCGTATATAGCGGTATATGTGCAAGCGGAATAGTTTTCGAGATATAAGCACAAAACTAAAGTTATAAATTTGAGCGATTTTTTTTAATTTTAAATGTTTGCCGCTTAATAACTTTTTTCGTTCAGGCTTTTAGAAAACAAACTATACCACGATCGATTCGTATTTTTATCCTCTTTTGATCGTATATAGCGGTATATGTGCACGCAGAATAGTTTTCGAGATATAAGCGAAAACCTAAAGTTATAAATTTGAGCGATTTTTTTTAATTTTAAAAAATTGCCGCTTAATAAGTTTTTCGTACAGTCTTTCAGAAAACAAGATATACCACGATCGATTCGTATTTTTATCCTCTTTCGATCTTATATAGCAGTATATGTGCACGCGGAATAGATTTCGAGATATAAGCACAAAACTAAAGTTATAACTTTGAGCGATTTTTTTTAATTTTAAAAGTTTGCGGCTTAATAACATTTTTCGTACAGTCTTACAGAAAACAAGCTATACCACGGTCGATATGTATTTTTATCCTCTTTCGATCGCATATAGCGGTATATGTCTACGCAGAATAGTTTTCGAGATATAAGCGAAAAACTAAAGTTATAGATTTGAGCGATTTTTTTTAATTTTAAAAGTTTGCCGCTTAAAAACTTTTTTCGTACAGTCTTTCAGAAAACGAGCTGTACCACGATCGATTCGTACTTTTATCTTCTTTCGATCGTATATAGCGGTATATGTGCACGCGGAATAGTTTTCGAGATATAAGCGCAAAACTAAAGTTATAAATTTTAGCGATTTTTTTTTAATTTTAAAAGTTCGCCGCTTAATAACTTTTTCCGTACAGTCTTTAAGAAAACAAGCTATACCACGATCGATTCGTACTTTTATCTTCTTTCGATCGTGTATAGTGGTATATGTGCACGCGGAATATTTTTCGAGATATAAGCGAAAAACTAAAGTTATCAATTTGAGCGATTTTTTTTAAATTTTAAAAGTTTGCCGCTTAATAACTTTTTTTCGTTCAGTCTTCCAGAAAACAAACTATACCACGATCGATATGTATTTTTATCCTCTTTCGATCGCATATAGCGGTATATGTGCACACGGAATAGTTTTCGAGATATAAGCACAAAACTAAAGTTATAAATTTGAGCGATTTTTTTTAATTTTAAAAGTTTGCCGCTTAATAACTTTTTTCGTACAGTCTCTGAGACAACAAACTATACCACGATAGATTCGTATTTTTATCCTCTTTCGATCGTATATAGCGGTATATGTCCACGCAGAATAGTTTTCGAGATATAAGCGAAAAACTAAAGTTATCAATTTGAGCGATTTTTTTTTAATTTTAAAAGTTTGCCGCTTAATAACTTTTTTTCGTTCAGTCTTCCAGAAAACAAACTATACCACGATCGATTCGTATTTTTATCCTCTTTCGATCGTATATAGCGATATATGTGCACGCGAAATAGTTTTCGAGATATAAGCGAAAAACTAAAGTTATAAATTTGAGCAATTTTTTTTAATTTTAAAAGTTTGCCGCTTAATAACTTTTTTTGTACAGTCTTCCAGAAAACAAACTATACCACGATCGATTCGTATTTTTATCCTCTTTCGATCGTATATAGCGATATATGTGCACGCGAAATAGTTTTCGAGATATAAGCGAAAAACTAAAGTTATAAATTTGAGCAATTTTTTTTAATTTTAAAAGTTTGCCGCTTAATAACTTCTTTTGTACAGTCTTTCAGAAAACAAACTATACCACGATCGATTCATATTTAAATGCGCTTTCGATCGTATGTAGCAGAATATGTGCGCGCGGGATAGTTTTCGAGATATAAGCAAAAAACTAAAGTTATAAATTTGAGTGATTTTTTAATTTTAAAAGTTTGCCGCTTAATAACTTTTTTTGTACAGTCTTTCAGAAAACAAGCTATACCACGATCGATTCGAATTTTTATCTACTTTTGATCGCATATAGCGGTATATGTGCACGCGGAATAGTTATCGAGATATAAGCACAAAACTAAAGTTATAAATTTGAGCGATTTTTTTTAATTTTAAAAGTTTGCCGCTTAATAACTTTTTTCGTACAGTCTTTCAGAAAACAGGCTATACCACGATCAATTCGTATTTTTATCCTCTTTCGATCGCATATAGCGGTATATTTGCACGCGGAATAGTTTTCGAGATATAAGCACAAAACTAAAGTTATAAATTTGAGCGATTTTTTTTAATTTTAAAAGTTTTCCGTTTAATAACTTTTTTCGTACAGTCTTTCAGAAAACAAGCTATACCACGATCGATTCGAATTTTTATCCTCTTTCGATCGCATATAGCGGTATATGTGCACGCGGAATAGTTTTCGAGATATAAGCACAAAACTAAAGTTATAAATTTGAGCGCTTTTTTTTAATTTTAAAAGTTTGCCGCTTAATAACTTTTTTCGTTCAGTCTTTCAGAAAACAAACTATACCACTATCGATTCGTATTTTATCCTCTTTTGATTGTGTATAGCGGTATATGTGCACGCCATAAATAGCTTTCGAGATATAAGCGAAAAACTAAAGTTATAAATTGGAGCGATTTTTTTTAATTTTAAAAGTTTGCCGCTTAATAACTTTTTTCGTACAGTCATTCAGAAAACGAGCTATACCACGATCGATTCGTATTTTTATCTTCTTTCGATCGTATATAGCGGTATATGTGCACGCGGAATAGTTTTCAAGATATAAGCGCAAAACTAAAGTTATAAATTTAAGCGATTTTTTTTTAATTCTAAAAGTTTGCCGCTTAATTACTTTTTTCGTACAGTCTTTAAGAAAACAAGCTATACCGCGATCGATTCCTACTTTTGTCCTCTTTCGATCGTATATAGCGGTATATGTGCACGCGGAATATTTTTCGAGATATGAGCGAAAAACTAAAGTTATAAATTTGAGCGATTTTTTTTTAATTTTAAAAGTTTGCCGCTCAATGCCTTTTTTTCGTTCAGTCTTTCAGAAAACAAGCTATACCACGATTGATTCGTATTTTTATCCTCTTTCGATCGCATATAGCATTATATGTGCACGCGGAATAGTTTTCGAGATATAAGCACAAAACTAATGTTATAAATTTGAGCGATTTTTTTTAATTTTAAAAGTTTGCCGCTTAATAACTTTTTTCGTTCAGTCTTTCAGAAAACAAACTATACCACAATCGATTCGTATTTTTATCCTCTTTTGATCGTTTATAGCGGTATATGTGCACGCGGAATAGTTTTCGAGATATAAGCGAAAAACTAAAGTTATAAATTTGAGCAATTTTTTTTAATTTTAAAAGTTTGCCGCTTAATAACTGTCTTTCAGAAAACAAACTATACCACGATCGATTCATATTTTGATCCTCTTTCGATCGTATATAGCGGTATATGTGCACGCGGAACAGTTTTCGAGATATAAGCGAAAAACTAAAGTTATAAATTTGAGCGATTTTTTTTAATTTTAAAAGTTTGCCGCTTAATAAGTTTTTTCGTACAGTCTTTCAGAAAACAAGCTATACTACGATCGATTCGTATTTTTATCCTCTTTCGATCGCATATAGCGGTATATGTGCACGCGGAATAGTTTTCGAGATATAAGCATAAAACTAAAGTTATAAATTTGAGCGATTTTTTTTTAATTTTAAAAGTTTGCCGCTTAATAACTTTTTTCGTACAGTCTTTCAGGAAACAAACTATACCACGATCGATTCGTATTTTATCCTCTTTCTATCGTATATAGCGGTATATGTGCACGCGGAATAGTTTTCGAGATATAAGGAAAAACTAAAGTTATAAATTTTAGCAATTTTTTTTAATTTTAAAAGTTTGCCGCTTAATAACTGTCTTTCTGAAAACAAACTATACCACGATCGATTCATATTTTGATCCTCTTTCGATCGTATATAGCGGTATATGTGCACGCGGAATGGTTTTCGAGATATAAGCGAAAAACTAAAGTTATAAATTTGAGCGATTTTTTTTTTAGTTTTAAAAGTTTGCCGCTTAATAAGTTTTTTCGTACAGTCTTTCAGAAAACAAGCTATACCACGATCGATTCGTATTTTTATCCTCTTTCGATCGTATACAGCGGTATATGTGCACGCGGAATAGCTTTCGAGATACAAGCGAAAAACTAAAGTTATAAATTGGAGCGATTTTTTTTAATTTTAAAAGTTTGCCGCTTAATAACTTTTTTCGTACAGTCTTTCAGAAAACGAGCTATACCACGATCGATTCGTATTTTTATCCTCTTTCGATCGTTTATAGCGGTATATGTGCACGCGGAATAGTTTTCGAGATATAAGCGAAAAACTAAAGTTATAAATTTGAGCAATTTTTTTTAATTTTTTAATTTTAAAAGTTTGCCGCTTAATAATATATACCACGATCGATTCATATTTTGATCCTTTTTCGATCGAATATAGCGGTATATGTGCACGTGGAATAGTTTTCGAGATATAAGCGAAAAACTAAAGTTATAAGTTTGAGCGATTTTTTTTTTAATTTTAAAAGTTTGCCGCTTAATAACTTTTTTCGTACAGTCTTTCAGAAAACAAACTATACCACGATCGATTCGTATTTTTATCTTCTTTCGATCGCATATAGCGGTATATGTGCACGTGGAATAGTTTTCGGGATATAAGCACAAAACTAAAGTTATAAATTTGAGCGATTTTTTTTTAAAGTTTGCCGCTTAATAACTTTTTTCGTACAGTCTTTCAGAAAACAAGCTATACCACGATCGATTCGTATTTTTATCCTCTTTCGATCGCATATAGCGGTATATGTGCACGCGAAATAGTTTTCGAGATATAAGCGAAAAACTAAAGTTATAAATTGGAGCGATTTTTTTTAATTTTAAAAGTTTGCCGCTTTTTAACTTTTTTCGTACAGTCTTTCAGAAAACGAGCTATACCACGATCGATTCGTATTTTTATCCTCTTTCGATCGTATATAGCGGTATATGTGCAAGCGGAATAGTTTTCGATATACAAGCGAAAAACTAAAGTTATAAATTTGAGCGATTTTTTTTAATTTTAAAAGTTTGCCGCTTAATAACTTTTTTCGTACAGTCTCTCAGAAAACAAACTATACCACGATAGATTTGTATTTTTATCCTCTTTCGATCGTATATAGCGGTATATGTGCACGCAGATTATTATTCGAGATATAAGCGAAAAACTAAAGTTATAAATTTGAGCGATTTTTTTTTAATTTTAAAAGTTTGCCGCTTAAAAACTTTTTTCGTACAGTCTTTCAGAAAACGAGCTATACCACGATCGATTCATATTTTTATCTTCTTTCGATCGTATATAGCAGTATATGTGCGCGCGGAACAGTTTTCGAGATAAAGCGAAAAACTAAAGTTATAAATTTGAGCGATTTTTTTTTTAATTTTAAAAGTTTGCCGCTTAATACATCACGATTACAAAACGTAAGTCCAGTCCTAGGGCCTCGAAGTTGGAGCCTAATCCTAAACAACCCAAAAAGAACTCAATGAACCAAAATCGCTTTGCAATTCTTGCCAATCAAGAAGAAGAAACTCCTGCCCCTTTAAAGAACTATAAACCACCCCCTCTATACCTGCGCAAAGCTACGACTAACACTTGGGTGAGAAAGTTGACTGAACTCGTAGGAAAGGATAATTTCTACGTTGTTTCGTTACGTAAAGGAAATATTCCTGAAACAAAAATACAAGCCCAAAATAAGACGAATTACAAAACTATAGTTAATAGTTTCGATGCCGAGAAGAAAAACTAACACTTTTCAATTAAAGAGTGCTAAGGGCCTAATCGTTGTTATTAAAGGCATAGACAGTTCCGTATCCACAGATGATATAAAAGACGCTCTTGAGTCTAAGGGCTATGAAGTTAACTCCGTATACAATTTACTTAATAAAGACAAGATTCCCCAACCTCTTTTTAGAGTAGAAATTAAGTTTAGCTCTTCGGACTTGAAGAAAAAGGGTGAGAGTCATCCAATATACGGATTAAGATATCTTCTCAACCGTAGAGTGACGGTGGAAGAGCCCATCAAACGTAAGGGTCCTCCTCAGTGCCATAACTGTCAAGAATTCGGGCACACTAAGTCCTTTTGCAAACTACCGGCCATTTGTGTAAGATGTGGAGATATTCATAAAAGCGTTGAATGTCCTCATTCTAAAGCTGCTGATGACTTCAAGAAGTGTAGCAACTGTGGTGAAAATCACACAGCAAACTACCGTGGGTGCAGAGTATATCTGACTGTTAAGGAAAAGGCAAATCTCAAGAGGCCTGTTTATGCACAATACCGTGGCGCGAACTTCCTGAGTTTGCCCATAAGCCTAAATGAACAGAAAAGTTATGGTCAAGGCACATCTCGTGTTCACACCTCAAACAGAGTTACCGAATATCAAGCTAAACCAAATTTAGAAAATAGTAACGAGTTAATTTCGTATGCACATGCTTTAAAATATCCCTCAGTTTGGAATTACGGTTTCGGCTATTTATTGCCCTCCTAAACATAGCAGTAGCAAAGATCAGTTTTTGGAATATTTCAACACTCTAGGTCCGAAATTCATAGCTGCTGGCGACTATAATGCTAAACACACGTTCTGAGGATCACGTCTCGTCACTCCAAGAGGAAGACAACTAATTAAAGCAATATCAGTCAACAAAATGGATGCCATATCTGCAGGCCATCCCACATACTGGCGTACAGACCTTGTTTAAGCGTCAACGCAGACTGCGTTGTAAACACTCTTCTGCCTTTTTTTTGCATCTGTGTAATAAAAAAAAAAGAGAGAAACATAAAACAAAAAAGGGCAAAAGAATGCGCAATTATTATTCGACGTTAATCAGTTCAGCAGTGTAGACGTGTGCAGTGCTCGAATTAAGTTTCAATAAAAACCATAAAACAAAAAACAAAAAACAAACCATATTGTGTTATTCATGCAAAACCCTACTTGGCCAGTGTGTCCAAAATATAGAATAAAATAAAGGATAATTGTGGTGCAATATCACCATCTCGATACCAACAACATCATCATCACTAGAGAAGACAACAACAAATACAACTAGAAGCACTATAAAGGAAACAGTTCAAGAACCAGAACATCAGAATCCTTTCAACAAGATACAGAAGATAAAGAGGAGCAGCCAGCAGAAGACACCACTCACATCTCCAGTATCACGGGTAAGTCTTAAGTATTTTTCCCCACAACTCTGTGGGACGACCCCGCCCACATCTACGTGGAAGCAACCCCCCTTTATCCCCCACATTTTTTGGTCCTTCGAGCCGGATCCAACCCGGTACCCCCAAAAAACCCCTAAAACTTTCCTCCATAAGGAGAAAAAACCCCACCGGATTCCCATTCCGGACCCAATATATATATATGAATCTATATAATTGTATGTATATATAACAAAGTTCACCTCCGTATAAAGGAGAACGAAACCCCATACCCCCAACCCTTGTTTCCATGAAGGAAAATCCCAAGCACTTCGTGCTGGGCCCCATATTAAAAAACCTTTTGAAAAAACAGCGTTGACTGTACCCCTTTTTTTTTAAATTTGTATAATAATTTGTAAAACACCAATACTAGCGGTACTTGTGTTTTTTTTTGCATTGCCAACGGTTTTTTTTATTTTATTCCTCTATTTCTTATGCACCTGCAGAAATAAGAAACCGCGAAATTTATATACTTACATATATATGCTTACGATTGTTGGCATGCGTACATCTGTATACATACGTACACACCAAATTTGTTCAAGGTTAAAGCAACAAGTTGTTGAAAAACAACAAACTTGAAAAAGCACATACATATTTCTGCATATGCATATTTCTGTACCCACAATCATAAATTAGACTAGATAAGACACGAAAAGATATGTGGCATCACTACGTTAACCCCTTCATTTTTACAGGACAGGAAATTTTTATTATGTATGATTCTGTCTCTTTTCTTTTTTGCGGGTAATTGACATTTTCTTTATTTACATTTTTATTAAAACAATTTACCACAAGTGACCATAAATTGGCGGAAAAAATTGGAAATTTGTATTTTCTGGCGCAATTTTCCATTTTTTCCGCCAATTTTACTGTCATAGAAATGACATATACATAGTTCGAGCAGCAGAAGCAGAAAATAAAAGGAAGTTGACGAGAACAAAGCTGAAAAAATGTAAGTATTTTAGTGTTTCTAAAAAAAGTTAATTAGCTTTATTAATTAATTTACCTTGTTTTTCAGGAGTCGCAGATGCATTATGGGTTGCCCTGAGGTAGGAAAGATTCACCGGTTTCCGAAGGATGCTTCCAGGTAAGTTTATTTAAATTTGTTTAATATGTGTGCAGTTGGGGAACATTTCAATTTTGCCCAAAGTTTTTAACTTTTTCTTATGAAAAATAAATGTAATTCCGTGTGGATCTCCAATTGGTTAATAAATTATGTCCAATTTTATTTGTTATTAGAAACCGGTGAAGTGTTTTGGTGCTATAAAAATTTATACCTTTCGATATTTTGTTATGTCTGTGGTACTACAACACAAAGCTAAAAAATGTAAGTATTTATTCATTACAAAATTTAGGCGGTTCTGTAAAATATTTTTTTATTTTTAGGAGTCTCAAGTGCATTATGGGATGTCCGGGGTGCAGAAAATTCACCGGTTCCCAAAGGATCCGATAAGGTAAGTTTACTTCAATTGTATTAATTTGTGTGCAGTTTGGGAACATTTTAAATTTTGTCTTGTTTTCTGTCTGGATCTGAAGCTCCAATTGGGAAATAAATTATGTCCAATTGGAGTTGTGTACGTTATTAGAAACGGGTGTAGTGTTTTGTTAAATATGAATACTTGTTGAAATGTATTTTGTCTAAAATATAGAATGTTTTTCAAGAATTAAAAATTCCTATGCATGTATGCTTACATCTAAATGGCATATGGATACGTGTTAATCGTTGTGTGTCTTGAAATTTAAATTTGTGTGTGAAAATTAAACAAAAACTAAAAAGTGATACAAAAGACAAAATGTGTTGTGGACTCTCTAATGCGGATTGTAAAGGATTATAAGGCAAAATGTGTTGTATACACTTAAATTCAGATTGTGAAGAATTCCGTTTAAATCCGTTTACAAAGTGGTGTTGTAGTCAAAATGTGTGTGGAGTCTTAAATAGAAATTGTTGATGTGAATTACTTTATTTTTATTAATACAATATGTATGCTTTTTACAGGAACTTGCCTGCAAATGCAAACAGTTTGTTCGACCGGTGGATAATTGGCAGAAGGAAATGTTACACTTGTTCGATGTTGTTTATTTGCACAATTAGATGGAATCTGGTAAGTGTTATTTGAAAATAAAATGTGTATTATTGTTTACTTACAGAGGAGCTTACATACACAACAAAAGCCCTTTTCAGGGCTAAAAATTACTTGAAAAAGAGATAAATTGAAACTTTCAAAAGCCCTTTTGAAGGCTCTAAAAATACTTAAAAACACAAATAGAACTTTAAAATTCCTTTTGAAGACTACAATATAACTTAAAAAAGGAGTTCATTTTGTACATTAGAAATAACTTTGTATGAATGTGATGTTTAAAAAACTAGGGCGAGATGGTTAAAGAAGGTAAGAAGTAATTTTTATTATGTTATAATCTTTAATAATTTATATTTTTATTAGTTCAATCCTTTAAAAGCATATTGTAAACCTTAAAAAAAGTTTTTACAGGTTTAATTTTTCCTTTTCAAAAAACTAATTTGTTTTCCTTTTTCAGTTAATACTCAAATATTCTGGGTACGACACTGTAAATTTTCCATCAAGCAAACAAAAAGATGTAAATACTACGACACAACAAGCAATTAAGGTAAGAACAATATTTTTTAATTTATTACACTTTTTCATTTTATCTCCCTTATTAATTTATATTGTAGCCCTTAAAATGGCTTTTGAAAGTTATATTTGTTTTTTAAGTGTTTTTGTAGCCCTCAAAAGGGCTTTTGAAAGTTTTAGTTTATCTCTTTCTCCAAGTAGTTTAGAGCCCTGAAAAGGGCTTTTGTTTTGTAGGTAAGCGCCTGTTAGTAAATAAATAATGATTCTTTACCTTGCTTTTAAGTATTTCCTGGCCTTGGAAGTTTTAGTTTATCTCTTTTCAAAGTATTTTAGAGCCCTGAAAAGGGCTTTTGTTTTTCATGTAAGTGCCTGTATAAATAAAAACTAATTTACATTTTATTTTCAGCAAAACTCACCATTTTTGGTCCTGTTCTGCCAGTTGTCCGTCCGCCGGGCAAACAAATTATTTCCATTTGAAGGTAAGTTCCTGTAAAAATACATTTTGTATATAAAAAAACTAATTCCCTTTTTATTTTCAGCAAAACTTACCATTTTGGGTCCTGTTCTGCCAGTTGTCCGTCCGCCGGGCAAACAAATTATTTCCATTTGAAGGTAAGTTCCTGTAAAAATACATTTTGTATATAAAAAAACTAATTCCCTTTTTATTTTCAGCAAAACTTACCATTTTGGGTTCTGTTCTGCCAGTTGTCCGTCCGCCGGGCAAACAAATTATTTCCATTTGAAGGTAAGTTCCTGTAAAAATACATTTTGTATATAAAAAAACTAATTCCCTTTTTATTTTCAGCAAAACTTACCATTTTGGGTCCTGTTCTGCCAGTTGTCCGTCCGCCGGGCAAACAAATTATTTCCATTTGAAGGTAAGTTCCTGTAAAAATACATTTTGTATATAAAAAAACTAATTCCCTTTTTATTTTCAGCAAAACTTACCATTTTGGGTTCTGTTCTGCCAGTTGTCCGTCCGCCGGGCAAACAAATTATTTCCATTTGAAGGTAAGTTCCTGTAAAAATACATTTTGTATATAAAAAAACTAATTCCCTTTTTATTTTCAGCAAAACTTACCATTTTGGGTCCTGCTCTGCCAGTTGTCCGTCCACCGTGCAAACATTTTGTTTCCATTTAAAGGTAAGTTCCTGTAAAAAAAAGAAAATGTATTAATGAAACTAATTTTACCTATTATTTCTAGCCAATACTTACGAATTTGCCGCAGAATAATTAAATATTAATAATTCAAATATATTGTTTTAATTATTGGTTTTTTTGTATTTTCTTAATAAAGTTTAAGAAAATGTAAAATTTTTCAACTAATGTTTTTGTTTATTTTGTGTGTATCGGCCATGATTTTGTAGCTGTCATTAGTTTTTTGTGTATTTGTTGAGGTAAGAATTGTATATATAGTTGCTTGTTTTTTCGCATTATTTTTGAGGATGCCACTTTTTATTTTCTTTCTCATATTTAGGGGTTAATCGCAGATGATAAGTTACTTTTTAAACGTCAGTGTTGAGGAGTCTGGTTATGTCTGTGCCCACAATTACGAAAAAAACTTACATACATACAGGAATATAAAAAGCAGAGAAGTTTCTTTGGCCGTCGCAAATTCGCTGCCGGCAGAGAAAAAGAATAAAGACAATATTCTTATGTGTGGTTGTATGCACACATCTTCATTTGCTTGTATAGTGAGAGTAAATATTTGTTTAAATTAAAGAGATCAATTTTGTGACGTCACCCCCAAAACACAAGAGAAAAATACCAAAGCATAATACACAAGCGTATGGTAAAAAATATTACTGACCTACATCAATAAATGCAATTTATTTGGTGGTTGAAAATGAGAATACACAAGCACAGTCGCAGACAAATATTGTTACTCTTTGAATTTTCTTGGTCATTAAAGTATATGAAAGCTGAAAATTTAACGTGTTGATTTTAAATTAAATTAAATTTCATAAATAATTTTGATAAATTTAATTTTGGATCAGATTAAATTATTAAATTAAATAATATCTCTCGGGTTGACGAACTTGGAGAAAAAGGAAAATTTGAAATTTACCCCCCCCCTGTTTTAATAAATAAATTAAATTAAACGCAAACAAGCAAATTAGGCGTTAATTATTTTATTTGGTATTTATCGACCGTTTATTATAAAAAATATATTATAAAAACATACTCAACTGTATTTATTAATTTCAAAACAAATATTTACAAATTCTACCCTTCACTGTCACTTGGTTTGTTCGGCGAAACTAACGGGCAATCGTGTACGAGGGTCACCCCAAAAAGAAACAGGTACAAGTATACGAGGGTCAACCCCAACAGTTTGGGCACATTAAAACGAGGCGCAACCGAAAAAAAAAAAAAGTATTTTTCATATTTTTACTTTAATTTCTTCTATCAATTATTTGAACCCCTTTACAATTCGGACATTTTTTTATTGTCTTGTTGGCGAGAATTCCCCCTACTGTTTATACCCAACAATCGATCGTTTTTTTTTTATCGCGAATTATCAACAGTCGATTAATTTTTATATCGCAAAGTATCTAGTCTTTTTCTTGGTAACTAAATACCCCCCACTTACGCATTTAACGATAAAATGGCATCAATTAAATCATTGATCCGTGTCTCTGATCGCATCACGAAGCTTTCAGTTCATATGGATGAGAGCGCGGTTGACGGCCAGTCGATTCACGCGTGGGATGTCCTGAAAACAGAAGCTATACGGCTATGGGAAGCCTTTGCGTCGCTATACGATGATGCTATCGAAAAATTTGATCCCGTGAAAGATGACATCGACATCGAAACTTTGGAAAAACTTTTTTTTGTAACTTTTGAGGTTTATACCAAAATGATCGCCAAAATAAATGAAGCCATCGAGACTCTGCGCAACAAGACAACACGGCATCTTGCTCGAGAGGAACAGACAACTCAACACCCCCTCATATCAGTACCCCCCTGCGATACAGAGGTTTTCCACGGTGACTATAAGTCATGGCCCACATTCCGTGATATGTTCACGGACCTCTATAAGAACAATAATCGCCTATCCCCGGTAGAAAAGATGTGCCACCTACTCAAGAAGACCCAAGGAGAAGCACGAGACCTGTTGAAAACTTGCCCTATAACGAACGATGGGTTCGAGATGGGATGGCAACACCTGGTACAAAGGTACGAAAATAAGCGCGTTTTGGTGAACGCGCAATTAAAATGTTTATTTAATATTTCTCCCCTTCCCAAAGAGACTGGGCCCAATATTCGTCGCTTACAACGCACAATTAATGACTGCGTTACGAATTTAACGCTGTTAGGAATCGACACCAAGAATTGGGACCCCATTTTTATTTATATTTGTTCCACCTGTCTGCCCGATACTACGCTCAATTTGTGGGAACACTCTTTGCCCCACAACACAGAGTTGCCAGCCTGGAACCAAATGGATGCGTTTCTGACGTCTCGGTTCCAGACATTAGAATCCGTTGCAGATATCCGCTCGACCTTTTCACACTCGCATGTCTCAAACGCGCCTAAAGTTTCGAATTACAAAAAACCGCATTCAAATGAGAAAAAACTCAACAGTTTTAATACCAGCGTGTTAATCGACAAGCAGAAAAAATGCCCTTTGTGTCCCCACTCACATCCACTCAGATTTTGTTCAGTGTTTCTTGGTATGTCCCTTGAAAATCGATATAATATAGTTAAAAAACATAAACTTTGCACCAATTGTCTCGCTACCTCCCATGAGCGTAGACAATGTAAAAGCAAATTTGTGTGCAACGCTTGTGGCCAAAGCCATCATTCGTTGCTGCACCGCCACGAACGCAACTCAGCCTCAAATATACGGAACCCTGCAGCACCCCAAGCTGCTCCCGTTATATCTACCCCTAACCCCCATGAAAATAATATTCGCTCATATAACCCCCCGCACAACATGAATATGCCCCCTGCTGCTGCCCCATCACATAGAACTAATTACTTTACCCGCGGGGCTACGCCCCCAACTAGTATCCACCTCCCCCAAGATTCAACCCCCTCTACTTCTCGTGAAGCCGCTGAAAAAACGCTGCAATCCTACTCAACCCAGGTACAAACAACTACCCCCTCTATTATACTGGGCACCGCCTTAGTAGACATTTATAATCACGATCTTAAATGCACTATTCGTGCCTTAATCGACTCTGCGTCTGAAGCGTCGTTTATTTCGAGACGACTTCAAAGAAGACTACACATCGACACTCAGTCATCTCATGCTGAGGTCCATGGCATAAATGACTCATTAACTGCCACATCAACTCACATGTGTCAAGTGCGTATAGGGTCTCCGCTTAACCCTGCAATCAGCATGGGTATTGACGCCTTCATCGTCAATAAGTTAACAGACCAACTACCGTATTACCCAGTATCCGCTCTCAAGGATGCGAACTTCTCACGCCTACAACTGGCTGATAAGTATAGGCAAAACTGCACTGAGGTGGACCTACTACTCGGAGGAGATGTCTACCCCAAGATAATTAAAAACGGCGTACAATGGGACTCTCACCAATCCCTGGTGGCCCAAAATACCATTTTCGGCTGGATACTCACCGGCAAAATGCACACCCCCCAAAACCGTGTCACGATTCGTTCATTTTTCAATGAACTTACCCTATCCACTCAACTACAAAAGTTCTGGGAACTGGAAGAAGTTCCGAAGAAGCGCCGCTCAACCCCTGAAGATATATACTGTGAAGAGCTGTATAAGAGATCGACCCACAAAAACCCTGATGGTCGTTTTGTCGTGTCACTCCCCTTTAAGCGCGACTACCCTAACCCCCTTAATGTAGGCGATTCCCGAAACATCGCCATATCTCAATTTTTACGCAATGAAACAAGGTTGCTAAAAATCCCCGAACTCAAAAATGATTACGACCGAGTAATCACCGAGTATGCCACTCTAGGCCAAATGGACAAAGTTTCCCCCCCGAGCAACGGCCCTGAAAGCTACTACTTGCCACACCACGCAGTACTAAAACCCGATAGTGCTACCACCAAGCTACGTGTGGTGTTTAATGCTTCTAGCCCCTCATCTAACGGCGTCAGTCTCAACGATATGCTCCACGTTGGGCCTATATTACAGGCTGACTTAACAATTTTAATTCTTCGCTGGAGACTTTTTCGCTACGTATTTAACGCGGACATCGAAAAGATGTACCGCCAAATTCTTATAGAACCCTCTCAAACCCCTTATCAGCGCATAATCTTCCGAAAATTCCCGAATGAGCCCCTTCAAGATTACCAGTTGAATACCGTGACATTCGGTGTCAACTGCGCGCCATACTTAGCAATCAGAACATTGCTAGAGTTAGCCAACGAGGTCGAACAGAATTTTAATGGCCGACTGGCAAACTCCCCCACTCTTAGCTGTAATGAGCGCTACCCTATTTTGTTACCCTATCACGCTCGTTATACTCAACTTTTCCTCAAATGGCTACACATATACTCCATACATGGCCAAAATGCGCTTTTACACCGCCTTATGCGATGTCATTATTACGTACCTCGTCTTAACAATCTAATTAAATCAACTATTTCTAAATGTGTAATATGCGTCAGACATAAGGGTGCGCTCAGCCAGCAGATGATGGCTGCATTACCCCCCGAACGAGTTACGCTCACCCGCCCATTCTACGACACTGGAGTGGATTTCGCCGGGCCCTTCGAGATAAAATCCTACATGGGCCGCGGTTGCAAAATCACCAAAGGTTACGTCGCTATCTTCGTCTGCTTCGCCACTAAAGCCATCCACCTGGAAGCCACTGGAGACATATCTACGCAAGCCTTTTTAGCAGCCTTCGCCAGATTTTTCAGTAGACGAGGAACGCCCCATGTCATGTATTCCGATAATGGCACTGCGTTTGTTGGCGCCTCTAACATCCTACAACAAGATGCCCAACAATTCCTCGCACTCGTACGTAAAGGTGTACTAGCTCAAAACAGCTTCTCCCCGTTAGAATGGCACTTCATCCCCCCAGGTGCACCCCATATGGGCGGCCTGTGGGAGGCCGGAGTTAAAAGTTTTAAGGCCCATTTTAAAAGAATTTGCCACAGCCAACACTTCACGTATGAAGAATTTAGCACCATGCTAACCCGCATAGAAGCATGTCTGAATTCACGGCCCTTGAGTCCAGTGACCAACGACCCCACCAACTTATGCGCAATAACCCCCGGTCACTTCCTCATAGGCACCCCCATATTGTCACCCCCCGAACCCAATCTCTCCGATCACTCGTTAAGTTATGTCAATCGCTGGCAGAAACTAAAAATATTACATCATCACCTCGCCCGTCGATGGAAAAACGAGTATCTTATGGAACTTCATAAGCGGACCAAATGGAAATACCCACAGCGAGACTTCGCGATCGGAGATCTTGTCGTCGTGCGACAAGACAATTTACCCCCACACCAATGGCGTCTCGGTCGCATTGATAAAGTCTATCACGGCCCGGACAGCAAGGTCCGCACAGCTGACATCCGCACCGCTACGGGTGTCATCACGCGCCCCATCGTTAAATTAGTGTGGCTCCCCTACCCCGAATCGCAATGACAACTAATCTTTGCCTTTATTCCGTTCTTTTCTTTCACGGTCATTATGCGGCGTTCACCACGTAGAAGCGCTTCCCCGATTGAGCGCCAACAGGTTATCATTCGTTTAAAATCCACCTATGACTGCCGCCTGTGCCAAAAGGATCACCCATTGCGAAAATGTAAAAAGTTTATCAGCATGTCTGTTTCCGCACGAGAAAAAACGGTACGACGCCATCTATATTGCGAAAATTGCTTAGCTCACTCGCACCGGACTAATAAGTGTCGCAGTGCTGAATGTTGTAAAATCTGCAGGGGTAAGCATCACACACTTCTCCATCGCCCCTCCAAGATACGTTGTTCAAGCGGTACTGGTAACGCTACGTTGATACCTACCGTCATTATGCAAATACGCCTAAACAAGCAATGGGTGCAAGTCCGTGGTCTGTTAAACCCGTGTGCCACCGAAAGTGCTATCGCCGCCTTCATCGTCGACCGATATCACCTCCCCGTTGAACTGATCGACAACAAGAAGTGGTACAAAATGTCTTTTCGTTCACGTTTTGAGGGAGCAACCACGTTTACCGTCACCGCCAGAGTTGATGACAAACTACCCCTCAACCAAGCCAGAAAACCGCTGGACAGCCGAGTAGCTCAACACTACGCTAATCTCCGTCTGGCAGACCCAGACTTCTATGGTAATAACACCGTCAACGTCATCCTGGGAGCCGATGTATATCCGGATCTTATCAGAAGTGGTCTTCAACCAGGCAGCCTCGCATTGCCTCTTGCACAAGATACAGCTTTGGGATGGGTCTTAGTGGGAAAGTTTGGCCTCTAGGTGCCACCAACGACTAGCCATCACTTTTATATTATACATTTATTGCACTTATACATTTATTGAACTTATACATTTATTGAACTTATACATTTATTGAACTTTATTGAATTTATTGAATTTATACTTGTATTACACCCTCAGATACTCTATCTTTTTTGACTTATTGAATTAGAATTTATATATAACTTTTTATACTCTAAGTTGCAGTCCTGCAAGGGGGGCGGGATGTTTAAGCGTCAACGCAGACTGCGTTGTAAACACTCTTCTGCCTTTTTTTTGCATCTGTGTAATAAAAAAAAAAGAGAGAAACATAAAACAAAAAAAGGGCAAAAGAATGCGCAATTATTATTCGACGTTAATCAGTTCAGCAGTGTAGACGTGTGCAGTGCTCGAATTAAGTTTCAATAAAAACCATAAAACAAAAAACAAACCATATTGTGTTATTCATGCAAAACCCTACTTGGCCAGTGTGTCCAAAATATAGAATAAAATAAAGGATAATTGTGGTGCAATATCACCATCTCGATACCAACAACATCATCATCACTAGAGAAGACAACAACAAATACAACTAGAAGCACTATAAAGGAAACAGTTCAAGAACCAGAACATCAGAATCCTTTCAACAAGATACAGAAGATAAAGAGGAGCAGCCAGCAGAAGACACCACTCACATCTCCAGTATCACGGGTAAGTCTTAAGTATTTTTCCCCACAACTCTGTGGGACGACCCCGCCCACATCTACGTGGAAGCAACCCCCCTTTATCCCCCACAGACCTTAACAAAATTCCAGATGTTATCGATTTTGTCGCTATTAGAAACATAAAACGTGAATTTATTTCAGTTAGCCCTTCACTGGATCTTTCGTCAGACCATTCACCCACTTTTCTAACCTTGCATGCATATCCAGGTGGGTATGAGCAAAATAGTAATTTCTATCATAATAGGCGGACAAACTGGCTGAAGTACTAAATGTACATCAGCTCACATTTGCCACAAAACATTTCATTGAAATCTGAAAACGAAATTGAATCTGGCATCAGGCAGTTTACTAACATCTTGACCAAAGCCACTAAAGTATCCACGTTTGCTATCCTCTCGCCAAGGAAAAAAAACGCTAAACTGTCCCAGGAATATAGAAACCCTATTACGAGAAAAGAGAAAGTTAAGACGACAATGGCAAAAGTTTCGTTCATCTAGTCTAAAGTCCCAGCTTAACCAGTGCCAAAAACTTTTACGTGCAGCCTTGAAGGAAGACAAAGAGACCAACCTACGAAGATACTTACAAAACCTGGACGCTACCAAAGAGTCTAATTACAGTTTATGGAGGGCTGTCAAAAAAATGCGGCAACCCACTGCGCACGAGTCCCCCATACGTTTACAAAATGGGGAGTGGGCGAGAAATGCAAATGAAAAAGTTGAGGCATTTGCTAACCACTTAGAACGTGTTTTTACACCTAATAATACGAACTCTACCATAAGTCCAACTATCATTGATGACGTAGTTCAATATCCCATTAAATTTCGGCTTTTCGCTGTGTGTGCTGCTATTATAGAATTGAAGCCAAAAAAAATCCCCTGGCAGCGACAAAATTACTGCTACGATGATTAAAAACCTGCCAAACTGTGCTCTACGTTTCATTTTGTTTTTCTTTAACGCCATATTAAGAGTTGGTTCTTTTCCGGCATTATGGAAATTATCGGAAATAGTAATGATTCCCAAGCCAGGCAAAGACGTCACCCAAGTAACATCATACCGTCCAATAAGTTTACTACTCATTCTCTCAAAATTATTTGAAAAACTGCTTCTTGAACACATCCTACCACACATCGATACAAACGTTATTATTCCTAATCACCAATTCGGTTTTAGGAAAAAGCATAGCACTATTGAACAAGTACACAGACTAACAAATCTAATTCGAAAAGCTTTTGAGAACAAGCAATACTGTTCCGCGCTTTTTGTCGATATATCTCAAGCCTTTGACAAAGTGTGGCACGAGGGTTTGTTATATAAAATTACTCAATTGTTACCCGAATACGTGCATAAATTGCTTCAGAGCTATCTAACGGAGAGGACTTTTCGTATCAAATCAAAAAATGTTATCTCCTCCACTAAAAAGATTTCGGCAGGAGTACCACAAGGAAGCATCTTGGGACCATTCCTATATATATTGTTTACCGCTGACATGCCTACGAGTGAAATGACCCATACGTCTACTTTTGCTGACGATACAGCATTCGTAAGCATTCACAACAACCCTGTGGTTGCGTCTGAAAGGGTCCAATCTCACATAAACGAGTTGGAAAAATGGCTACACAAGTGGAAGGTAAAAGTTAATGCTGCCAAGTGTGTACATATAACGTTTACCTTGAGAAGGGATAGTTGTCCACCTATTACCATTAACGGTGTGAGCATACCAGAACATAACCATGTAAAATACCTTAGTATTCATTTGGACCGCCGTCTTACATGGGCTTACCATATAGCGGCAAAAATTACTCAGCTAAAACTTAAATTTGCCCAGCTTCACTGGCTCATTGGAACACGGTCTGTCCTAGATTTATACCTTAAGGTTCAATTATACAAGGCCGTACTAAAGCCTATTTGGTTGTATGGCATCCAGTTTTGGGGAACCGCCTCATCATCTAACGTTGAGAAGCTGCAAAGAAGACAGTCTAAGATTTTAAGAATTATAACAGGTGCCCCATGGTACATTCGCAATTATAACACCCAAAAGGACCTGAAAGTTCCCCTTATTCGCGAGGAAATTAAAAAGGCAAGCACCAACTACATTTCGAAACTATCAACTCACCCAAATCCTCTTGCAAGAGACTTACTATCATTTGAGGGTCATAGACGTCTTAAAAGGGTTGAAACATCTAACCTGATCAGATAAATTTTTAGTGTGCACTTAAAGTTGTGTATTGCAGTGGCAATACCAGCTCTTTTATTTAGGTTAAGATTTTAATACTTATTGTAAATTTCATTTAGAAAGATTCAATAAATAAATATAAGTTATAAAAAAAAATAACTTTTTTCGTACAGTCTTTTAGAAAACAAGCTATACCACGATCGATTCGTATTTTTATCCTCTTTCGATCGTATATAGCGGTATATGTGCACGCGGAATACTTTTCGAGATATAAGCGCAAAACTAAAGTTATAAATTTGAGCGATTTTTTTTTTTTAATTTTAAAAGTTCGCCGCTTAATAACTTTTTCCGTACAGTCTTTAAGAAAACAAGCTATACCACGATCGATTCGTACTTTTATCCTCTTTCGATCGTATATAGCGGTATATGCGCATGCGGAACAATTTTCGAGATATAAGCGGAAAACTAAAGTTTTAAATTTGAGCGATTTTTTTTTAATTTTAAAAGCTTGCCGCTTAATAACTTTTTTTCGTTCAGTCTTTCAGAAAACAAACTATACCACGATCGATTTGCATTTTTATCCTCTTTCGATCGTATATAGCGGTATATGTGCAAGCGGAATAGTTTTCGAGATATAAGCACAAAACTAAAGTTATAAATTTGAGCGATTTTTTTTAATTTTAAAGTTTGCCGCTTAATAACTTTTTTCGTTCAGTCTTTCAGAAAACAAACTATACCACGATTGATTCGTATTTTTATGCTCTTTTGATCGTATATAGCGGTATATGTGCATGCGGAATAGTTTTCGAGATATAAGCGAAAAACTAAAGTTATAAATTTGAGCAATTTTTTTTAATTTTAAAAGTTTGCCGCTTAATAACATTTTTCGTACGGTCTTTCAGAAAACAATCTATACCACGATCGATTCATATTTTGATCCTCTTCGACCGTATATAGCGGTATATGTGCACGCAGAATAGTTTTCGAGATATAAGCGAAAAACTAAAGTTATAAATTTGAGCGATTTTTTTTAATTTTAAAAGTTTGCCTCTTAATAACTTTTTTCGTTCAGTCTTTCAGAAAACAAACTATACAACGATCGATTCGTTTTTTTATCCTCTTTTGATCGTATATAGCGGTATATGTGCACGCAGAATAGTTTTCGAGATATAAGCGAAAAACTAAAGTTATAAATTTGAGCAATTTTTTTTAATTTTAAAAGTTTGGCGCTTAATAACTTTTTTTTTACAGTCTTTCAGAAAACAAACTATACCACGATCCATTCAAATTTTGATCCTCTTTCGATCGTATATAGCGGTATATGTGCACGCGAAATAGTTTTCGAGATATAGGCGAAAAACTAAAGTTATAAATTTGAGCGATTTTTTTTTAATTTTAAAAGTTTGCCGCTTAATATCTTTTTTCGTACAGTCTTTCAGAAAACAAGCTATACCACGATCGATTCGTATTTTTATCTTCTTTCGATCGTATATAGCATTATATGTGCACGCGGAACACTTTGCGAGATATAAGCGCAAAACTAAAGTTTTAAATTTGCGCGATTTTTTTTTAATTTTAAAAGTTTGCCGCTTAATAACTTTTTTTCGTTCAGTCTTTCCGAAAACAATCTATACCACGATCGATTCATATTTTGATCCTCTTCGACCGTATATAGCGGTATATGTGCACGCGGAATAGTTTTCGAGATATAAGCGAAAAACTAAAGTTATAAATTTGAGCGATTTTTTTTAATTTTAAAAGTTTGCCTCTTAATAACTTTTTTCGTTCAGTCTTTCAGAAAACAAACTATACAACGATCGATTCGTTTTTTTATCCTCTTTTGATCGTATATAGCGGTATATGTGCACGCAGAATAGTTTTCGAGATATAAGCGAAAAACTAAAGTTATAAATTTGAGCAATTTTTTTTAATTTTAAAAGTTTGGCGCTTAATAACTTTTTTTGTACAGTCTTTCAGAAAACAAACTATACCACGATCCATTCAAATTTTGATCCTCTTTCGATCGTATATAGCGGTATATGTGCACGCGAAATAGTTTTCGAGATATAGGCGAAAAACTAAAGTTATAAATTTGAGCGATTTTTTTTTAATTTTAAAAGTTTGCCGCTTAATATCTTTTTTCGTACAGTCTTTCAGAAAACAAGCTATACCACGATCGATTCGTATTTTTATCTTCTTTCGATCGTATATAGCGGTATATGTGCACGCGGAACACTTTTCGAGATATAAGCGCAAAACTAAAGTTTTAAATTTGAGCGATTTTTTTTAATTTTAAAAGTTTTCCGCTTAATAACTTTTTTCCTACAGTCTTTCAGAAAACAAGCTATACCAAGATCGATTCGTATTTTTATCCTCTTTCGATCGCATATAGCGGTATATGTGCAAGTGGAATAGTTTTCGAGATATAAGCACAAAACTAAAGTTATAAATTTGAGCGATTTTTTTTAATTTTAAAAGTTTGCCGCTTAATTACTTTTTTCGTACAGTCTTTCAGAAAACAAACTATAGCACGGTCGATTTGTATTTTATCCTCTTTCGATTGAATATAGCGGTATATGTGAACGCGGAATAGCTTTCGAGATATAAGCGAAAAACTAAAGTTATAAATTGGAGCGATTTTTTTTAATTTTAAAAGTTTGCCGCTTAGTAACTGTTTTCGTACAGTCTTTAAGAAAACAAGCTATACCACGATCGATTCGTACTTTTATTCTCTTTCGATCGTTTATAGCGGTATATGTGCACGCGGAATATTTTTCGAGATATAAGCGAAAAACTAAAGTTATAAATTTGAGAAATTTTTTTTAATTTTAAAAGTTTGGCGCTTAATAACTTTTTTCGTACAGTCTTTCAGAAAACAAGCTATACCACGATCGATTCGTATTTTTATCTTCTTTCGATCGCATATAGCGGTATATGTGCACGCGGAATATTTTTCGAGATAAAAGCGAAAAACTAAAGTAATAAATTTGAGCGATTTTTTTTAAATTTAAAAGTTTGCCGCTTAATAACTTTTTTCGTTCAGTCTTTCAGAAAACAAGCTATACCACGATCGATTCGTACTTTTATCCTCTTTCGATCGTATATACCTGTATATGTGCACGCGGAATAGTTTTCGAGATATAAGCACAAAACTAAAATTATAAATTTGAGCGATTTTTTTTAATTTTAAAAGCTTGCTGCTTAATAACTTTTTTCGTTCAGTCTTTCAGAAAACAAACTATACCACGATCGATTCGTATTTTTATCCTCTTTTGATCGTTTATAGCAGTATATGTGCACGCGGAACAGTTTTCGAGATATAAGCGAAAAACTAAAGTTATAAATTTGAGCAATTTTTTTAATTTTAAAAGTTTGCCGCTTAATAACTTTTTTCGTATAGTCTTTCAGAAAACAAGCTATACCACGATCGATTCATATTTTGATCCTCTTTCGATCGTTTATAGCGGTATATGTGCACGCGGAACAGTTTTTGAGATATAAGCGAAAAACTAAAGTTATAAATTTGAGCGATTTTTTTTAATTTTAAAAGTTTGCCGCTTTATAACTTTTTTCGTACAGCCTTTCAGAAAACAAGCTATACCACGATCGATTCGTATTTTTATCTTCTTTCGATCGCATATAGCGGTATATGTGCACCCGGAATAGTTTTCGAGATATAAGCACAAAACTAAAGTTATAAATTTGAGCGATTTTTTTTAATTTTAAAAGTTTGCCGCTTAATAACTTTATTCGTTCAGTCTTTTAGAAAACAAACTATACCACGATCGATTCGTATTTTTATCTTCTTTCGATCGCATATAGCGGTATATGTGCACCCGGAATAGTTTTCGAGATATAAGCACAAAACTAAAGTTATAAATTTGAGCGATTTTTTTTAATTTTAAAAGTTCGCCGCTCAATAACTTTTTCCGTACAGTCATTAAGAAAACAAGCTATACCACGATCGATTCGTATTTTTACCCTCTTTTGATCGTATATAGCGGTATATATGCTCGCGGAGTATTTTTCGAGATATAAGCGAAAAACTAAAGTTATAAATTTTAGCGATTTTTTTTTAATTTTAAAAGTTTGCCGCTTAATAGCTTTTTTCGTTCAGTCTTTCAGAAAACAAACTATACCGCGATCGATTCGTACTTTTATCCTCTTTCGATCGTATATAGCTGTATATGTGCACGCGGAATATTTTTCGAGATATACGCGAAAAACTAAAGTTATAAATTTGAGCGTTTTTTTTTTAATTTTAAAAGTTTGCCGCTTAATAACTTTTTTCGTTCAGTCTTTCAGAAAACAAACTATACCACGATCGATTCGTATTTTTATCCTCTTTCGATCGTATATACCTGTATATGTGCACGCGGAATAGTTTTCGAGATATAAGCACAAAACTAAAATTATAAATTTGAGCGATTTTTTTTAATTTTAAAAGTTCGCCGCTTAATAACTTTTTTCGTTCAGTCTTTCAGAAAACAAACTATACCACGATCGATTCGTATTTTTATCCTCTTTTGATCGTTTATAGCGGTATATGTGCACGCGGAACAGTTTTCGAGATATAAGCGAAAAACTAAAGTTATAAATTTGAGCAATTTTTTTAATTTTAAAAGTTTGCCGCTTAATAACTTTTTTCGTATAGTCTTTCAGAAAACAAGCTATACCACGATCGATTCATATTTTGATCCTTTTTCGATCGTTTATAGCAGTATATGTGCACGCGGAATAGTTTTTGAGATATAAGCGAAAAACTAAAGTTATAAATTTGAGCGATTTTTTTTAATTTTAAAAGTTTGCCGCTTTATAACTTTTTCGTACAGTCTTTCAGAAAACAAACTATACAACGATCGATTCGTTTTGATCGTACATAGCGGTATATGTGCACGCAGAATAGTTTTCGAGATATAACCGAAAAACTAAAGTTATAAATTTGAGCAATTTTTTTTAATTTTAAAAGTTTGGCGCTTAATAACTTTTTTTGTACAGTCTTTCAGAAAACAACCTATACCACGATCGATTCATATTTTGATCGTCTTTCGAGCGTTTACAGCGGTATATGTGCACGCAGAATATTTTTCGAGATATAAATGAAAAACTAAAGTTAAAAATTTGAACGATTTTTTTTTAATTTTAAAAGTTTGCCGCTTAATAACTGTTTTCGTACAGTCTTTCAGAAAACAAGCTATAACGCGATCGATTTGTATTTTTATCTTCTTTTGATCGCATATAGCGGTATGTGTGCACGCAGAAGAGTTTTCAAGATATAAGCACAAAACTAAAGTTATAAATTTTGAGCGATTTTTTTTAATTTTAAAAGTTCGCCGCTCAATAACTTTTTCCGTACAGTCATTAAGAAAACAAGCTATACCACGATCGATTTGTATTTTTACCCTCTTTTGATCGTATATAGCGGTATATATGCTCGCGGAATATTTTTCGAGATATAAGCGAAAAACTAAAGTTATAAATTTTAGAGATTTTTTTTTAATTTTAAAAGTTTGCCGCTTAATAGCTTTTTTCGTTCAGTCTTTCAGAAAACAAACTATACCGCGATCGATTCGTACTTTTATTCTCTTTCGATCGTATATAGCTGTATATGTGCACGCGGAATAGTTTTCTAGATATAAGCGAAAAACTAAAGTTATAAATTTAAGCAATTTTTTTAATTTTAAAAGTTTGCCGCCTAATAACTTCTTTCGTACAGTCTTTCAGAAAACAAGCTATACCACGATCGATTCATATTTTAATCATCTTTCGATCGTATATAGCGGTATATGTGCACGCGGAATAGCTTTCGAGATATAAGCGAAAAACTAAAGTTATAAATTTGAGCGATTTTTTTAATTTTAAAAGCTTGCGCTTACTAACTTTTTTCGTACAGTCTTTAGGAAAACAACCTGTACCACAATCGATTCGTATTTTTATCCTCTTTCGATCGCATGTAGCGGTATATGTGCACGCAGAATAGTTTTCGAGATATAAGCACAAAACTAAAGTTATAAATGTGAGCGATTTTTTTTTTTAATTTTTAAAGTTCGCTGCTTAATAACTTTTTTCGTACAGTCTTTCAGAAAACAAACTATAGCACGGTCGATTCGTATTTTATCCTCTTTCGATTGAATATAACGGTATATGTGAACGCAGAATAGCTTTCGAGATATAAGCGAAAAACTAAAGTTATAAATTGGAGTGATTTTTTTTAATTTTAAAAGTTTGCCGCTTAGTAACTTTTTTCGTACAGTCTTTAAGAAAACAAGCTATACCACGGTCGATTCGTACTTTTATTCTCTTTCGATCGTATATAGCGGTATATGTGCACGCGGAATATTTTTCGAGATATAAGCGAAAAACTAAAGTTATAAATTTGAGCGCTTTTTTTTAATTTTAAAAGTTTGCCGCTTAATAACTTTTTTTCGTTCAGTCTTTCAGAAAACAAACTATACCATGATCGATTCGTATTTTTATCCTCTTTCGATCGCATATAGCGGTATATGTGCACGCGGAGTAGTTTTCAAGATATAAGCGAAAAACTAAAGTTATAAATTTGAACAATTTTTTTTAATTTTAAAAGTTTGCCGCTTAATAACTTTTTTCGTACAGTCTTTCCGAAAACAAACTATACCACGATCGATTCATATTTTAATCCTCTTTCGATCGTATGTAGCGGTATATGTGCACGCGGAATAGTTTTCGAGATATAAGCGAAAAACTAAAGTTATAAATTTGAGCGATTTTTTTTAATTTTAAAAGTTTGCCGCTTAATAACTTTTTTTCGTTCAGTCTTTCAGAAAACAAACTATACCATGATCGATTCGTATTTTTATCCTCTTTCGATCGCATATAGCGGTATATGTGCACGCGGAGTAGTTTTCAAGATATAAGCGAAAAACTAAAGTTATAAATTTGAACAATTTTTTTTAATTTTAAAAGTTTGCCGCTTAATAACTTTTTTCGTACAGTCTTTCCGAAAACAAACTATACCACGATCGATTCATATTTTAATCCTCTTTCGATCGTATGTAGCGGTATATGTGCACGCGGAATAGTTTTCGAGATATAAGCGAAAAACTAAAGTTATAAATTTGAGCGATTTTTTTTAATTTTAAAAGTTTGCCGCTTAATAACTTTTTTCGTACAGTCTTTCAGAAAACAAGCTATACCGCGATCGATTTGTATTTTTATCCTCTTTTGATTGCATATAGCGGTATACGTGCACGCGGAAGAGTTTTCGAGATATAAGCACAAAACTAAAGTTATAAATTTGAGCGTTTTTTTTTAATTTTAAAAGTTTTCCGCTTAATAACTTTTTTCGTTCAGTCTTTCAGAAAACAAGGTTTACCACGATCGATTCGTATTTTTATCCTCTTTCGACTGTATATAGCGGTATATGTGCCCGCGGAATAACTTTCGAGATATAAGCGAAAAACTAAAGTTATAAATTTGAGCGATTTTTTTTTAATTTTAAAAGTTTGCCGCTTTATAACTTTTTTCGTACAGTCTTTCAGAAAAGAAGCTATACCACGATCGATTCGTATTTTTATCTTCTTTCGATCGCATATAGCGGTATTTGTGCACGCGGAATAGTTTTCGAGATATAAGCACAAAACTAAAGTTATAAATTTGAGCGATTTTTTTTAATTTTAAAAGTTTGCCGCTTAATAACTTTTTTCGTATAGTCTTTCAGAAAACAAACTGTACCACGATCGATTCATATTTTGATCCTCTTTCGATCGTTTATAGCGGTATATGTGCACGCGGAATAGTTTTCGAGATATAAGCGAAAAACTAAAGTTATAAATTTGAGCGATTTTTTTTAATTTTAAAAGTTTGCCGCTTTATAACTTTTTTCGTACAGTCTTTAAGAAAACAAGCTATACCACGATCGGTTTGTATTTTTATCCTCTTTCGATCGTATATAACGGTATATGTGCACGCGGAACAGTTTTCGAGATATAAGCGCAAAACTAAAGTTATAAATTTGAGCGATTTTTTTTTAATTTTAAAAGTTCGCCGCTTAATTACTTTTTCCGTACAGTCTTTAAGAAAACAAGCTATACCAAGATCGATTCGTACTTTTATTCTCTTTCGATCGTATATAGCGGTATATGTGCACGCGGAATATTTTTCGAGATATAAGCGAAAAACTAAAGTTATAAATTTGAGCGCTTTTTTTTTAATTTTAAAAGTTTGCCGCTTAATAAATTTTTTTCGTTCAGTCTTTCAGAAATCAAGCTATAGCACGATCGATTCGTATTTTTATCCTCTTTCGATCGTATATAGCGGTATATGTGCACAAGGAGTAGTTTTCGAGATATAAGCGAAAAACTAAAGTTATAAATTTGAACAATTTTTTTTAATTTTAAAAGTTTGCCGCTTAATAACTTTTTTCGTACTGTCTTTCCGAAAACAAACTATACCACGATCGATTCATATTTTAATCCTCTTTCAATCGTATGTAGCGGTATATGTGCACGCGGAATAGTTTTCGAGATATAAGCGAAAAACTAAAGTTATAAATTTGAGCGATTTTTTTTTTAATTTTAAAAGTTTGCCGCTTAATAACTTTTTTCGTACAGTCTTTCAGAAAACAAGCTACACCGCGATCGATTTGTATTTTTATCCTCTTTCGATCGCATATAGCGGTACATGTGCACGCGGAAGAGTTTTCGAGATATAAGCACAAAACTAAAGTTATGAATTTGAGCGATTTTTTTTAATTTTAAAAGTTTTCCGCTTAATAACTTTTTTCGTTCAGTCTTTCAGAAAACAAACTATACCACGATCGATTCGTATTTTTATCCTCTTTCGACTGTATATAGCGGTGTATGTGCACGCAGAATAGTTTTCGAGATATAAGCGAAAAACTAAAGTTATAAATTTGAGCGATTTTTTTTTAATTTTAAAAGTTTGCCGCTTAATAACTTTTTTCGTACAGTCTTTCAGAAAACGAGCTATACCACGATCGATTCGTATTTTTATCCTCTTTCGATCGTATATAGCGGTATATGTGCGGGCGGAATAGTTTTCGAGATATAAGCGAAAAACTAAAGTTATAAATTTGAACAATTTTTTTTAATTTTAAAAGTTTGCCGCTTAATAACTCTTTTCGTACAGTCTTTCAGAAAACAAACTTTACCATGATCGATTCATATTTTAATCCTCTTTCGTTCGTATGTAGCGGTATATGTGCGGGCGGAATAGTTTTCGAGATATAAGCGAAAAACTAAAGTTATAAATTTGAACAATTTTTTTAATTTTAAAAGTTTGCCGCTTAATAACTCTTTTCGTACAGTCTTTCAGAAAGCAAACTATACCACGATCGATTCATATTTTAATCCTCTTTCGATCGTATATAGCGGTATATGTGCACGCGGAATAGCTTTCGAGATATAAGCGAAAAACTAAAGTTATAAATTTGAGCGATTTTTTTAATTTTAAAAGCTTGCGCTTACTAACTTTTTTCGTACAGTCTTTAGGAAAACAAGCTGTACCACAATCGATTCGTATTTTTATCCTCTTTCGATCGCATGTAGCGGTATATGTGCACGCAGAATAGTTTTCGAGATATAAGCACAAAACTAAAGTTATAAATGTGAGCGATTCTTTTTTTTAATTTTTAAAGTTCGCCGCTCAATAACTTTTTTCGTACAGTCTTTCAGAAAACAAACTATAGCACGGTCGATTCGTATTTTATCTTCTTTCGATTGAATATAGCGGTATATGTGAACGCGGAATAGCTTTCGAGATATAAGCGAAAAACTAAAGTTATAAATTGGAGCGATTTTTTTTAATTTTAAAAGTTTGCCGCTTAATAACTTTTTTGGTACAGTCTTTAAGAAAACAAGCTATACCACGATCGATTCGTATTTTAATTCTCTTTCGATCGTATATAGCGGTATATATGCACGCGGAGTAGTTTTCGAGATATAAGCGAAAAACTAAAGTTATAAATTTGAGCGCTTTTTTTTAATTTTAAAAGTTTGCCGCTTAATAACTTTTTTTCGTTCAGTCTTTCAGAAAACAAACTATAACACGATCGATTCGCATTTTTATCCTCTTTCGATCGTATATAGCGGTATATATGCACGCGGAGTAGTTTTCGAGATATAAGCGAAAAACTAAAGATATAAATTTGAGCGAGTTTTTTTAATTTTAAAAGTTTGCCGCTTAATAGCTTTTTTCGTACAGTCTTTCAGAAAACAAGCTATACCGCGATCGATTTTTATTTTTATCCTCTTTTGATCGCATACAGCGGTATATGTGCACGCGGAAGAGTTTTCGAGATATAAGCACAAAACTTAAGTTATAAATTTGAGCGATTTTTTTTAATTTTAAAAGTTTTCCGCTTAATAACTTTTTTCGTTCAGTCTTTCAGAAAACAAGCTTTACCACGATCGATTCGTATTTTTATCCTCTTTCGACTGTATATAGCGGTATATGTGCACGCGGAATAGTTTTCGAGATAAAAGCGAAAAACTAAAGTTATAAATTTGAGCGATTTTTTTTAATTTTAAAAGTTTGCCGCTTTATAACTTTTTTCGTACAGTCTTTCAGAAAAGAAGCTATACCACGATCGATTCGTATTTTTATCTTCTTTCGATCGCATATAGCGGTATATGTGCACGCGGAATAGTTTTCGAGATATAAGCACAAAACTAAAGTTATAAATTTGAGCGATTTTTTTTAATTTTAAAAGTTTGCCGCTTAATAACTTTTTTGGTATAGTCTTTCAGAAAACAAACTATAGCACGATCGATTCATATTTTGATCCTCTTTCGATCGTTTGTAGCGGTATATGTGCACGCGGAATAGTTTTCGAGATATAAGCGAAAAACTAAAGTTATAAATTTGAGCGATTTTTTTTAATTTTAAAAGTTTGCCGCTTTATAACTTTTTTCGTACAGTCTTTCAGAAAACAAGCTATACCACGATCGATTCGTATTTTTATCTTCTTTCGATCGCATACAGCGGTATATGTGCACGCGGAATAGTTTTCGAGATATAAGCACAAAACTAAAGTTATAAATTTTAGCGATTTTTTTTTAATTTTAAAAGTTCGCCGCTCAATAACTTTTTTCGAATAGTCTTTCAGAAAACAAACTATACCACGATCGATTCATATTTTGATCCTCTTTCGACCGTATATAACGGTATATATGCACGCAGAGCAGTTTTCGAGATATAAGCGAAAAACTAAAGTTATAAATTTGAGCGATTTTTTTAATTTTAAAAGTTTGCGCTTACTAACTTTTTTCGTACAGTCTTTAGGAAAACAAGCTGTACCACAATCGATTCGTATTTTTATCCTCTTTCGATCGCATGTAGCGGTATATGTGCACGCAGAATAGTTTTCGAGATAAAAGCACAAAACCAAAGTTATAAATGTGAGCGATTTTTTTTTTTAATTTTTAAAGTTCGCCGCTTAATAACTTTTTTCGTACAGTCTTTCAGAAAACAAACTATAGCACGATCGATTCGTATTTTATCCTCTTTCGATTGAATATAGCGGTATATGTGAACGCGGAATAGCTTTCGAAATATAAGCGAAAAACTAAAGTTATAAATTGGAGCGATTTTTTTTTAATTTTAAAAGTTTGCCGCTTAGTAACTTTTTTCGTACAGTCTTTAAGAAAACAAGCTATACCACGATCGGTTTGTATTTTTATCTTCTTTCGATCGTATATAACGGTATATATGCACGCAGAATAGTTTTCGCGATATAAGTGAAAAACTAAAGTTATAAATTTAAGCGATTTTTTTTTAATTTTAAAAGTTTGCCGCTTAAAAACTTTTTTCGTACAGTCTTTCAGAAAACAAACTATACCACGATCGATTCATATTTTAATCCTCTTTCGATCGCATGTAGCGGTATATGTGCACGCGGAACAGTTTTCGAGATATAAGCGCAAAACTAAAGTTATAAATTTGAGCGATTTTTTTTAATTTTAAAAGTTCGCCGCTTAATTACTTTTTCCGTACAGTCTTTAAGAAAACAAGCTATACCACGATCGATTCGTACTTTTATTCTCTTTCGATCGTATATAGCGGTATATGTACACGCGGAATATTTTTCGAGATATAAGCGAAAAACTAAAGTTATAAATTTGAGCGCTTTTTTTAATTTTAAAAGTTTGCCGCTTAATAACTTTTTTTCGTTCAGTCTTTCAGAAAACAAACTATACCACGATCGATTCGTATTTTTATCCTCTTTCGATCGTATATAGCAATATATGTGCACGCGGAGTAGTTTTCGAGATATAAGCGAAAAACTAAAGTTATAAATTTGAACAATTTTTTTTAATTTTAAAAGTTTGCCGCTTAATAACTTTTTTCGTACAGTCTTTCAGAAAACAAACTATACCACGATCGATTAATATTTTAATCCTCTTTCGATCGTATGTAGCTGTATATGTGCGGGCGGAATAGTTTTCGAGATATAAGCAAAAAACTAAAGTTATAAATTTGAACAATTTTTTTTAATTTTAAAAGTTTGCCGCTTAATAACTTTTTTCGTACAGTCTTTCAGAAAACAAACTATACCTCGATCGATTCATATTTTAATCCTCTTTCGATCGTATGTAGCGGTATATGTGCACGCGGAATATTTTTCGAGATATAAGCGAAAAACTAAAGTTATAAATTTGAGCGCTTTTTTTAATTTTAAAAGTTCGCCGCTTAATTACTTTTTCCGTACAGTCTTTAAGAAAACAAGCTATACCACGATCGATTCGTATTTTTATCTTCTTTTGATCGCATATAGTGGTATATGTGCACGCGGAAGAGTTTTCGAGATATAAGCACAAAACTAAAGTTATGAATTTGAGCGATTTTTTAATTTTAAAAGTTTTCCGCTTAATAACTTTTTTCGTACAGTCTTTCAGAAAACAAGCTATACCACAATCGATTCGTATTTTTATCTTCTTTCGATCGCATATAGCGGTATATGTGCACGCGGAATAGTTTTCGAGATATAAGCACAAAACTAAAGTTATAAATTTGAGCGCTTTTTTTTAATTTTAAAAGTTTGCCGCTTTATAACTTTTTTCGTACAGTTTTTTAGAAAACAAGCTATACCACGATCGATTTGTATTTTTATCTTCTTTCGATCGCATATAGCGGTATATGTGCACGCGGAATAGTTTTCGAGATATAAGCACAAAACTAAAGTTATAAGTTTGAGCGATTTTTTTTAATTTTAAAAGTTCGCCGCTCAATAACTTTTTTCGTATAGTCTTTCAGAAAACAAACTATACCACGATCGATTCATATTTTGATCCTTTTTCGATCGTATATAACGGTATATATGCACGCAGAATAGTTTTCGAGATATAAGCGAAAAACTAAAGTTATAAGTTTGAGCGATTTTTTTTAATTTTAAAAGTTTGCCGCTTAAAAACTTTTTTCGTACAGCGTTTCAGAAAACAAACTATACCACGATCGATGCATATTTTAATCCTCTTTCGATCGTATGTAGCGGTATATGTGCACGCGGAACAGTTTTCGAGATATAAGCGCAAAACTAAAGTTATAAATTTGAGCGATTTTTTTTTAATTTAAAAAGTTCGCCGCTTAATTACTTTTTCCGTACAGTCTTTAAGAAAACAAGCTATACCACGATCGATTCGTACTTTTATCCTCTTTCGATCGTATATAGCGGTATATGTGCACGCGGAATATTTTTCGAGATATAAGCGAAAAACTAAAGTTATAAATTTGAGCGCTTTTTTTTATTTTAAAAGTTTGCCGCTTAATAACTTTTTTTCGTTCAGTCTTTCAGAAAACAAACTATACCACGATCAATTCGTATTTTTATCGTCTTTCGATCGTATATAGCGCTATATATGCACGCGGAATAGTTTTCGAGATATAAGCGAAAAACTAAAGTTATAAATTTGAACAATTTTTTTTAATTTTAAAAGTTTGCCGCTTAATAACTTTTTTCGTACAGTCTTTCAGAAAACAAGCTATACCACGATCGATTCGTACTTTTATCCTCTTTTGATCGCATATAGCGGTATATGTGCACGCGGAAGAGTTTTCGAGATATAAGCACAAAACTAAAGTTATAAATTTGAGCGATTTTTTTTTAATTTTAAAAGTTTGCCGCTTAATAACTTTTTTTCGTTCAGTCTTTCAGAAAACAAACTACCACGATCGATTCGTATTTTTATCCTCTTTCGATCGTATATAGCGGTATATGTGCACACGAAATAGTTTTCGAGATATAAGCGAAAAACTAAAGTTATAAATTTGAAAAATTTTTTTTAATTTTAAAAGTTTGCCGCTTAATAACTTTTTCGTACAGTCTTTCCGAAAACAAACTGTACCATGATCGATTCATGTTTTAATCCTCTTTTGATCGTATGTAGCGGTATATGTGCACGCGGAATAGTTTTTGAGATATAAGCGAAAAACTAAAGTTATAAATTTGAGCGATTTTTTTTTTAATTTTAAAAGTTTGCCGCTTAATAACTTTTTTCGTACAGTCTTTCAGAAAACAAGCTATACCACGATCGATTCGTACTTTTATCCTCTTTTGATCGCATATAGCGGTATATGTGCACGCGGAAGAGTTTTCGAGATATAAGCACAAAACTAAAGTTATAAATTTGAGCGATTTTTTTTTAGTTTTAAAAGTTTGCCGCTTAATAACTTTTTTTCGTTCAGTCTTTCAGAAAACAAACTACCACGATCGATTCGTATTTTTATCCTCTTTCGATCGTATATAGCGGTATATATGCACACGAAATAGTTTTCGAGATATAAGCACAAAACTAAAGTTATAAATTTGAGCGATTTTTTTTTAATTTTAAAAGTTTGCCGCTTAATAACTTTTTCGTACAGTCTTTCCGAAAACAAACTGTACCACGATCGATTCATATTTTAATCCTCTTTTGATCGTATGTAGCGGTATATGTGCACGCGGAATAGTTTTTGAGATATAAGCGAAAAACTAAAGTTATAAATTTGAGCGATTTTTTTTTTTAATTTTAAAAGTTTGCCGCTTAATAACTTTTTCGTACAGTCTTTCCGAAAACAAGCTGTACCACGATCGATTCATATTTTAATCCTCTTTTGATCGTATATAGCGGTATATGTGCACGCGGAACAGTTTTCGAGATATAATCGAGCAATTTTTTTTTAATTTTAAAAGTTCGCCGCTTAATTACTTTTTCCGTACAGTCTTTACGAAAACAAGCTATACCACGATCGATTTGTATTTTTATCTTCTTTCGATCGCATATAGCGGTATATGTGCACGCGGAATAGTTTTCGAGATATAAGCACAAAACTAAAGTTATAAGTTTGAGCGATTTTTTTTAATTTTAAAAGTTCGCCGCTCAATAACTTTTTTCGTATAGTCTTTCAGAAAACAAACTATACCACGATCGATTCATATTTTGATCCTTTTTCGATCGTATATAACGGTATATATGCACGCAGAATAGTTTTCGAGATATAAGCGAAAAACTAAAGTTATAAGTTTGAGCGATTTTTTTTAATTTTAAAAGTTTGCCGCTTAAAAACTTTTTTCGTCCAGCGTTTCAGAAAACAAACTATACCACGATCGATGCATATTTTAATCCTCTTTCGATCGTATGTAGCGGTATATGTGCACGCGGAACAGTTTTCGAGATATAAGCGCAAAACTAAAGTTATAAATTTGAGCGATTTTTTTTTAATTTAAAAAGTTCGCCGCTTAATTACTTTTTCCGTACAGTCTTTAAGAAAACAAGCTATACCACGATCGATTCGTACTTTTATCCTCTTTCGATCGTATATAGCGGTATATGTGCACGCGGAATATTTTTCGAGATATAAGCGAAAAACTAAAGTTATAAATTTGAGCGCTTTTTTTTATTTTAAAAGTTTGCCGCTTAATAACTTTTTTTCGTTCAGTCTTTCAGAAAACAAACTATACCACGATCAATTCGTATTTTTATCGTCTTTCGATCGTATATAGCGCTATATATGCACGCGGAATAGTTTTCGAGATATAAGCGAAAAACTAAAGTTATAAATTTGAACAATTTTTTTTAATTTTAAAAGTTTGCCGCTTAATAACTTTTTTCGTACAGTCTTTCAGAAAACAAGCTATACCACGATCGATTCGTACTTTTATCCTCTTTTGATCGCATATAGCGGTATATGTGCACGCGGAAGAGTTTTCGAGATATAAGCACAAAACTAAAGTTATAAATTTGAGCGATTTTTTTTTAATTTTAAAAGTTTGCCGCTTAATAACTTTTTTTCGTTCAGTCTTTCAGAAAACAAACTACCACGATCGATTCGTATTTTTATCCTCTTTCGATCGTATATAGCGGTATATGTGCACACGAAATAGTTTTCGAGATATAAGCGAAAAACTAAAGTTATAAATTTGAAAAATTTTTTTTAATTTTAAAAGTTTGCCGCTTAATAACTTTTTCGTACAGTCTTTCCGAAAACAAACTGTACCATGATCGATTCATGTTTTAATCCTCTTTTGATCGTATGTAGCGGTATATGTGCACGCGGAATAGTTTTTGAGATATAAGCGAAAAACTAAAGTTATAAATTTGAGCGATTTTTTTTTTAATTTTAAAAGTTTGCCGCTTAATAACTTTTTTCGTACAGTCTTTCAGAAAACAAGCTATACCACGATCGATTCGTACTTTTATCCTCTTTTGATCGCATATAGCGGTATATGTGCACGCGGAAGAGTTTTCGAGATATAAGCACAAAACTAAAGTTATAAATTTGAGCGATTTTTTTTTAGTTTTAAAAGTTTGCCGCTTAATAACTTTTTTTCGTTCAGTCTTTCAGAAAACAAACTACCACGATCGATTCGTATTTTTATCCTCTTTCGATCGTATATAGCGGTATATATGCACACGAAATAGTTTTCGAGATATAAGCACAAAACTAAAGTTATAAATTTGAGCGATTTTTTTTTAATTTTAAAAGTTTGCCGCTTAATAACTTTTTCGTACAGTCTTTCCGAAAACAAACTGTACCACGATCGATTCATATTTTAATCCTCTTTTGATCGTATGTAGCGGTATATGTGCACGCGGAATAGTTTTTGAGATATAAGCGAAAAACTAAAGTTATAAATTTGAGCGATTTTTTTTTTTAATTTTAAAAGTTTGCCGCTTAATAACTTTTTCGTACAGTCTTTCCGAAAACAAGCTGTACCACGATCGATTCATATTTTAATCCTCTTTTGATCGTATATAGCGGTATATGTGCACGCGGAACAGTTTTCGAGATATAATCGAGCAATTTTTTTTTAATTTTAAAAGTTCGCCGCTTAATTACTTTTTCCGTACAGTCTTTACGAAAACAAGCTATACCACGATCGATTCGTATTTTTATCTTCTTTTGATCGCATATAGTGGTATATGTGCACGCGGAAGAGTTTTCGAGATATAAGCACAAAACTAAAGTTATGAATTTGAGCGATTTTTTTTAATTTTAAAAGTTTTCCGCTTAAAGTTATAAATTTGAAAAATTTTTTTTAATTTTAAAAGTTTGCCGCTTAATAACTTTTTTCGTACAGTCTTTCAGAAAACAAACTATACCTCGATCGATTCATATTTTAATCCTCTTTCGATCGTATGTAGCGGTATATGTGCACGCGGAACAGTTTTCGAGATATAATCGAGCAATTTTTTTTTAATTTTAAAAGTTCGCCGCTTAATTACTTTTTCCGTACAGTCTTTACGAAAACAAGCTATACCACGATCGATTCGTATTTTTATCTTCTTTCGATCGCATATAGTGGTATATGTGCACGCGGAAGAGTTTTCGAGATATAAGCACAAAACTAAAGTTATGAATTTAAGCGATTTTTTTTAATTTTAAAAGTTCGCCGCTCAATAACTTTTTTCGTATAGTCTTTCCGAAAACAAACTGTACCATGATCGATTCATGTTTTAATCCTCTTTTGATCGTATGTAGCGGTATATGTGCACGCGGAATAGTTTTTGAGATATAAGCGAAAAACTAAAGTTATAAATTTGAGCGCTTTTTTTTATTTTAAAAGTTTGCCGCTTTATAACTTTTTTCGTACAGTTTTTTAGAAAACAAGCTATACCACGATCGATTTGTATTTTTATCTTCTTTCGATCGCATATAGCGGTATATGTGCACGCGGAATAGTTTTCGAAATATAAGCACAAAACTAAAGTTATAAGTTTGAGCGATTTTTTTTAATTTTAAAAGTTCGCCGCTCAATAACTTTTTCCGTATAGTCTTTCAGAAAACAAACTATACCACGATCGATTCATATTTTGATCCTCTTTTGATCGTATATAACGGTATATATGCACGCAGAATAGTTTTCGAGATATAAGCGAAAAACTAAAGTTATAAGTTTGAGCGATTTTTTTTAATTTTAAAAGTTTGCCGCTTAAAAACTTTTTTCGTACAGCGTTTCAGAAAACAAGCTATACCACGATCGATTCATTTTTTAATCCTCTTTCGATCGTATGTAGCGGTATATGTGCACGCGGAACAGTTTTCGAGATATAAGCGCAAAACTAAAGTTATAAATTTGAGCGATTTTTTTTTAATTGAAAAGTTCGCCGCTTAATTACTTTTTCCGTACAGTCTTTAAGAAAACAAGCTATACCACGATCGATTCGTACTTTTATCCTCTTTCGATCGTATATAGCGGTATATGTGCACGCGGAATATTTTTCGAGATATAAGCGAAAAACTAAAGTTATAAATTTGAGCGCTTTTTTTTTTATTTTAAAAGTTTGCCGCTTAATAACTTTTTTTCGTTCAGTCTTTCAGAAAACAAACTATACCACGATCGATTCGTATTTTTATCCTCTTTCGATCGTATATAGCGCTATATGTGCACGCGGAATAGTTTTCGAGATATAAGCGAAAAACTAAAGTTATAAATTTGAACAATTTTTTTTAATTTTAAAAGTTTGCCGCTTAATAACTTTTTCGTACAGTCTTTCCGAAAACAAACTGTACCACGATCGATTCATATTTTAATCCTCTTTTGATCGTATGTAGCGGTATATGTGCACGCGGAATAGTTTTTGAGATATAAGCGCAAAACTAAAGTTATAAATTTGAGCGATTTTTTTTTTTTAATTTTAAAAGTTTGCCGCTTAATAACTTTTTTCGTACAGTCTTTCAGAAAACAAGCTATACCACGATCGATTCGTACTTTTATCCTCTTTTGATCGCATATAGCGGTATATGTGCACGCGGAAGAGTTTTCGAGATATAAGCACAAAACTAAAGTTATAAATTTGAGCGATTTTTTTTTAATTTTAAAAGTTTGCCGCTTAATAACTTTTTTTCGTTCAGTCTTTCAGAAAACAAACTACCACGATCGATTCGTATTTTGATCCTCTTTCGATCGTATATAGCGGTATATGTGCACACGAAATAGTTTTCGAGATATAAGCACAAAACTAAAGTTATAAATTTGAGCGATTTTTTTTAATTTTAAAAGTTTGCCGCTTAATAACTTTTTTCGTATAGTCTTTCAGAAAACAAACTATACCACGATCGATTCATATTTTGATCCTCTTTTGATCGTATATAGCGGTATATGTGCACGCGGAATAGTTTTCGAGATATAAGCGAAAAACTAAAGTTATAAATTTGAGCAATTTTTTTTAATTTTAAAAGTTTGCCGCTTAATAACTTTTTTCGTATAGTCTTTCAGAAAACAAACTATACCACGATCGATTCATATTTTGATCCTCTTTCGATCGTTTATAGCGGTATATGTGCACGCGGAATAGTTTTCGAGATATAAGCGAAAAACTAAAGTTATAAATTAGAGCGATTTTTTTTTAATTTTAAAACTTTGCCGCTTTATAACTTTTTTCGTACAATTTTTTAGAAAACAAGCTATACCACGATCGATTTGTACTTTTATCTTCTTTCGATCGTATATAACGGTATATATGCACGCAGAATAGTTTTCGAGATATAAGCGAAAAACTAAAGTTATAAGTTTGAGCGATTTTTTTTAATTTTAAAAGTTTGCCGCTTAAAAACTTTTTTCGTACAGCGTTTCAGAAAACAAACTATACCACGATCGATTCATATTTTAATCCTCTTTCGATCGTATGTAGCGGTATATGTGCACGCGGAACAGTTTTCGAGATATAAGCGCAAAACTAAAGTTATAAATTTGAGCGATTTTTTTTTAATTTAAAAAGTTCGCCGCTTAATTACTTTTTCCGTACAGTCTTTAAGAAAACAAGCTATACCACGATCGATTTTTACTTTTATCCTCTTTCGATCGTATATAGCGGTATATGTGCACGCGGAATATTTTTCGAGATATAAGCGAAAAACTAAAGTTATAAATTTGAGCGCTTTTTTTTTATTTTAAAAGTTTGCCGCTTAATAACTTTTTTTCGTTCAGTCTTTCAGAAAACAAACTATACCACGATCGATTCGTATTTTTATCCTCTTTCGATCGTATATAGCGCTATATGCGCACGCGGAATAGTTTTCGAGATATAAGCGAAAAACTAAAGTTATAAATTTGAACAATTTTTTTTAATTTTAAAAGTTTGCCGCTTAATAACTTTTTCGTACAGTCTTTCCGAAAACAAACTGTACCACGATCGAATTATATTTTAATCCTCTTTTGATCGTATGTAGCGATATATGTGCACGCGGAATAGTTTTTGAGATATAAGCGAAAAACTAAAGTTATAAATTTGAGCGATTTTTTTTTTAATTTTAAAAGTTTGCCGCTTAATAACTTTTTTCGTACAGTCTTTCAGAAAACAAACTATACCACGATCGATTCGTACTTTTATCCTCTTTTGATCGCATATAGCGGTATATGTGCACGCGGAAGAGTTTTCGAGATATAAGCACAAAACTAAAGTTATAAATTTGAGCGATTTTTTTTTAATTTTAAAAGTTTGCCGCTTAATAACTTTTTTTCGTTCAGTCTTTCAGAAAACAAACTACCACGATCGATTTGTATTTTTATCCTCTTTCGATCGTATATAGCGGTATATGTGCACACGAAATAGTTTTCGAGATATAAGCACAAAACTAAAGTTATAAATTTGAGCGATTTTTTTTTAATTTTAAAAGTTTGCCGCTTAATAACTTTTTTCGTACAGTCTTTCAAAAACAAACTACACCACGATCGATTCGTATTTTTATCCTCTTTTGATCGTATATAGCGGTATATGTGCACGCGGAATAGTTTTCGAGATATAAGCGAAAAACTAAAGTTATAAATTTGAGCAATTTTTTTTAATTTTAAAAGTTTGCCGCTTAATAACTTTTTTCGTATAGTCTTTCAGAAAACAAACTATACCACGATCGATTCATATTTTGATCCTCTTTCGATCGTTTATAGCGGTATATGTGCACGCGGAATAGTTTTCGAGATATAAGCGAAAAACTAAAGTTATAAATTAGAGCGATTTTTTTTAATTTTAAAAGTTTGCCGCTTTATAACTTTTTTCGTACAGTCTTTCAGAAAACAAGCTATACCACGATCGATTCGTATTTTTATCTTCTTTCGATCGTATATAGCGGTATATGTGCACGCGGAATAGTTTTCTAGATATAAGCACAAAACTAAAGTTATAAATTTGAGCGATTTTTTTTTTAATTTTAAAAGTTCGCCGCTCAATAACTTTTTCCGTACAGTCTTTAAGAAAACAAGCTATACCACGATCGATTCGTATTTTACCCTTTTTCGCTCGTATATAGCGGTATATGTACTCGCGGAATATTTTTCAAGATATAAGCGAAAAACTCAAGTTATAAATTTGAGCGATTTTTTTTTTTAATTTTAAAAGTTTGCCGCTTAATAACTTTTTTCGTTCAGTCTTTCAGAAAACAAGCTATACAACGATCGATTCGTATTTGTATCCTCTTTCGTTCGTATGTAGCGGTATATGTGAACGCGGAATAGCTTTCGAGATATAAGCGAAAAACTAAAGTTATAAATTGGAGCGATTTTTTTTAATTTTAAAAGTTTGCCGCTTAATAACTTTTTTGGTACAGTCTTTAAGAAAACAAGCTATACCACGATCGATTCGTATTTTAATTCTCTTTCGATCGTATATAGCGGTATATATGCACGCGGAGTAGTTTTCGAGATATAAGCGAAAAACTAAAGTTATAAATTTGAGCGCTTTTTTTTAATTTTAAAAGTTTGCCGCTTAATAACTTTTTTTCGTTCAGTCTTTCAGAAAACAAACTATAACACGATCGATTCGCATTTTTATCCTCTTTCGATCGTATATAGCGGTATATATGCACGCGGAGTAGTTTTCGAGATATAAGCGAAAAACTAAAGATATAAATTTGAGCGAGTTTTTTTAATTTTAAAAGTTTGCCGCTTAATAGCTTTTTTCGTACAGTCTTTCAGAAAACAAGCTATACCGCGATCGATTTTTATTTTTATCCTCTTTTGATCGCATATAGCGGTATATGTGCACGCGGAAGAGTTTTCGAGATATAAGCACAAAACTTAAGTTATAAATTTGAGCGATTTTTTTTAATTTTAAAAGTTTTCCGCTTAATAACTTTTTTCGTTCAGTCTTTCAGAAAACAAGCTTTACCACGATCGATTCGTATTTTTATCCTCTTTCGACTGTATATAGCGGTATATGTGCACGCGGAATAGTTTTCGAGATAAAAGCGAAAAACTAAAGTTATAAATTTGAGCGATTTTTTTTAATTTTAAAAGTTTGCCGCTTTATAACTTTTTTCGTACAGTCTTTCAGAAAAGAAGCTATACCACGATCGATTCGTATTTTTATCTTCTTTCGATCGCATATAGCGGTATATGTGCACGCGGAATAGTTTTCGAGATATAAGCACAAAACTAAAGTTATAAATTTGAGCGATTTTTTTTAATTTTAAAAGTTTGCCGCTTAATAACTTTTTTGGTATAGTCTTTCAGAAAACAAACTATAGCACGATCGATTCATATTTTGATCCTCTTTCGATCGTTTGTAGCGGTATATGTGCACGCGGAATAGTTTTCGAGATATAAGCGAAAAACTAAAGTTATAAATTTGAGCGATTTTTTTTAATTTTAAAAGTTTGCCGCTTTATAACTTTTTTCGTACAGTCTTTCAGAAAACAAGCTATACCACGATCGATGCGTATTTTTATCTTCTTTCGATCGCATACAGCGGTATATGTGCACGCGGAATAGTTTTCGAGATATAAGCACAAAACTAAAGTTATAAATTTTAGCGATTTTTTTTTAATTTTAAAAGTTCGCCGCTCAATAACTTTTTTCGAATAGTCTTTCAGAAAACAAACTATACCACGATCGATTCATATTTTCATCCTCTTTCGACCGTATATAACGGTATATATGCACGCAGAGCAGTTTTCGAGATATAAGCGAAAAACTAAAGTTATAAATTTGAGCGATTTTTTTAATTTTAAAAGTTTGCGCTTACTAACTTTTTTCGTACAGTCTTTAGGAAAACAAGCTGTACCACAATCGATTCGTATTTTTATCCTCTTTCGATCGCATGTAGCGGTATATGTGCACGCAGAATAGTTTTCGAGATAAAAGCACAAAACCAAAGTTATAAATGTGAGCGATTTTTTTTTTTAATTTTTAAAGTTCGCCGCTTAATAACTTTTTTCGTACAGTCTTTCAGAAAACAAACTATAGCACGATCGATTCGTATTTTATCCTCTTTCGATTGAATATAGCGGTATATGTGAACGCGGAATAGCTTTCGAAATATAAGCGAAAAACTAAAGTTATAAATTGGAGCGATTTTTTTTTAATTTTAAAAGTTTGCCGCTTAGTAACTTTTTTCGTACAGTCTTTAAGAAAACAAGCTATACCACGATCGGTTTGTATTTTTATCTTCTTTCGATCGTATATAACGGTATATATGCACGCAGAATAGTTTTCGCGATATAAGCGAAAAACTAAAGTTATAAATTTAAGCGATTTTTTTTTAATTTTAAAAGTTTGCCGCTTAAAAACTTTTTTCGTACAGTCTTTCAGAAAACAAACTATACCACGATCGATTCATATTTTAATCCTCTTTCGATCGCATGTAGCGGTATATGTGCACGCGGAACAGTTTTCGAGATATAAGCGCAAAACTAAAGTTATAAATTTGAGCGATTTTTTTTAATTTTAAAAGTTCGCCGCTTAATTACTTTTTCCGTACAGTCTTTAAGAAAACAAGCTATACCACGATCGATTCGTACTTTTATTCTCTTTCGATCGTATATAGCGGTATATGTGCACGCGGAATATTTTTCGAGATATAAGCGAAAAACTAAAGTTATAAATTTGAGCGCTTTTTTTAATTTTAAAAGTTTGCCGCTTAATAACTTTTTTTCGTTCAGTCTTTCAGAAAACAAACTATACCACGATCGATTCGTATTTTTATCCTCTTTCGATCGTATATAGCAATATATGTGCACGCGGAGTAGTTTTCGAGATATAAGCGAAAAACTAAAGTTATAAATTTGAACAATTTTTTTTAATTTTAAAAGTTTGCCGCTTAATAACTTTTTTCGTACAGTCTTTCAGAAAACAAACTATACCACGATCGATTAATATTTTAATCCTCTTTCGATCGTATGTAGCTGTATATGTGCGGGCGGAATAGTTTTCGAGATATAAGCAAAAAACTAAAGTTATAAATTTGAACAATTTTTTTTAATTTTAAAAGTTTGCCGCTTAATAACTTTTTTCGTACAGTCTTTCAGAAAACAAACTATACCTCGATCGATTCATATTTTAATCCTCTTTCGATCGTATGTAGCGGTATATGTGCACGCGGAATATTTTTCGAGATATAAGCGAAAAACTAAAGTTATAAATTTGAGCGCTTTTTTTAATTTTAAAAGTTCGCCGCTTAATTACTTTTTCCGTACAGTCTTTAAGAAAACAAGCTATACCACGATCGATTCGTATTTTTATCTTCTTTTGATCGCATATAGTGGTATATGTGCACGCGGAAGAGTTTTCGAGATATAAGCACAAAACTAAAGTTATGAATTTGAGCGATTTTTTAATTTTAAAAGTTTTCCGCTTAATAACTTTTTTCGTACAGTCTTTCAGAAAACAAGCTATACCACAATCGATTCGTATTTTTATCTTCTTTCGATCGCATATAGCGGTATATGTGCACGCGGAATAGTTTTCGAGATATAAGCACAAAACTAAAGTTATAAATTTGAGCGCTTTTTTTTAATTTTAAAAGTTTGCCGCTTTATAACTTTTTTCGTACAGTTTTTTAGAAAACAAGCTATACCACGATCGATTTGTATTTTTATCTTCTTTCGATCGCATATAGCGGTATATGTGCACGCGGAATAGTTTTCAAGATATAAGCACAAAACTAAAGTTATAAGTTTGAGCGATTTTTTTTAATTTTAAAAGTTCGCCGCTCAATAACTTTTTTCGTATAGTCTTTCAGAAAACAAACTATACCACGATCGATTCATATTTTGATCCTTTTTCGATCGTATATAACGGTATATATGCACGCAGAATAGTTTTCGAGATATAAGCGAAAAACTAAAGTTATAAGTTTGAGCGATTTTTTTTAATTTTAAAAGTTTGCCGCTTAAAAACTTTTTTCGTACAGCGTTTCAGAAAACAAACTATACCACGATCGATGCATATTTTAATCCTCTTTCGATCGTATGTAGCGGTATATGTGCACGCGGAACAGTTTTCGAGATATAAGCGCAAAACTAAAGTTATAAATTTGAGCGATTTTTTTTTAATTTAAAAAGTTCGCCGCTTAATTACTTTTTCCGTACAGTCTTTAAGAAAACAAGCTATACCACGATCGATTCGTACTTTTATCCTCTTTCGATCGTATATAGCGGTATATGTGCACGCGGAATATTTTTCGAGATATAAGCGAAAAACTAAAGTTATAAATTTGAGCGCTTTTTTTTATTTTAAAAGTTTGCCGCTTAATAACTTTTTTTCGTTCAGTCTTTCAGAAAACAAACTATACCACGATCAATTCGTATTTTTATCCTCTTTCGATCGTATATAGCGCTATATATGCACGCGGAATAGTTTTCGAGATATAAGCGAAAAACTAAAGTTATAAATTTGAACAATTTTTTTTAATTTTAAAAGTTTGCCGCTTAATAACTTTTTTCGTACAGTCTTTCAGAAAACAAGCTATACCACGATCGATTCGTACTTTTATCCTCTTTTGATCGCATATAGCGGTATATGTGCACGCGGAAGAGTTTTCGAGATATAAGCACAAAACTAAAGTTATAAATTTGAGCGATTTTTTTTTAATTTTAAAAGTTTGCCGCTTAATAACTTTTTTTCGTTCAGTCTTTCAGAAAACAAACTACCACGATCGATTCGTATTTTTATCCTCTTTCGATCGTATATAGCGGTATATGTGCACACGAAATAGTTTTCGAGATATAAGCGAAAAACTAAAGTTATAAATTTGAACAATTTTTTTTAATTTTAAAAGTTTGCCGCTTAATAACTTTTTCGTACAGTCTTTCCGAAAACAAACTGTACCATGATCGATTCATGTTTTAATCCTCTTTTGATCGTATGTAGCGGTATATGTGCACGCGGAATAGTTTTTGAGATATAAGCGAAAAACTAAAGTTATAAATTTGAGCGATTTTTTTTTAGTTTTAAAAGTTTGCCGCTTAATAACTTTTTTTCGTTCAGTCTTTCAGAAAACAAACTACCACGATCGATTCGTATTTTTATCCTCTTTCGATCGTATATAGCGGTATATATGCACACGAAATAGTTTTCGAGATATAAGCACAAAACTAAAGTTATAAATTTGAGCGATTTTTTTTTAATTTTAAAAGTTTGCCGCTTAATAACTTTTTCGTACAGTCTTTCCGAAAACAAACTGTACCACGATCGATTCATATTTTAATCCTCTTTTGATCGTATGTAGCGGTATATGTGCACGCGGAATAGTTTTTGAGATATAAGCGAAAAACTAAAGTTATAAATTTGAGCGATTTTTTTTTAGTTTTAAAAGTTTGCCGCTTAATAACTTTTTTTCGTTCAGTCTTTCAGAAAACAAACTACCACGATCGATTCGTATTTTTATCCTCTTTCGATCGTATATAGCGGTATATATGCACACGAAATAGTTTTCGAGATATAAGCACAAAACTAAAGTTATAAATTTGAGCGATTTTTTTTTAATTTTAAAAGTTTGCCGCTTAATAACTTTTTCGTACAGTCTTTCCGAAAACAAACTGTACCACGATCGATTCATATTTTAATCCTCTTTTGATCGTATGTAGCGGTATATGTGCACGCGGAATAGTTTTTGAGATATAAGCGAAAAACTAAAGTTATAAATTTGAGCGATTTTTTTTTTTAATTTTAAAAGTTTGCCGCTTAATAACTTTTTCGTACAGTCTTTCCGAAAACAAGCTGTACCACGATCGATTCATATTTTAATCCTCTTTTGATCGTATATAGCGGTATATGTGCACGCGGAACAGTTTTCGAGATATAATCGAGCAATTTTTTTTTAATTTTAAAAGTTCGCCGCTTAATTACTTTTTCCGTACAGTCTTTACGAAAACAAGCTATACCACGATCGATTCGTATTTTTATCTTCTTTTGATCGCATATAGTGGTATATGTGCACGCGGAAGAGTTTTCGAGATATAAGCACAAAACTAAAGTTATGAATTTGAGCGATTTTTTTTAATTTTAAAAGTTTTCCGCTTAAAGTTATAAATTTGAAAAATTTTTTTTAATTTTAAAAGTTTGCCGCTTAATAACTTTTTTCGTACAGTCTTTCAGAAAACAAACTATACCTCGATCGATTCATATTTTAATCCTCTTTCGATCGTATGTAGCGGTATATGTGCACGCGGAACAGTTTTCGAGATATAATCGAGCAATTTTTTTTTAATTTTAAAAGTTCGCCGCTTAATTACTTTTTCCGTACAGTCTTTACGAAAACAAGCTATACCACGATCGATTCGTATTTTTATCTTCTTTCGATCGCATATAGTGGTATATGTGCACGCGGAAGAGTTTTCGAGATATAAGCACAAAACTAAAGTTATGAATTTGAGCGATTTTTTTTAATTTTAAAAGTTCGCCGCTCAATAACTTTTTTCGTATAGTCTTTCCGAAAACAAACTGTACCATGATCGATTCATGTTTTAATCCTCTTTTGATCGTATGTAGCGGTATATGTGCACGCGGAATAGTTTTTGAGATATAAGCGAAAAACTAAAGTTATAAATTTGAGCGCTTTTTTTTATTTTAAAAGTTTGCCGCTTTATAACTTTTTTCGTACAGTTTTTTAGAAAACAAGCTATACCACGATCGATTTGTATTTTTATCTTCTTTCGATCGCATATAGCGGTATATGTGCACGCGGAATAGTTTTCGAAATATAAGCACAAAACTAAAGTTATAAGTTTGAGCGATTTTTTTTAATTTTAAAAGTTCGCCGCTCAATAACTTTTTCCGTATAGTCTTTCAGAAAACAAACTATACCACGATCGATTCATATTTTGATCCTCTTTTGATCGTATATAACGGTATATATGCACGCAGAATAGTTTTCGAGATATAAGCGAAAAACTAAAGTTATAAGTTTGAGCGATTTTTTTTAATTTTAAAAGTTTGCCGCTTAAAAACTTTTTTCGTACAGCGTTTCAGAAAACAAGCTATACCACGATCGATTCATTTTTTAATCCTCTTTCGATCGTATGTAGCGGTATATGTGCACGCGGAACAGTTTTCGAGATATAAGCGCAAAACTAAAGTTATAAATTTGAGCGATTTTTTTTTAATTGAAAAGTTCGCCGCTTAATTACTTTTTCCGTACAGTCTTTAAGAAAACAAGCTATACCACGATCGATTCGTACTTTTATCCTCTTTCGATCGTATATAGCGGTATATGTGCACGCGGAATATTTTTCGAGATATAAGCGAAAAACTAAAGTTATAAATTTGAGCGCTTTTTTTTTTATTTTAAAAGTTTGCCGCTTAATAACTTTTTTTCGTTCAGTCTTTCAGAAAACAAACTATACCACGATCGATTCGTATTTTTATCCTCTTTCGATCGTATATAGCGCTATATGTGCACGCGGAATAGTTTTCGAGATATAAGCGAAAAACTAAAGTTATAAATTTGAACAATTTTTTTTAATTTTAAAAGTTTGCCGCTTAATAACTTTTTCGTACAGTCTTTCCGAAAACAAACTGTACCACGATCGATTCATATTTTAATCCTCTTTTGATCGTATGTAGCGGTATATGTGCACGCGGAATAGTTTTTGAGATATAAGCGCAAAACTAAAGTTATAAATTTGAGCGATTTTTTTTTTTTAATTTTAAAAGTTTGCCGCTTAATAACTTTTTTCGTACAGTCTTTCAGAAAACAAGCTATACCACGATCGATTCGTACTTTTATCCTCTTTTGATCGCATATAGCGGTATATGTGCACGCGGAAGAGTTTTCGAGATATAAGCACAAAACTAAAGTTATAAATTTGAGCGATTTTTTTTTAATTTTAAAAGTTTGCCGCTTAATAACTTTTTTTCGTTCAGTCTTTCAGAAAACAAACTACCACGATCGATTCGTATTTTGATCCTCTTTCGATCGTATATAGCGGTATATGTGCACACGAAATAGTTTTCGAGATATAAGCACAAAACTAAAGTTATAAATTTGAGCGATTTTTTTTAATTTTAAAAGTTTGCCGCTTAATAACTTTTTTCGTATAGTCTTTCAGAAAACAAACTATACCACGATCGATTCATATTTTGATCCTCTTTTGATCGTATATAGCGGTATATGTGCACGCGGAATAGTTTTCGAGATATAAGCGAAAAACTAAAGTTATAAATTTGAGCAATTTTTTTTAATTTTAAAAGTTTGCCGCTTAATAACTTTTTTCGTATAGTCTTTCAGAAAACAAACTATACCACGATCGATTCATATTTTGATCCTCTTTCGATCGTTTATAGCGGTATATGTGCACGCGGAATAGTTTTCGAGATATAAGCGAAAAACTAAAGTTATAAATTAGAGCGATTTTTTTTTAATTTTAAAACTTTGCCGCTTTATAACTTTTTTCGTACAATTTTTTAGAAAACAAGCTATACCACGATCGATTTGTACTTTTATCTTCTTTCGATCGTATATAACGGTATATATGCACGCAGAATAGTTTTCGAGATATAAGCGAAAAACTAAAGTTATAAGTTTGAGCGATTTTTTTTAATTTTAAAAGTTTGCCGCTTAAAAACTTTTTTCGTACAGCGTTTCAGAAAACAAACTATACCACGATCGATTCATATTTTAATCCTCTTTCGATCGTATGTAGCGGTATATGTGCACGCGGAACAGTTTTCGAGATATAAGCGCAAAACTAAAGTTATAAATTTGAGCGATTTTTTTTTAATTTAAAAAGTTCGCCGCTTAATTACTTTTTCCGTACAGTCTTTAAGAAAACAAGCTATACCACGATCGATTTGTACTTTTATCCTCTTTCGATCGTATATAGCGGTATATGTGCACGCGGAATATTTTTCGAGATATAAGCGAAAAACTAAAGTTATAAATTTGAGCGCTTTTTTTTTATTTTAAAAGTTTGCCGCTTAATAACTTTTTTTCGTTCAGTCTTTCAGAAAACAAACTATACCACGATCGATTCGTATTTTTATCCTCTTTCGATCGTATATAGCGCTATATGCGCACGCGGAATAGTTTTCGAGATATAAGCGAAAAACTAAAGTTATAAATTTGAACAATTTTTTTTAATTTTAAAAGTTTGCCGCTTAATAACTTTTTCGTACAGTCTTTCCGAAAACAAACTGTACCACGATCGAATTATATTTTAATCCTCTTTTGATCGTATGTAGCGATATATGTGCACGCGGAATAGTTTTTGAGATATAAGCGAAAAACTAAAGTTATAAATTTGAGCGATTTTTTTTTTAATTTTAAAAGTTTGCCGCTTAATAACTTTTTTCGTACAGTCTTTCAGAAAACAAACTATACCACGATCGATTCGTACTTTTATCCTCTTTTGATCGCATATAGCGGTATATGTGCACGCGGAAGAGTTTTCGAGATATAAGCACAAAACTAAAGTTATAAATTTGAGCGATTTTTTTTTAATTTTAAAAGTTTGCCGCTTAATAACTTTTTTTCGTTCAGTCTTTCAGAAAACAAACTACCACGATCGATTCGTATTTTTATCCTCTTTCGATCGTATATAGCGGTATATGTGCACACGAAATAGTTTTCGAGATATAAGCACAAAACTAAAGTTATAAATTTGAGCGATTTTTTTTTAATTTTAAAAGTTTGCCGCTTAATAACTTTTTTCGTACAGTCTTTCAAAAACAAACTACACCACGATCGATTCGTATTTTTATCCTCTTTTGATCGTATATAGCGGTATATGTGCACGCGGAATAGTTTTCGAGATATAAGCGAAAAACTAAAGTTATAAATTTGAGTTTTTTTTTATTTTAAAAGTTTGCCGCTTAATAACTTTTTTCGTATAGTCTTTCAGAAAACAAACTATACCACGATCGATTCATATTTTGATCCTCTTTCGATCGTTTATAGCGGTATATGTGCACGCGGAACAGTTTTCGAGATATAAGCGAAAAACTAAAGTTATAAATTAGAGCGATTTTTTTTAATTTTAAAAGTTTGCCGCTTTATAACTTTTTTCGTACAGTCTTTCAGAAAACAAGCTATACCACGATCGATTCGTATTTTTATCTTCTTTCGATCGTATATAGCGGTATATGTGCACGCGGAATAGTTTTCTAGATATAAGCACAAAACTAAAGTTATAAATTTGAGCGATTTTTTTTTTAATTTTAAAAGTTCGCCGCTCAATAACTTTTTCCGTACAGTCTTTAAGAAAACAAGCTATACCACGATCGATTCGTATTTTACCCTCTTTCGCTCGTATATAGCGGTATATGTACTCGCGGAATATTTTTCAAGATATAAGCGAAAAACTCAAGTTATAAATTTGAGCGATTTTTTTTTTTAATTTTAAAAGTTTGCCGCTTAATAACTTTTTTCGTTCAGTCTTTCAGAAAACAAGCTATACAACGATCGATTCGTATTTGTATCCTCTTTCGTTCGTATGTAGCGGTATATCTGCACGCGGAATAGTTTTCGAGATGTAAGCGAAAAACTAAAGTTATAAATTTGAGCAATTTTTTTTTAATTTTAAAAGTTTGCCGCTTAATAACTTTTTTCGTACAGTCTTTTAGAAAACAAACTATATCACGATTGATTCATATTTTAATCATCTTTCGATCGTATATAGCGGTATATGTGCACGCGGAATAGTTTTCGAGATATAAGTGAAAAACTTAAGTTATAAATTTGAGTAATTTTTTTTAATTTTAAAAGTTTGCCGTTTAATAACTTATTTCGTACAGTCTTTAGGAAAACAAGTTATATCACGATCGATTCGTATTTTTATCCTCTTTCGATCGCATATAGGGGTATATGTGCACGCAGAATACTTTTCGAGATATAAGCACAAAACTAAAGTTATAAATGTGAGCGATTTTTTTTTATTTTTAAAAGTTCGCCGCTTAATAACTTTTTTCGTACAGTCTTTCAGAAAACAAACTATAGCACGATCAATTCGTATTTTATCCTCTTTCGATTGTATATAGCGGTATATGTGCACGCGGAACAGTTTTCGAGATATAAGCGCAAAACTAAAGTTATACATTTGAGCGATTTTTTTTAATTTTAAAAGTTCGCCGCTTAATAACTTTTTCCGTACAGTCTTTAAGAAAACAAGCTATACCACGATCGATTCGTATTTTTATCCTCTTTCGATCGTATATAGCGGTATATGTGCACACAGAATAGTTTTCGAGATATAAGCGAAAAACTAAAGTTATAAATTTGAGCGATTTTTTTTTAATTTTAAAAGTTTGCCGCTTAGTAACTTCTTTTGTACAGTCTTTCAGAAAACAGACTATACCACGATAGATTCGCATTTTTATCCTCTTTCGATCGTATATAGCGGTATATGCGCACGCAGAATAGTTTTCGAGATATAAGCGAAAAACCAAAGTTATAAATTTGAGCGATTTTTTTTTAATTTTAAAAGTTTGCCGCTTAATAACTTCTTTCGTACAGTCTTTTAAAAAACAAACTATACCACGATGTATTTGTATTTTTATCCTCTTTCAATTGTATATAGCGGTATATGTGCACGCGGAGATAGAAGCGAAAAACTAAAGTTATAAATTTGAGCGATTTTTTTTTTTAATTTTAAAAGTTTGCCGCTTAATAACTTTTTTCGTACAGTCTTTTAGAAAACAAACTATACCACGATGAATTCATATTTTTATCCCCTTTTAATCGTATATAGCGGTATATGTGCACGCGGAATAGTTTTCGAGATATAATCGAAAACCTAAAGTTATAAATTTGAGCGTTTTTTTTTAATTTTAAAAGTTTGCCACCTAATAACTTTTTTCGTACAGTCTTTTAGAAAACAAACTATACCACGATGAATTCGTATTTTTATTCTCTTTTAATCGTATATAGCGGTATATGTGCACGCGGAATAGTTTTCAAGATATAATCAAAAAACTAAAGTTATAAATTAGAGCTATTTTTTTTAATTTTAAAAGTTTGCCGCTTAATAACTTTTTTCGTACAGTCTTTCAGAAAACAAGCTATACCACGATCGATTCGTATTTTTATCTTCTTTTGATCGTATATTGCGATATATGTACACGCGGAATAGTTTTCGAGATATAAGCGAAAAACTAAAGTTATAAATTTGAGCGATTTTTTTTAATGTTAAAAGTTTGCCGCTTAGTAAATTTTTTCGTAGAATCTTTCAGAAAACAAACTATACGACAATCGATTCATATTTTAATCCTCTTTCGATCGTATAAAGCGGTATATGTGCACGCGGAATAGTTTTCGAGATATAAGGGAAAAATTAAAGTTATAAATTTGAGCGATTTTTTTTTATTTTTAAAAGTTTGCCGCTTAATAACTTTTTTCGTACAGTCTTTCAGAAAACAAAATATAGTACGATCGATTCGTATTTTGTCTACTTTCGATCGTATATAGCGGTATATGTGCACGAGGAATAGCTTTCGAGATATAAGCGAAAAACAAAAGTTATAAATTGGAGCGATTTTTTTTAATTTTAAAAGTTTGCCGCTTTGTAACTTCTTTCGTACAGTCTTTCAGAAAACAAACTATACCACGATAGATTCATATTTTTATCCTCTTTCGATCGTATATAGCGGTATATGTGCAGGTAGAACAGTTTTCGATATATAAGCGAAAAACTAAACTAAACTAAAACCTTCGATCGCATATAGCGGTATATCTGCACGCGGAATAGTTTCGAATTATAAGCGAAAAACTAAAGTTATAAATTTGAGCGATTTTTTTTTAATATTAAAAGTCTGCCGCTTAATAACTTTTTGCGTACAGTCTTTCAGAAAACGCGCTATACCAGGATCGATTCGTATTTTTATCCTCTTTCGATCGTTTATAGCGGTATATATGCACGCGGAATAGTTTTCGAGATATAAGGGAAAAACTAAAGTTATAAATTTGAGCGATTTTTTTTTTAATTTTAAAAGTTTGCCGCTTAATAACTTTTTTCGTACAGTCTTTCAGAAAATAAACTATAGCACGATCGATTCGTATTTTGTCTACTTTCGACCGTATCTAGCGGTATATGTGCACGCGGAATAGCTTTCGAGATATAAGCGAAAAACTAAAGTTATAAATTTGAGCGATTTTTTTTTTAATTTTAAAAGTCTGCCGCTTAATAACTTTTTTTGTACAGTCTTTTAGAATACAAACTATACCACGATGAATTCATATTTTTATCCCCTTTCAATCGTATATAGCAGTATATGTGCACGCGGAATAGTTTTCGAGATATAATTGAAAACCTAAAGTTATAAATTTGAGCGTTTTTTTTAATTTTAAAAGTTTGCCGCTTAGTAACTTCTTTCGTACAGCCTTTGAGAAAACAAGCTATACCACGATTGATTCGTATTTTTATCCTCTTTCAATCGTTTATAGCGGTAGATGTGCACACAGAATAGTTTTCGAGATATAAGCGAAAAACTAAAGTTATAAATTTGAGCGATTTTTTTTAATTTTTAAAGTTTGCCGCTTAAAAACTTTTTTCGTACAGTCTTTTAGAAAACGAGCTATACCACGATCGATTCGTATTCTTATCCTCTTTCGATCGTTTATAGCGGTATGTGTGCACGCGGAATAGTTTTCGAGATATAAGCGAAAAACTAAAGTTATAAATTTGAGCGATTTTTTTTTAATTTTAAAAGTTTGCCGCTTAGTAACTTCTTTTGTACAGTCTTTCAGAAAACAGACTATACCACGATAGATTCGCATTTTTATCCTCTTTCGATCGTATACAGCAGTATATGTGCACGCAGAATAGTTTTCGAGATATAAGCGAAAAACTAAAGTTATAAATTTGAGCGATTTTTTTTTAATTTTAAAAGTTTGCCGCTTAATAACTTTTTTCGTACAGTCTTTCAGAAAACAAACTATAGCACGATCGATTCTTATTTTGTCTACTTTCGATCATATCTAGCGGTATATGTGCACGCGGAATAGCTTTCGAGATATAAGCGAAAAACTAAAGTTATAAATTTGAGCGATTTTTTTTTTTAATTTTAAAAGTCTGCCGCTTAATAACTTTTTGCGTACAGTCTTTCAGAAAACAAACTATACCACGATAGATTAATATTTTTATCCTCTTTCGAGCGTATATAGCGGTATATGTGCAGCTAGAACAGTTTTCGATATATAAGCGAAAAACTAAACTTAACTAAAAACTTTCTATCGCATATAGCGATATATATGCACGCGAAATAGTTTCCGAGACATAAGTGAAAAACTAAACTTATATTTTTTTTAACCGATTTTTTTACAATTGAAAAGTTCTGGCATATAAATTTTTTCGTACAGTCTTTCAAAAAACAAGCTATACCACAATAGATTCGTATTTTTAGCCTCTATCTATTGGCGTAAGTGGCTATGTTTTATGTTTTATTTTATTTTTTTAACTAAAAAACCATCACAATTAATGACTATATGCTTTAGGTGAAGCTGCTTCGTTTATAAAATGGCGAAAGTGACAACCGGAAAATCAGATTCTGCAAATTTACAGCTTTTTATTTAACATTTTTATTTTACAATACATTAAAAATGAACGAATTGTGACCGCTTCTAAAAACTCTTATTTTTTGTCAAATTTTGCTTACATTTTTGTTTTGAATAACTTAAATACTCCTTTTTTTGCAACTCTGTTAAAAAAGTTTGCCGTTTCTCAGAGTTTGTTTTCTTCTCCTACAAAATTTTATATTTAATCAATCATACTTGTTTTTCTCACAACGTTATAGATGCTGTTCCAGTATCATATTACCCACAGGGTATAATATTAACTGTTGACGAGTTAGGAATGAATGTTGACGCGCTGTGCTTTGCGTGTTTTTAAATTGTTTTTTAATTTTACTCCCAGCCAGGGGTTGAACCAGTGATCTTCATAAGTCAATTAAAATTTTACTTTTTCGGCTTTGGTTTATTTTTAATTTAACTTTTATTAAGAAAAATTATTTTTCAAATGTACGCGGACGTTTTCCAAAGAAAAGAAGAAAAATTAGACGCTGGCAGGGTACCTTTACCTCCTGTCTCGTGGGAATGCTTGTTTTTAGTTAAGAGCTTATTAAAACTTATGATGTTGCCATACCGTTTACCCTTAATTTGCCAGAGTTGACTGGAAGTAGAGTAGAAGAACATTTATGAAGTGATTTAAATAACAAGTGTTGCGTGTCAGACGGCTGAGACTAGGGAATATAAAGTTTGCCTGAGAAGGAGGGATACTGTAAGATGGAAAAAGAATTACGCCACCTACTCCATCGAGATCCCTTAACAAAATCGGAAATTATTTTGGAGTGGCTTAATGTTGTTTGGAGGCACGAGCTCCAGCCCATATCCAGGTGCAATAAAAATAAGTATGCAGGAACAAAGTTACTGATGAGGGAGGGGGCGATGAAATGCGTGTGACCAGTGATGTCAGATGAAATTTTTTAAATTCCCTACAGTTTGATAAAAAAAATCCCTACATTTCCCCACCACAATAAATTTTTGCCCCTACAATTTTCCCTACGTTATAGTAATTGGCCCATAATCATAGTCAAACACTAAAGTCGATTCTTTTTAAAAGCGACTTTAAATTTAAAAGCTGTTAATAAAATGTTTACTACTATAGTCAGAAATTAATCATATTTTAAGTTGAACCCACTTTAAGTGGGTGTCACATAAAATGTGGCAAATGTTTTCATACAAAAAAATAAAATTTGTCAAAATATAACAATGTGGCAACTCTTATCAGCTGACAATAAAAAAAGCGCATTTAAAATTTTGTGTTTACCTTTTTTTTGCAGAAAAAATAGAGCAAAAAATACTTTAAGATAAAAAATATGGAAAAGGTAAGTTCTACATTGTGTTAAATGTGTTATGTATGAACACATATATATTAATATTGTTATCCAATAACTGCATTATAAATTATTTACAGGAACAGAAGAAAACAAGAGAAAGGGAGGCAAATTGGAGCACCAATGAAAAAGAATTCTTGAGGGAGTGCATTAATATGCACCTAGAGATTGTCGAAAATAAGGGCAACGATACCTCAATAATTTTAAAAAAGAAAAATGCTTGGAAAAACATTAGTGAAAGTATGGCTTCTGCAGGCTACAAACGGGAGATTCCAAAACTTAAAGCGCAATGGGTCCGGATGAAAGTAAGTGCTAGGAAAGCTATGGCGAGTATGAAACGTGCTTCTTTTGCGACGGGGAATTCCGTAGTTATTTCAGAAGTTAGTGCAGAAGACAATTTAGTCCAAAGTATGATTATCAATGAGTTTCAGGAAGATGACATTTTAATAGACAGCAACTGTGTTGATGACCTTAACTGCACTGAGAGCCCAACAAACAACGCTGAATATTTGATATATGAGACGGACAATAGTCCATCCGACAATGAAATCAATTTTGCTGCCACTATAGGAAATTCACTTAGGCCTGACGGTTTCGACGAATCGGATAAAATAGATGCGCCTGTTGTCACTCCCCTTAAGCGTTTAGAAAATAAAATGAAAAGGCAGACTCCACTTTCTAAACTCCAACGCCTTAGAAGACTTCCCAAAACGCCATCGAAAAACAGCATTATTTTGGAGCGCCAACGTCAAATTGCAAAAGAAACGACGCAATCTGAGGAATTAAATAACATTCAAATAAAAAAACTTAACGCTGAATTCGAACACGTTGAATCGATGCACAAATTACAAAAGGCTAACGAGCAAGAACTCCACTCCCTTAAAGTAAAGCAACTTAAAAAAAAATTAAGACAAGATGAAGAACTACATGCCATGAAGGTAAATATTCTCCGAGGCAAGGTAGATGGTAATTGCAATAAGATTTTATTTGACTAAACGTGAGTAGTTGAACTTTGCATATACATACACTTTTTAATGATTATTATTCATTTATTAAATTCGTGTACATTTAGGAATCACAACGCAACGCTATTTTACTAATTTAAGTTGACGTTCTAAAATAATGATTGTTTTGAAAGCTGGACTGTTTTTTTATTTTCAAGAAGCTTATGGGGATTTAAAACAGGCAAATCTATTTTACTTTTCAATGAAACCGTCAGTCCTAGGCGAATTTTCTACAGTGCTGTCTATTACAATATCATCATGCAACTCATACCTAATAATGCTTTAGACTAGATTGAATTTTGCACTTACTTCTGGAATTATTGTGGACTTTCTAGTCGCGACAAACGTACGTTTAATATTCTCCATAGCTTTCCTAGCGCTTACCTTGCTTTTTCAAGTATTTATATTTTTTTTTAATTAATGAGGGATCGTTGTCCTTGTCCCGCAAGAATTCTGTTTATCTAGTGCTCTAATTTACCATTAGTATTATATAATTTTTTGTTATGTTTGAATTTATTTGTGTAGAGAATTTGTTATTTTTTTTTGTTTTGTTTTCTGATTTAATTTATTTTTTTAATGTATTTGTGTAAAGATTTGTTAATTTTTTAGTTTTTAATTTTTTATTTTAATTTTAAGTTATCTTACTTGTGGAATGAATTTTTTAATGTTTTGGTTTTGATTTTAGCTTATTGAATTTCTTATGTCCTGTTAATTTTTTATGTTTCTATATTATTAACTTCATTTTTAATAACACACACATTTACATGAATTCTAGTGTTTGATTTCAAAATAAAAAAAATAATACTGGTAACAATTTAAACTTGTAACTTATTTTGCATCTGCTGTGGAAAACTAAACGGTGACGATACGTAAGTACAAAATTTAATTATGGGTTTTATTTTATTGCTTACAAAAAAGTTAATGGACACAAAAAGGTATTAATGGAAAGAATTAAAAAATTTTTTTTTAAATATTTAAAGCAATCAAAACTTGGACAACTAAAATCAAAGTACTATTCAGTATTTGAGAGTAGCTGCTGTGCTTCACAAAATATTTTCTGAAAATATTTGAATATATAAAAGTTAGTTGTGTAATATGAAGTCTAAAATAGATAAAGTATCCTTAGAAATGTGCATTGATAAAAGCAGTCCTAAATGCATTTCCAGAATTTGTTCCATTACTGTTTACAACTGCATCAAATCTTAAACTTTGGGATTCTGGTTCAACAACCGGACACACATCCAAAACTGTAAAGGTAAATATATATAAATTTGATAATAAATAAAAAATACACAAATTCTTTTTTGATAAACATACATGATGAATTTCGTTCCTTTGCAATATTGTGAAGAACAGCAACAGCAACTACTATGTTCTTTGCAGTATGTAGATCAACGCGGAGTCTCTCGAATACCGAACGGAATTTTGATTTTAGCTGCCCGTTTAAACATTCAATTTTACTTCTAGTTGCGATATGACATCTGTTGTACCTGGGGGATTAATTCATACAGTAACACTAGTTTTCTGATTTTTGTTTTTTAAAAGCTTACCTTTCTTCTTTGGGTGTAGATGGATTTCGAATGGGTGTTAATAAGATTGGCGATAAAGGGTAGCCCGCGTCTCCTAAAAGCACTCCTTTATGCTCCCTTTTGCTAATCTCTAGCTTATTTTTTAGTTGGCATTCAGACCAAATCCGGGCGTCGTGTTTCGAGCCTCTAGATCGCGCTACAATATCAATTATTCTGTAATTTGCATCGCAGACAATCTGTTGTATGTATATATAAAAGTTTTGTGTAGATGAACGTAATATTAATGCTTACAAGAGGCACCACAGTTAAAAGCGAACTTACCTGAACATTTAGAGAATAAAACCCTTTTCTATTTAGATAGTGGCCTGCCATTTCTTGACCAACTATTTTTGCAGGACATTTTATTCGAACGTGGGTACAATCGATGGCTCCTATTACTGTTGGGAAGCCAGCCACGTGATGAAATTTCTTTTTAACTTCAACAAGCTCGGCATTGCTTGGAAATTGTATGAAGTGAGGAAACAGTAAGGCTATCTTCTTTGAGATACTTTTAATAACTCTTCCGACAGTTTGCTGTGACATTCCATGCAGATCCGCTGAAAATATATGCTTTTAATACTTTACAAGTATACTGTAAATATTAAACCTACCAACGTCACTTTGATGAGCATTTCTGCCAAGGAATCTTAAAGTCGTTAGCACTTGCAAGCTTATGGGAATTGGTAAGCCTCTCTTGTTTTTTGGTTCGTCAATATCTATTAAATTTATTAAGAATCGACTAGTGATTTTGTCGAATCTGTACCTCGAAAAAAACTCTACGTCATCCAGATCAAACGGATCAAATCTTTTTTTATATACCTTAGCTTTTCTTTCCTCACGTAAATCGTCAAGAATTTCAAAATCTCTATCAATATTTTGTAAGGAAAACATTTGTTGAAATTTGTGCACAAAAATAAAATTTTTTGATTCTTTGAAAATTTTAATACGTCGAAATCAGCTGTTTATGTATTTTAAATTATTTAAAAACAACTTCAGGTGGTTTTAAATAAGAAACATACTTTTGCGTTTAAAGTATACTTTTACCTGTCTATAGTATACCAAAAGTACACTTTTAATAAAAATATACTTTAGAAGTCTTAAAGTCGACTTTATTTTTGACTATGATTATGGGCCATTGTAAGTAAAACTCAAAGTTTATAATTAATTCAATATAGTAAATTTTATTTACTTCAAGCAAACAAAAAGTAATACAAATTTCAGGTAGCTTATGTAAAACACAAAAAAACATAAAAATCTACATGTGTACATATGTTTGTAAACGTAACATATAAAAAATCAAATGTAAAGCACTCCTGAATTCATTTTTTTAAAATGACTTTCTGTACAACGGAAGCTTGTACAGTTTAACATTTTTGATTGTAAATGAGATCGAAGAACACACATGGAATTTAAAACCTGGTGACTCAGTTTATTTCTTTTTTTTTTTTTTGTACGGAGGTCGGTAATAATTGAAAATATTCTTTCTGCGTCCGCATTGGCATGTGGTAAACTCAAAAAAATTTTAGTCAATTTTGAGAGGCAAGGGAATACCAAATTATCATTAAAATTCTTGGACTTTATTATATATGACCAAAATAGTTCTAAATCCATCTTTGAAAGAGATTTTTTTCTTCTTCGTTAAAATTATATTCTAGGGTTAGCCATTCTTGAGCAAGAAGATTAGCATCAATATTAAACTTTTCACATAACATTTTAAATTTATAATCTTTTTTAATAAAAACACCTAGAGCTAATTTTAAATTAAAAAATTCCATTTCATGAAAAATTGAGTGTTTTTTCAAAGGCAGTTTGTATTTCTTCTAGTGCGGTTATATAAAACTTTAAGCAATCAGACCTAAGCTGGTATGATTTTGATATTGGGAAGGTCTTTAGCAACTCTTCACATTCATGGCCAACATAAATATCTTCTATTTGTTTTGTCACATGTGGTGATTTAATATTGCAAGTAACACATAGCTCTTCCTTTTTAATAAAATTTTGACCGATTTTTAAAAATAGTTTGGTTGACTCAGAATGCAGAACATGTATCATCGGTTTTTTTTTATTGAAACAGAGCATTTAAAGTATTGAAGTAATTCAAAACGTATTTTAAAAATATTAAATAAGCCTTGTTGCATCTATTTGTCAGCTCATTTAGTATTAAATCTGCTTGCTTTAGCATATCTTGTGATGCTGCATTTTTAAAAAACGTTAACAAAACTGGCCAGTTTTCCAATACCCTTTCAACACATTGCTGGTGAGACAATCATCTTGTGGCAGATGTTCTTAAAATTTTCCGCTTTTCAACGTTGAGCATTTCCTGAAATTCTTCTAACTCAGAGTATCTCTTAGAGCTTCCAGATATGTATGATCCAATTTGACGCAGTAAATTTTCAGGAGCTCTAGGTAGCATAAGGCAGGCTTCATTTGCTATTATAGCAGCAGAGTGACATATACATTTTATAGCAATAATATTTGGGTTGTCCGCTAATAACCTCGATGTAAATGAATTGTGCTGCCCAGCCATTACACTAGCCCCATCACAGCAAAGCCCAATTATATTTTCGTAGGGAATTTCATATCCTAAAATACATTTTTTAAACTCGTTATAAGGAGCTTCTGCTGTACAATCAGCGCCAAGCTGAAGCAGATCCAAAAGTTTTACTATAGCTGTTTCTTGCTTATCATCAAAGTACCGAACAAGAAGGCACATTGATTTTTTCGACGAGATGTCAGTACTTTCGTCAGTTAAGACAGAAAATTTTTTAGTTTTAAATTGATTTATAAGCTTTGACTTTTCTTCATCTGCTAAAACATTACGTATTATTTGGGTGCATTTAGTACGTGCCAGCTGACATTCTTTTATTATCGTTGAATCCGGTATAATCTCTTTTAATAAGGAAATCAAATGTTCAATTACCTGTAAAGCAACATTATGTTCAGCGAAAAAAAGTCCCATACGCAGCTCAAAATTTGCAATATCTTTTTCAATGTTATTTGGGTTATCTTTTTGAAGAAATAACGTGATATTCTTAGAGCTTTTTATTGCTAAAGCCTTAGTTTTGTGAGACTTTCCGTTGGCATGTTTTATCACGTCAGATTTGCCACAATTTAGCAGCTTTCCACAAGGTATGCATTTGCATTTAAATTTATCGTCAACTTCTGCAAGCCATCCTTTGAAAAATTCTTCCTTCAACCAACTTTTGCGAAATCGTTGTTTTCTGTATTTCTTTTGGCAGTCCTTCGAAGAATCAGAGTCTGATGAAATTTTCTACAATATTACGATGTTAGCATGGTTATTTGTATTTAGCACTTGTTGAAATTTTATTTAATATAAACACAGACATCAAAAAACAAAAAGAAGAAATTTCAATAAATTGTATAAGTATTAAATGTTTTTTATATTTAAACTGCTTTACATATGTATATCCTGAAATTCTTTTCTTTTTTCACTCTGCGCAGGTTACAAAAATGCAATAATTGCCGCCTTAGATGTTGCAAAAGTATTGAATATTTGGTTACTTGATACTCGATAACAAAGTAGCCAGACTGTGATTATTGAAACGATATACAAAGTGAGGGTTTTCACATTAGACTAATTGTGCTGGCATAAAATCGTAGTTTGTAGGCTTTTTCGGTGAGGAGAGTGGTTTTTGGTTGGCACAATTTTTCAACCAGCTTCAACCCCGCACAAGCAGAACAAAACTAACACATACACACTTATGAAAACACAGGTTCTGCGTTTTTTTTTTTTTGCAGAGCGATTTTTAGTGTTTAGTCGTCCATCGACGCGTTAACATGAATAACTCAATGATGAATTTTATTATGATTGAATTCAATTTTCTTATAATATTTTATCAAGGGAAATTAAGTTTAAAGTTAATTTAAGTTAATTTTTATATGTATTTTACAGGAAAAAAATTGAAAACGAACTTTTTGTCAAATATGAATAAAATATTAATTGAAATCTTCTTCATCTTCTTTTTATGAATAAAATATTAATTGAAATCTTCAGCTTCTAGGAGTGATGATGCAGCTTGCAAGTTACAGCCACTAGAAATTCCTCCTAAAATTATTGCCAATTCATCATCAATTATTTCAGCCACATTTCCGCATTTTATGTATGTGTTTAACGAACGAAAGGCAAACATGAAATAAACAAAGAAATTACTAACACACACAAAGCTGTGTATACGTGCACAATTTTATGCCAGCATAATTAGTCTTGTGTGAATACGAAAGAACAAAAGTTGTGCGGATTAAAAATTAGTCTAATATGAAAACCCTCAGTCGGATTATATTTTAATATACAAAAAAAATCCCTACATTTCTACGGAAATAAAAAATCTGTTTTTTTTCCCTACAGCATTTTTTTTTTTTTGTGAAAAATTCCCTACAAGACATCACTGCGTGTGACTGACCAATTCGTGCCCGGCTCCCAGTCTAAGCGTGACTTCATATTAATGTTAGTTTGTTAGTTAGAATTATTTATGTATTTGTATGCACGTCTTCTGTGAGTATAAGGGTTAGCTTGGTAATAAATCTATAAAAAGAAAACAGAGAAAAATTAATTATTATGTTTTATTCTGTATGTGGAACGATACTAGGAATTAGTTTGTTACTTTTTTGTCAATATCCAAAAAAAATTTGAGTAAGACTTAAATTCCTACCATGTGCTGTCAGCAAATTGATGAGAAATATACTCGTAACAGCTGTCATTAATGAATGTTAATATTACGTGTGTGGTCGTGTGTGTATTGCGTAGTAGTAGTTTAATGTTTGGTAACGCTAAAGCTTTGCGTAAACAGATTCCAGGGTAAGAAATATTACTACTGTAAAAGAAAGTTTTAACGGTGCGTAAAGTAAAAATTTGTTGTAAACATAAGTAATGCAAGTAATAAATGGAATAATATTGTATTAAAATTACTGCTAGCCTGTTACGAAAAGCATATGTAATAAAGTAAATCGAATGAAGGACTTGTAAAGAAGATAAATAAATAAAAGGAGAAATTAGAAAAGAGAAGCCCTTATGTAGATATCAAAAAAGGATAGATGTTCCTTGACAAGCTTTACATGTATTAAAACAAGAGTTAACTATGTAATTTTTTTTAGAAAAATAAGGAAGTAAATAAATCCCGTATGATGATTGCGAGTGTATAAAAGGCAGAAAAACACAGAAAGCGGATTATTGTTTGTTTTGATTTGATTAAGTACGGGAAAACTCCGTATAAAAGTAACATTAGTATTGTAGTACAGGAGCAGTAATACAAAAAAAAAAAAAAAAAAAAAAAAAAAAAAAAAAAACAAGGAAAGATTGAAATTGTGTAAAGGAAAAAGTTTAATCAACAGAAAAATCAACAGAGTATAGTCCCTGATGAGAAAGAAAGTGAATTTGATTTTGTTTATGTAAAAACGTAAGTTTTAAAAAAATACCGAATGTCGAAGAGTAAAATGGGATTATAGGTGTTTTATTTTTAATAATAGCTGGTGGAACCGTTGCGGACAACAGAATCATTACAACCCCTGCTGTCCACAGCATGAGAAGTGAAAGTGGCTGAGTTGAGAGTGAGCCCACGGGGAAGCCAGGTAGGCAATCTGTTTTTTTTAACAAGTTTACATAAAACAGAAGAAAAATAGAAATTAGCGCCGCACAGTGGCGTCTCTTCTTAAAACCCGTGGCAAAAATACAAAATTTTCCTAAAAAAATTATGTAAAATGAATGAAAACATCGTATTAAGTACTACTTATTGAAAACAATTCAAAAACGTTTTCCTTAATTGCAAAAAAATTATAGTTTGCGGAGCTGCTGCAAGTCGACAATTTGTTAGAAAGCAAAAAAAAGGTTGATCTTGAAAAAATAAATGCACTTTAGAATTAAAGTGTCAAAAACATTGCCGTATGATTACTACTTTTTTGGTATATTTGTTTTTTTTTATTAAAAGAAGTAGTAAAATCTTTAGCAGATGCCCTATTTTCGGCAGTAGCCGCTTTTTAGGCACCCTATATTTAGGTCATTTTTACAAATAAAATAAAGCATATCTAAAAATGGTCTCGCCCTTATTTTCTGAGCATATTTGCTACATAATACTTTAAATAATTTAACTAAGTTTGGCCGCCGCACAGTGGCACATATTTTGAGAAGGCGGCCAAAAATCATTTTTTTGTGAGTACCGATCTTAGTGTATTCTTAATCATTTGAAAGTAAATACCACTAAACCTCGGGAGGCAAAAATTTAGAATCCTGTTCCAACTATAACACACTGAACAGAGTTATCCAAAATAAACTTTCCGAATATTTTGTTAACCCATTTTTTGCCACTGGTCGATTTTTCGACCGCTTACTTTATTATCGTTTATCTCCAAAGATGACTGCTATTTTTTACATCGGTTTTCACAAATATAAAATAGGTAATGATGTTTAAAATATTTGTATTGAATTGATGTTCTGAAGGCTTAAAAAAATTTTTTGGTATGAGGGTAAAAAAAAGATCTTTTTTTACACAATTTTTTAATCTACAAATGTTTAATAAATTTGAAAAAATATTTTTTTTTAATTTTTACTTTCTTTTGAAGCTTAAATAGTATATTTTAAGAATCGAAGGAAATCAATTTGTGAATTTTAAGGTTTCTTGCTTTTAAATTCCCATAAACTTTATTGGTCGAAAAATCGACCACTGACCGGAAGCCCTACAATCGCGTTGAGAAGCTTTTAAATTTTACGGTGGTGAGAAATTGGTCTTTTTGTTGATTGTTTGCTTTTATTTACAGATGTTTTTTATACATATGTACACTTTATAGGCAGCAAGACTCCATTTGAACTTTAAACATTGATAACTCGATAATTTCGGATATCACAAATTTCTCAAATATGTATACAAATCAGAACAATGCTTCTCCTAATATTACATCCACTGAAATACAAAGATTTATTGGAATCTTATACTTGTCAGAATGTCATACTTTACCACATGTAGATCATTATTGGTCTTTAAGACCCGACATGGAAGTCTTAAAGGTAAAGCAGGCGATGAGCCGCAATTGTTTTAGAATCATTAAAAGGTACTTGCATCTATCTGACAACATCTGCCTAGACACATCAGATCATTTTGCCAAAGTTCGCCTACTTATTGAAGCTCTTAATAAAAATTTAAAACAAATCGGCATTTTGTTACGTGGTCTCGAACGTCGCTGCGGCTATGTCACCGGCCAACTCTACCTCACATTCAGGGAAGGTTCCAACCCTAACAGCAGCCCAGAGACCAGTACAACTACATAAAAAAAAAAGTACACAAAAACAAAAAAAACTTAATTTTACGTAGAACCACAGGTGTTCCGCTCCCCACTCGCCCTCCCAACCTAGAACACAAAAACTTCCCTATTATCCATCGTTTTGTTCCCCAAACTCCACACACACTTACAATACCACACTTACCTTACATCCAACCGAACCTTAATAATGCTTTAGCACAAACACATAGTTGTTGACTACAAATACAAAATTACATATTTATTTAAAAAAAAACTAGCAATACTACTTTAATTATGTATATTTATAAATGATTCTTAATACTACACAACGGAATCTCCTTTTTTTTCTGATAAAATTCTTGCCTTATCTATTACAAAAAAATAACAATTTACACACTTAAATTATAAAATACAGGTGCCTATATTAAAATTTGCCGATATACAAAGATAAAACGGAAATAATAAAAATTAATGCCTAAAAAACACTAGTTTCCTTTTGGTTAAAAAAAAAACATAGATAGGAAAGAAACTTGACTATACAGAAAATACTGGGGAAATCTTATTTTACAATAGCGAGTCACTCGAATCAACACCCCTCCTAATTGAGCTCTATTAGGTGGTTTTGGACACCGATATAACGTTTTGGCAACACTCACTTATACAGTGTATTCCAAACTTAAATTTCCCTTATACTTCTTTTGTATATCCCTTTCCTAATAATAAAAATGCAAACCGAAACTATGGGCTAATACAAACAAAAAAAAACTAAATTCTAATTTAGGCACTTACAATCATCGAAATAACCTAATGTACTAACCCCTAATAACCAATTTTTCTACTTTTCTACAAAAAAAATGAACCAACTTTGCTTGCAAAGTTTAATTTCAAATATTCAAATAAACAAAAATTAGACATATATATATATATATAAAACCATAAAAAAAATTCTCGCTGTATATATGTATATAAAACTTTTCCTTTTCTATACAGAAACACAATAGCCGGCCGTGGCATTTACGAGCTGGCTGCCCAAGATAACTGAATTGGTAGCTTTAGCACTTTGTCGGGGCTTTTCCTTACATACAAAAAAAGAATATAGCTGCTACTTTTCGCTCGGTTGAATAAAAATAAACAATTTTGGGTTACCTGTGGTTAATAAAGCACCTCTACTTGAAGATCACCTTCTAGGATTCCTCCCACAGTAAACTCAGGATAATTGGGCCCAGCCCACTCTACCAACCACTCTCCTCTCCTGAAGCTGTCGGAGACTATTCAATGGTCTGCCTCACTCCTGCCACCCTGGACACGGACAAAATCAACATAAGGATTTTTCTTTCACTTCCTTTTTTTCTTAACTTACCAACTCACTGTGTAAGTATATGTATATAAATATATATATTTTTATTATTTTCCTCTTTTTTTTTTTGCTTTTCTATAGTTTTACTATCTTTTTATAAATTTTAAGTTACACAGAATAATAATTTACATCACCAAATAAAACTGATACAAATTTAAAAACTTTAAACTTTCCTTCGTTTATTTTATTTTGTGGCCTTTAGGTATATTAGCTAACCAATCACTTATGCTAAACCTTTTACAATGTCGACTTTTTCCATTCCCTACCTCTATATAAAACCTTCTGATTCCAAAAGAAAATCCGCTTACTTAACGAATTTTTTTATATTTTAATCTTTAATCCCTACTTAAAACCCTTTTTCATTTCTCTGCTGTTTCTGCCAAAAAAAAAAAAAAAAAACAAAAACATACATGTAAGGCGCTGACTAACTGCTCTCTTTTTCATGAATATTTAGCAACATAGTCAATATGCACTCTATGTCGCAAATACTTTACATAATTTGTTGCTAACATTTCCCAGATTACATACTTTTGTGAATGACTTCCATCTGCACAAAATAAATACCAACCCTGTTTTAACACATCTACTCAAAAACAGCTGATACAAAAACAAATAAACTAACTAGTAATATTCATATGCAAACCAACCACCACACTGCACAGAACAACTATATAAATTAATAATTTTTTATTAATCAGGCCATCAATAAAACATAAACAAACAACCACTACCAGACAAACATCTTACATCCAACAAGAAATTCGCAACAAGTAATCGATTCCTACCATAAAAATAAGACAACGCACAAAGCAACCAGCAAACACGAAGCAACGAAGACAACATATCACCTTCCACGCATTGGAACTTCTGCCAGAGATTTCCCATCCTTTGAAGCACACACCCAAGGTAAATAGTCTCACCTGGATTGTGTGATACTCTGTTATCCTTACTTCTTCGAGGTACCAACACAATGGTTCGGCGCCCCATTTGATCCGCAACAAAACTTAGAGGCTACTTAGTCAACGCCAGTAGGACCGGTGTGCGGGATCAGTTTTAGGCGTTTGCACCTTTGCATCATTCCCAAAACGTGGGGAACTCCCACACCCTGTACACTCTAGCCGGGCATTTTATATTAGTACGAGCTTGTGTCCTCCCTAATAAACTCGACTTGTTTTTGTATTGAAAAGCGTAAGTGTTGAACATTCTTCTCTTTTTATTCGCTAATGTACCCTTAAAGAGTTATTGTATGTAGTCATGCGTTCCTAAGTTTATAAGATGGCCAACTTCTCTATTTTTGCCGGTCTGTCATAGTGGTTTATTGCAAACATCCCTGTTAGTAAAAACAATAAACACCAGAAAGTATAACACACTATAGGCAGCAAGGTGTCACCGCTTCAATCTCGGTCCGGTGATCGTGAAGGGCGTAATTTGTAAGCTAACAATATCCATAGGATGAGTGCATGTGTCGGTAAATAAGTGCATAATAATAAATAAAATTATTAAAAACAATATATATTCTATACCGATGAAAACAAATACAATGAATAATTCAATAAACACACAGACTTCATCCAATAATGTGTTGAATATAATTCACTTAATATTATTACTATTAGGAAATAAATACTTACATAAAAAAAATAAATAAATACGTAAACAAATAAATCAATAAATAAATAAAAATAAATAAATAAATATGTAAGCCAATAAACCAATAAATACATAAATAAATCAAAACGAAATACATACATAAACTCGATACGCACAAAATAGCAAATATATATGCACATAAAGAAATACCTAGACAACTAATTAAATAAATATTGCACTCAACCTATTATATCACGCTCCTAAACCTATATTGCACCAACCAGAGCATCCCCGGAAAAATATTGCACTTATCATCAGACTTTTAAATCTTTAGCGTGGAAGACACCAATCGGCTTCCCTTGTAGTGACTCCAATTCGTACATATTATTACCAATTGGTTTCACTACACGGCATTTAAGGTATTTGCGGCAAAATTTCGCATTTATGTTATTCTTAAAGTCAGAAAGTGCATAATTTTTCCTGTAAATTTCTTGCCCTGGAATAAATTTTACAATGCGAGCCTTTTTATTATACCGTAGAGCACTTGGTTCATAGGCATTTGCTAGATTTGTTTTTATTTTCTCGCGAATAATCTCAAGTCGATCTTTGTTATCCATATTTATGATCTCATGGTCTGACATAGACTGTAATTTTCTAGCAAGTCTATAGTCCGCCCCATTTGAGTATAGGTGGAACCCAAACAAGGCGAAAAAAGGCGTGAATCCCGTAGCAGTATGTACTGACGATCGTAGCGCGCATTTTATTTCTGGCAAATAGAGATCCCAGTCCCGTTGGTCATTTTGTAAATAGTCCCGAATTGCTGCCAATACAGACTGGTTGACACGTTCGGCTGCGTTTGATTGAGGCGAATAGAACGCGGTCCTCATATGAGTAATATTATAAGTATCTGTCATTTCCTTGAACGCTGTAGAAACAAATTGTTGCCCGTTATCGCTATGCAGCACTTCCGGGACCCCGAATTTCTGAAAAACCTCTTCAATAAGAAACAGAATAACGTTTTTCGCTGTCGCCTCTTTCATGGCCTTTAGAAACACAAATTTCGAAAAGTGGTCTACTACAATAAAAATATAGGCGTTACCTTTTTTCGACCTTGGATATTTGCCGAGAAAATCAATGTACAATTTTTGAAAAGGTCTCTCAGTACGAACTTCCTCCCCTATTGGTGGCATGGTATAAAGATTATTTGATTTTGTTTCCTTACAAATGGGGCAGTTTCTTACATATTGTTGAAATTGTGATGCCATCTTCGGCCAATAATAGAGACGTTTAAGTCGTTCTAACGTCTTGTGCATACCTCCATGCGCTGTCCTGAGCCCGTCGTGGGCATTTTCAATTAAAGCTTGAGTAATTTCACGTGGAATCCACAATTTCCGTTCTGAATTTACTAAGTTTTGGGGGTCATCACACATCATTCTTTTATAAATTTTCCCGTCTTCTATTCTCAAATCTGGCAATTTTTGTTGATTTTCCTGTATACTCTTAACCAATTCTAAATACTCTTCGGACTCAAAAGCAACAGTCTCGAAATCAAAAAAGTTGTTTTCGTTCAACTCAGCAATTTCAATGGGAATTCGAGAGAGCATATCTGCAACAATATTCTCCGAACCTCTGCGGTGTTCTATTGAAAAGTTATAGGCCTGCAGTTGAAGCGACCCCATCTAGCCAATCGTCCGCTCAGATCTTTAAGAGACATCAGCCATTTTAGGCTCGCGTGATCGGTGATGACGGTAAATTTCATCAATTCTACATAGGGCCTAAACCGTTTTACCGCTAGGACTGCTGCTAAACATTCCTTTTCAGGCACGGAATAGTTTTTTTGACACGGAGTTAATTTCTGTAAATAAAAAGCTATCGGGTTCTCCACTTCCTCATCATTTTTCTAAAAAAGGACTGCTCCGATTCCATTCTCTGACGCGTCGCATTGGATGTAAAATGGTCTTAAAAAATCCGGATGTCGTAAAACAGGGGCAGAGGTAAGCAAGCATTTTAAAGTTTCAAAGGCCTCGATCGCTTCTGGGGTCATACCAAATTTTTTTCCCTTCTTTAGGGTATCGCTAAGTGGCGCCGAGATGGCAGCGAAATCCTTAATGAACCTCCTGTACCATCCGGCCGTCCCTAAGAAGCTCCTAACATGCCTAGCAGATTTCGGAACAGGAATTTTCTGAATGGCTGCTACCTTCTCTGGATCGGTCTTCAGCATACATCCACCAATTACAAACCCTAGGTACCTTAGCTCTTTGAAACAAAATTTTGATTTTCTTAACCCTATCGTCAGATTGGCTTCTTCTAAACACTTAGCAACCTGTCCGAGAATTTTTATATGAGTTGTAAACGTATCAGATATTATAAGAAGATCGTCTAGGTATATAAAAACATTCGGTTTTAATTTTGCCGGTATCACCTTGTCCATCAGACGGCATAAACGTTGAGCAGCATTGTATAGACCAAACGGCATTACTATGAATTGGTACAGCGGTCGACCTGGAACCGCAAAAGCCGTATACGGCTTGGCTGATTCTTCCAACTCTATCTGCCAAAACGCGTATTTTAGGTCGACGCTGCTTATGTAATGTGTTTGATCTATACGACTCAAAATTCCGTCGATGTTTTGGAGGGGATAGGCGTCTTTAATGGTCACCGCGTTTAACTTCCTAGCGTCTAAACAAAACCTATTCTTGCCTGGTTTTCGCACCACAGTAGTCCTGTTAGCCCAGGGACTTTCACTCTCTTCGATCACGTTTAACTTTAACATGTTATCGATTTCAGCATAGACGATCTCTTGTATCGCCGGGGACATCGGGTAGTGTTTCTCTTTTATGGGGTTGGTGCCTTCGATTAGCTTAATGTCGTGTTTTTCCAAGCCTGTACACCCCAGACCTCTTTCCTCAAATGACGGAAACCTGTTTATCATTTCTTTCAGCTGCTTTTGTTGTACATCATTTAGTTCATGCATCTTTAACTTACTTGTATCATTTGCGCCATGAATTTGTTTCATTAATTCGAGGGTAATTTCCGCTGCAGATACTACTTCCGGAGCTATGTTGAAACTTTGCCAAAAGTCAATACCTAAATAAATCTGTTGATCTAGATCTGGGCACAAGTAAAACGTTATTTTACGGGTTTCATTTTTATATTCAACGTCTAATAAGACTTTGCCCAGTACCCTGTGACGCTGACCTGTAGCCGTGCTAACGCTGCTTATAACCCCTCTTACTTTCGCTTTAAGTTCCTCTACAAACTCCCGACATCCCTTTCCTATAAGACTTATGGAGGCGCCCGAGTCTAAAAGCCCTTTACAATTCTTGCCATTCAGCAGAATTTCGGCGTACGGTCTAGGATCTCGTTTATAACTAAAAAGATTTACTGCTTCAGCTACTAATTTGCGCTGACGCTTTCTTCCAATTAAATCGTTTCTCAATCTTAAAATGTGTTCACGTTTTCGCGTTTTCGATTTAACTTGTTTAGTAGCATTATCACATATTGTGGCTATTTCTGTCGCCGTTGCTGTATTAGACACTGTGGGAATTTTCTCTGACTGACTTGGCACTTTTTGTGGTGATTTTACAAAATCCGATTCTGTATGTTTTTCATCACTAAAAATTCGCTCTCTCGCTATTTTGTAATATTGTTCACGTATTTCTATTGGCAGGTAATGACGAGTTTTTGAAATATTGGATTCTATAAATGGTGCATTTAAGTTTGTTTCGGGGTCAGCTCGCTGGACCGCGGCTCCCCCGATACGGCCGCGCTCCGCCTCAAGTTTTCCCGGGTTAGCAAGCATTTGGGACAGGTAGGTGTAATCATGTTTGCTCTACCACATTTGTAACAAAATATTGCCCTTTGTAGGGACATACACTCCTTGAAGCCGTGCCCCTTTTGCTGGCAATTCTAACATGTCAAGACAGTGTTTACCGCTGCCACTTCGGTCCTACCTTATTGTCCTCGTCTTCGCACATATTTACTACTGCTTCACTCACATACCGTTGCGTCCTGACCGGTTGCGGAGGTACACTACGGGACTCTCTTCGAGAAAAGGTCCTTTCGGCTTCCAGGCATTCCATACGTAACTGCTCCACAGATGACACAGCCATAGGGTACACAATCCGAGCAATGGTCTCCCTGAGGTTTCGCTTGGCAATCCTTATCATATCACCCTCCGCAACTGGCATTTCTAACCTCGCTCTAAGTAAATTCAGGCTGTGAAAATAGTCATCAATAGACTCTCCTGCCATCTGCATTCTTTCAACCAGCTCATGCATTCTCTCCCAGTTAGATCGCACTGTTTTATATCTATTTAATAAATCTAATCGCAATGTGTGCCAATCACCTATGACCGTTGTTTGAAGCAGTGCCCAATACCATTACCTTACCGTACCTGTCACTAATAAGTGAAAGTCTCTTAAGACTTCCGCCCGTGGGATTTGATATTATCTCTGCATGTGTTCTAATCTGAACACGAACTCTTCAACAGACAACTGATCGCGCCCTCCTTGACTCCCGCTAGCCCAAATTTGTCAACTCTTATCTTCCACCCATCATGACCTAAATTCTGAGACGGCGGCGGCATATCATTCCTATTATGCGATTCGAAATGAATGTGTCTAGCGTCATGGCCGGCTGAAAAACTGTTAGGCTCACTAGGACGATGTGCTTGTCGCAGAGACAAGTTTCTAAACGCTTCTGCCAACTGCCCTATACTCTCATGAACTTTACTTAGCTCCCTACCCATCTTCTCATTCACAATATCATTTATAGACTGATTAATTCTATATTTCATTTCATCTACACTTTCAGCCACCATAGATCTGACAGCTGGGGATAAACCGTCACGAGTTGGATTCTGGTTACGCTGGCTTAGATTTCGGTTTATATTGTCCTTTGGTATTGCTCTTCTATTATCTGACTGGACATTGATTGTTTCGGACATGTCCTGTATTTGAGGTGGTCTTGTTGCCATTCTGCCGGACTGATTATCCCGTAAGTATTTTTCTTTTACAGCCAGTGACGACGGTCTTCACCGAAAGGTATGACAACAGTATTTTATTTACTGGCGGAATAAATCCAATTAATTTTTCTTTTACTTGAGGAGTTGACCGGTTCAAATCAAAAGATACATTTCTCTCTCTATGCCTTTTTAGTTTCTCTGACTTTCTCCTACTATCTTTTTCCTGAGCATCAACGGCCTCGGCCATTAATATCACAGCTTTATATATATATATAAAAAACAGACCATCGGAGGAACCAAAAAGCTACCAATGACGCAAATTCGGTAAGTACATATACATAAAAATAGAAGGCGTATATTAAACAAACAAAGAAAAAAAATATATATATATATGTAGGTAATTATAGTTGATGCTAAATTACCCCAATGTGGTCCAATAAAACAATACCGACAAATACTTGGAAATTCATATTTTATTCATGTTCTTATACTATGTACATTTTATTATATAAATATTTATATGATAGTTTTAGGGAAACTTTTATTAAAACTATTATACTGTTCTTTATGCTTAGTTTTAATGTTGTCGAATAGTTTTATTGAACTAGTACTTAGTTTGCTATTTTTGTTTGTTTTAATGAACTTTCTTTAAAATATTCACTTCACGTCTTTACATTTACACCCCTTCTTTTAGACTAAATGTTCGTAAGTCAGTAGCTCATTGTCATTCTTTTTCTTATTGTCGTGTCAGTGTTGTCAACGCTACTCTTTCAACTAACAATGTTATTATTTGTTTATCAGCCTATTTGACCTTCTTGGGCCTTGAGGTCCAGTTCCTACATTCGGCCGTCCTGAAATTACATTTGCCCCAAATGTATGGTTCCACGGCTTCATGAACTCAGCGACCGTGCTACATTTCTTGGAGCCTTCACCTTCACCTATCTTTCCCACTTCATATCGGTCATGACCTGATTTTTTTACTATTTTGTAGGGTCCCAAATACTTTGGTTTTAACTTTAGGCCAGTTCCGAACTGGGTTCGCTTAATGGCTACCAGATCGTTTATTTTATATTCTCTTGCAGGTACTCTATGTTTGTCAAAGGTTTTCTTGTTTTCCTGTTGAATTCGCAATATGTTTTCTTTTGCTCTTTCCCGCAGATTATTACGCTCTTGGGTGAGGCTGTTCACTGCTTTTTCTTCTAGGAGTTGTCTAATTTCCATATCTTCTTGAGTTCGCATCTTAAGGCCCGTCATTATTTCAAAAGGTGTGCTACCCGTGCTTCTCGGTGGGGTATTATTAATCGTCCTCTGAACTTTATCAACATGTCGGTACCAGTTCTGTTGCTTTTCTTGGCATAACTTTGTCAACATGGGTATAATAATTCTGTGTATGCGCTCAACCTGGCCGTTGCCCCGTGGCACCCCCGTTGCGATAAGTAAGTATTGAATTTCTTCGGCTGCACAATAACTGCTAAACTCTTTCGATGTGAATGCGCTGCCCCTGTCGGTTATTATTCTTGCCGGATTTCCGAAAATTGCGGACTGTCTTTGTAACCGGTCGATCACCTCACTAGCGCCTGTACTCTTTGTAGGATAAAGCCATACAAATTTCGAGAACGCATCCACTATCACTAAAATGTGGTTATATTGTTTTGTCGTCATTTCCATTGGCCCTACGTGGTCCAAATGATATGTTATCAACGGTTTGTCTGATTTATCAATGGGGTCCAGCATGCCCTCTTTTCTACCCGCTTTAGCTTCAGATACAATGCATTCGATGCAACTCTTTACTACAGTCTCAGCCTTGTTACTTAGTTTTCGAATGTAAAAGTTTTTCTCAACGAGATCAGCCGTCTTCCTAGCCGCAAAGTGTCCTTGCCTATGAGCCATTTCTATGATTTCTCGTTCCATACTTGCGGGGATGACAACAAGTTCCTTAGCGGGATCCTTGTGCACCAAACCGTATTTTAAAAAGAAAACTTCGTATTGTTGGGTTTCTAATATCTTCATCACCGCTCTAATCCATTCGTCTTCTGATTGCGCTTCTTTTATTTTATGGCGTAGAGAATCTTCAATCATCAGGCAAGAGACCCTACTTAAGGCGTCCACATGCCTCATTTTGGACCCAGACCGATGTTCGATTACATAATCGAAATCTTGGAGGAAAAGAGTCCACCTCGATACCCTCAACGGTACGTCCTGCTTCTTCATCGTCATAGCAAACGCGTTACAATCGGTAACTATCTTTATTTTTAACCCCATCACGAAAACACGCCATTTTTTTAACGCTTCGATCACTGCCAACACCTCCAACTCATATGAATGGTAATTTTCTTCAAACGGTGTTGTTTTCCGACTCATAAACTGAACTGGATGTAACTGACCATCCTCAGAATCTCTCTGCAGTAAAACACCCCCATAACCATGCTTGCTGGCGTCTGTATGGATTTCTGTTTCAGCGTGTGGGTTAAAAAGTCTAAGCACGCTAGCTCCTACCAAAACGGATTTTAATTGTTTTACGGCTAACCTTTCTTCATCGCCCATCTTAAAGGGAGTGTCCCTCCTAAGTAAATTCGACAGCAGTCTGGCGATTAATGCATAGTCCTTGATAAAACGTCGGAAATAGGATGTGAGTCCTAAAAATCTCTGAACGTCCTTGTGATTTTTTGGCGTGGGAAACTTTTCGACAGCAGCGGTTTTCTCTTTTGAAGGAAGAATTGTAGAATTCTCTATCACGTATCCCAAGAATGTAATTTTCTTCATAAGGAATTGGCATTTGCTCCATTTTATCTTTAGTCCATTTAATGATGCGACTTTCAGAACCTTTTGCAATTTTTCAATGCCTTCTTCTTCAGTTTTCGACGGGATCACCATATCGTCCATATAGAGTACTACAGTTCCATCTGAAATCAGCTCATGGAAGATTGCGTTAATATATCGGCAGAATACCGCAGGCGAATTCGACAACCCGAAAGGCATGAATAAAAATTCATATTGCCCCCGATGAGTAACGAACGAAGTGTATTTCTGACTAGAGTATTCTATCGGCACATGGAAGAATCCATTTCTTAAGTCAAGAGCAGTGTATACTTTCGCGTCTTGTAGCCGCTGAAGCACCTCATCGATCACCACCATCGGAAAATTGTCTTTTATAATTTTCTCATTTAATTTCCGGTAATCACAACACAGACGCTTACTACCGTCTTTTTTGGAAACTAAGACCACAGGTGAAGAGTAATACGAGTGACTACGTTTAACAATACCATCGCGAAGCCATTCAGAAACTTGAGCGTCAACCGCTTGTTGGTCAGCAAATGATATCCGTCTTGGGCGATGTGAAACTGGGACTTCGTCTTTCAGCACAATTTTCATTTTCACGGGAAATGTTTTTGGCTTGATTGGCTTATAATTGGTCACCAATTTTGACACTTTGCCTTGCATATCCAGCGATAGGTGGCCTACTTCTATATGCGGCTCTTCTACCGTCATATTCATTTCACCAAATGTTTTAACAACTTCCGCTACCGAGTCAACCTTTTCTTGCGTAATTTTTTGTGTAAATTTAGCTCCTTCGTCATCAATGAAAATGTTAACATATTGAAAAATGTCATTTCCCAGCACCGCGGAATACAAAATATCACGCTCACGGACCACATGAAACTTTACTGGAACTAACACACCATCTAAATTAATTGTTGTTTCGAACGCACCGATGGTCACGATTTCCTTTTCCCCTATACCAATCATTCTTTTTCTTTCGGCACTAACATTTGCACCGTCCATCATCATTAACGCATCATAGCGTATACAGCTTATATCGCTGCCTGTATCCAATATTGCAGATACCTCCTTACCTAGTATGGTAACGTCTTTAAAAATTCTATTAGTACCGGGCAAAATTTCTGTTGGTTTTCCAGAACACGAAGGTGACGATAATGTTTGCATATTTGCCGTTGATTTTCGTTCCTTGGGTTCATACTTTACGCCCGCATTCGACTTACAGTCAAAAGATTTGTGACCTAGACCATTACACTTGAAACATTTCGGTAAATTTACTTTACAGTCCTTACTAACATGACCCTTGGTACCACAGTTATAACAAGTCAACTGTTTTACGTCCTTTTTCTGAGCACCAGTTGGTCGGTCTTCAGATAGAGGGGACTTGCCGAAATTCGAGGTTTGATTTAGTTTGGTGACCTTTTCATTAACCTTAATTTTCAACTTTAAGTCTTCGACGTTTGTCGCTTGGTAAAGAACTGATTTGTTTGCCTTGCTGTCGGGTATACCTTGTATAAAATATTCGATGATACTCTCCTCATCTAATGACACTGGAGCAGAAATTTCTTGTAGAGAATACAAATATTCCCGCAAACTTTCGTTCGTTCGCTTCTTCCTATTTTTCAGCATCTGATGAACTTCTATAGCAGAACGGCGAATACCGAATTCCTTTTGTAACGCAGTTTTCAACGATAACCAGTCACGAATGTTTGGTTGACTTCTACAAAAAATGTTGGCTGCACCCAAAAGCAATTGTCGTCCATAAATATACTTTTGCAAATCGTTCCACCCTACCGTAACCGCACAATCCTCAAAGTCATTCAGCCACGCGTCTATGGTCGGCATTGTTTCGCCTGAAAATTTTGAAAGCGAATCTTGGACGTCTTTCAGAGTAAAGGTAGAAGATCCATGATATTCTGCAACAGACGGACGCTGAACGTTCGATGCCGCTTCGCCATACTCAGACTCGGCCGTATCAACCCTATTTCCAAAACTAAAATGCCTAATTACTCTTTCTTGTAAAATAGTTTTGCTGCCCTCATCGTCCAGTCCAAGCTCATTACACTTACCCTTCAAGTCCTCGACTGTTAGTGCTAAAATTTCTAATAACTCCATTCTTTGTCGCACGTCTTTAAAATTTTATTTGTATTCAGAGAACGTGAAATAAATATTTTGTTTAGTTACAAATAAAGCTGGAACAAAAGTTATATTAAAATTATAATTCTAAACAATATATTATAATTCAACCAAACCGCAATACAATTTATTGCAATACAATTCAAAATTTTAGTTTAATATTCGATTTTTACATATAAACTATTAGTTAAAATTTTCTTCTTAAAATTTGGTTCTCCCTTATGATGAATGATTTCATAAGAATTTACGTCAAATCTCTTCAACGATCTTCTCTTTAATTATACTTAACAAAATCAAACTGATTTTTCTACAAATATCTCAGTATACACGTCTTTGTATTTTTAGCAACACACACGATTTTATTTAAATATACGTATCTATATAGTTTAGTTTGTTTTATGTGGTGTTTAAACTTCTTATTTACGCCTTCCAATAACTTTCAATTTCTCTTAACATCTTTAAATTTTAACATCTTCAATTTTTAACGTCTTTAATTCTCTTAACATCTTTAATTCTCTTAACGTCTTTAATTATTAACATCTTTAATTCTCTTAACGTCTTTAATTATTAACATCTTTAACATCTTTAATTGTCTTAACGTCTTTAATTATTAACATCTTTAACATCTCGTAGAATTTTAAAACTCTCTTAACATCTTTACATGTCTTCTTTCTATAAGTCTCTTTATATTACAAATATCAATACATATTTATAAATATATACATACTACTCTAAATACTTCTTGTTATATGTATACGATCCTCTGTTTTCTTCTCTCAGCATACACAATCATCTACGGCTTCTGCTAGCGTTCTCTGCTGCCATCAAACAGTCTTGGCTGGTGTTTGATACTTGCTTTTATAGTGGCAGTTGTTGTTAAATTTTGTTTTTTTTTTTTTCAAGGGTTTTTTTTTTTGAGTATTCTAGTCTCTGTTTTATTTTATGTTTGCACGATTGTCCTATTTCTTTCTTTCGTGTAGTTAATGTTTAAGTTGTAGCTTTTGTTTTTAGTTTTTAACTTTGTTCTCCACAGGCTTTTGTAGATGTTGTTTTTTTTGTGATTTTTTCTTTAACAATTTTCTTCAAAGTTTTGTTGCTTGATTTTTTGTCCCTTTTTCTTCACAACTTTTTTCCAATAACTTTTATCATTTTTTCCAATTTATGTACATACGTAAATACATAGAAATACGTTACTTTTTGAACCGTTACTTGACGTTTTATTTTTTACAATTTTCGGGTACAGTTTCGAAATGAAAATTTAATTTTAACTTTTGTTTTATTTACTTACACCTTGCTTTTCCTGGTCACCATCCCGGTTGAGCCCCCAAATGTAGGTAATTATAGTTGATGCTAAATTACCCCAATGTGGTCCAATAAAACAATACCGACAAATACTTGGAAATTCATATTTTATTCATGTTCTTATACTATGTACATTTTATTATATAAATATTTATATGATAGTTTTAGGGAAACTTTTATTAAAACTATTATACTGTTCTTTATGCTTAGTTTTAATGTTGTCGAATAGTTTTATTGAACTAGTACTTAGTTTGCTATTTTTGTTTGTTTTAATGAACTTTCTTTAAAATATTCACTTCACGTCTTTACATTTACACCACTTCTTTTAGACTAAATGTTCGTAAGTCAGTAGCTCATTGTCATTCTCTTTTCTTATTATCGTGTCAGTGTTGTCAACGCTACTCTTTCAACTAACAATGTTATTATTTGTTTCTCAGCCTATTTGACCTTCTTGGGCCTTGAGGTCCAGTTCATACATATATATAATTATTATAATAAAATAATAATAAAAATGAAAAATTTATATTTCTAAAACTCTATAATAATATATTTTAAAACATTAGCTATAACAATTATACCATTAATCTTTACGCATGCACTATATCTACTAGAATCTTACTTTATATAACTATAACTAAAAAGTACTAATAATGGATAATTAATATAATATTTGACTCACTAAGGGATATTAATTAAATCTATAAAACGCTGAATAAAAGCACCATAAATGTATAACAACATAAAAAATACCCAATATGCTCTACTTAAAACAACTCATTAATATAGCATTAATAAAAAAAATTCTAACATAAACGAATACGAATTACTAAAAAAAATAATATAATAAACGTATAACAATTTTAACTAAAAACAAATTCAATTGAACACCATGAAACTCGAAATAATTAAAAAATCAATACTAAATATTCTAAATAAGTTCGATTTTTCTTCTCCTAATTTTTTTTGTTCAGTTGATGCAGGTTATGTGGTGTTGTGTGTGGAACTAGAGCTGAGCGCCACTTATAGGCCTCTACAGTGGTTCTAAGGTCAGTTTATTTAAACAAGATGTGATTGACCTGCGAGTATAATACTCTAGAAAAGAACGCTCCCTGCCGCACAACAGACCCCTAAAAAAAAATTATTAGAGCGGCTGCTGCAGTCGCTATACCTTTCTTAAAGCTACACTCCCAAACCTTAGACATCCCGCGACACTACAGACCTCTTGATATTTAGCTCAGAGCGGCTGCCGTAAGATATTAATTTTCAGAGTTCATCATGCGTCCTCAAAATACATCAGAGTTTAATACCTCACACCATGAACTCTAATCAGTCTACAAACTTCTAAAATAACAAAATAAAAAGTGGATATTTTAACGCTTCCAATGGGATTAACTACCCACGCTGTAGGCTAAAATAACCTTTGCAATATGTAGAAGATGTTTGGAGTAGAATCTAGAAAGGAGTTTCAGGATCACACAACAGATACCTGGCCCACCCAGGATTTGTGGACTGTCGGCTGCCAACCTACAGTTTAGCTGATCCTGAAAACCCTTACATTTTCTTCTCTAAATAATCCTCTTTTTGGCTATTATATACTAGAATGTTATTGTTTGGTATATCTAGCTGACCTATATACCATTCGTCATCATTTAATTGGGCGCCATATTGTTACGTGGTCTCGAACGTCGCTGCGGCTATGTCACCGGCCAACTCTACCTCACATTCAGGGAAGGTTCCAACCCTAACAGCAGCCCAGAGACCAGTACAACTACATAAAAAAAGTACACAAAAACAAAAAAAACTTAATTTCACGTAGAACCACTTTCGAGGGAGAGTCAGGTGTTCCGCTCCCCACTCGCCCTCCCAACCTAGAACACAAAAACTTCCCTATTATCCATCGTTATGTTCCCCAAACTCCACACACACTTACAATACCACACTTACCTTACATCCAACCGAACCTTAATAATGCTTTAGCACAAACACATAGTTGTTGACTACAAATACAAAATTACATATTTATTTAAAAAAAAAAAACTAGCAATACTACTTTAATTATGTATATTTATAAATGATTCTTAATACTACACAACGGAATCTCCTTTTTTTTTCTGATAAAATTCTTGCCTTATCTATTACAAAAAAATAACAATTTACACACTTAAATTATAAAATACAAGTGCCTATATTAAAATTTGCCGATATACAAAGATAAAACAGATATAAAAAAAATTAATGCCTAAAAAAAACTAGTTTCCTTTTGGTTTAAAAAAAAACATAGATAGGAAAGAAACTTGACTATACAGAAAATACTGGGGAAATCTTATTTTACAATAGCGAGTCACTCGAATCAACACCCCTCCTAATTGAGCTCTATTAGGTGGTTTTGGACACCGATATAACGTTTTGGCAACACTCACTTATACAGTGTATTCCAAACTTAAATTTCCCTTATACTTCTTTTGTATATCCCTTTCCTAATAATAAAAATGCAAACCGAAACTATGGGCTAATACAAACAAAAAAAAACTAAATTCTAATTTAGGCACTTACAATCATCGAAATAACCTAATGTACTAACCCCTAATAACCAATTTTTCTACTTTTCTACAAAAAAAATGAACCAACTTTGCTTGCAAAGTTTAATTTCAAATATTCAAATAAACAAAAATTAGACATATATATATAAAACCATAAAAAAAATTCTCGCTGTATATATGTATATAAAACTTTTCCTTTTCTTTACAGAAACACAATAGCCGGGCGTGGCATTTACGAGCTGGCTGCCCAAGATAACTGAATTGGTAGCTTTAGCACTTTGTCGGGGCTTATCCTTACATACAAAAAAAGAATATAGCTGCTACCTTCCGCTCGGTTGAATAAAAATAAACAATTTTGGGTTACCTGTGGTTTATAAAGCACCTCTACTTGAAGATCACCTTCTAGGATTCCTCCCACAGTAAACTCAGGATAATTGGGCCCAGCCCACTCTACCAACCACTCTCCTCTCCTGAAGCTGTCGGAGACTATTCAATGGTCTGCCTCACTCCTGCCACCCTGGACACGGACAAAATCAACATAAGGATTTTTCTTTCACTTCCTTTTTTTCTTAACTTACCAACTCACTGTGTAAGTATATGTATATAAATATATATATTTTTATTATTTTCCTCTTTTTTTTTTTGCTTTTTTATAGTTTTACTATCTTTTTATAAATTTTAAGTTACACAGAATAATTTACAGCACCAAATTAAACTGATACAAATTTAAAAACTTTAAACTTTCCTTCGTTTATTTTATTTTGTGGCCCTTAGGCTAACCAATCACTTATGCTAAACCTTTTACAATGGCGACTTTTTCCATTCCCTACCTCTATATAAAACCTTCTGATTCCAAAAGAAAATCCGCTTACTTAACGAATTTTTTTATATTTTAATCTTTAATCCCTACTTAAAACCCTTTTTCATTTCTCTGCTGTTTCTGCCAAAAAAAAAAAAACAAAAACATACATGTAGGGCGCTGACTAACTGCTCTCTTTTTCATGAATATTTAGCAACATAGTCAATATGCACTCTATGTCGCAAATACTTTACATAATTTGTTGCTAATATTTCCCAGATTACATACTTTTGTGAATGACTTCCATCTGCACAAAATAAATACCAACCCTGTTTTAACACTTCTACTCAAAAACAGCTGATACAAAAACAAATAAACTAACTAGTAATATTCATACGCAAACCAACCACCACACTGCACAGAACAACTATATAAATTAATAATTTTTTATTAATCAGGCCATCAATAAAACATAAACAAACAACCACTACCAGACAAACATCTTACATCCAACAAGAAATTCGCAACAAGTAATCGATTCCTACCATAAAAGTAAGACAACGCACAAAGCAACCAGCAAACACGAAGCAGCGAAGACAACATATCTGAACCACAGCAATTGCCCAATCACCTTCCAAGCATTGGAACTTCTGCCAGAGATTTCCCATCCTTTGAAGCACACACCCAAGGTAAATAGTCTCACCTGGATTGTGTGATACTCTGTTATCCTTACTTCTTCCAGGTACCAACACAATGGTTCGGCGCCCCATTTGATCCGCAACAATTTTCAGTCATATTTTATCAATTGACGAGCAGATGATTCCCTATTTCGGGCGACACTCGTGCAAAATTTTTATTAAGGGGAAACCAATCCGTTCGGATTTAAATCATGGTGCATATGCTCTGAAAGTGGATATTTATTTCACAGTATTTTATATAGCGGTTCAGCAACATCACACAATAAGGATATTGGTCTTGGGGCTCAAACTGTTCTGGATTTATTGGCAAACGTTCCTAACCCTGATTGTCATATAGTTTTTTTCGAAATTTTTTTTTTCATCTTATCACCTTATGTGTCTATTGAATAAGCGTAAATTTTAAAGTTCCGTTAAAAAATTTAAAAAAATTCAAGCGCGGAGTGTTTGATCAGTTGCTCGATGACCAACAAGAAATACTGTTGGTGCGTTAGAACGATAATTCTGTCGTTAATGTTATTACTAATAACTCCACAGTTAAACCAATGACAAATGCTAAACCGTTTTGCCGAAAACAAAAGAAGATTATCACTATTCCACAGCCAAAAGTTATTTTAGAGTATAACAATGGAATGGGAGGTGTTGACTTTCATGACAATGCCGTTGCTAATTATCGCATCTGCATTAAAGGAAAGAAATGGTGGCTAATATGGACAAATGCTTTAGGTAACGCAATGGTCAATGCATGGAAGATTCACTAAATAATGGCGACGCTCCAAAAAACAAAACCTCTTTCACAAATTGATTTTCGGTTCGAAGTTACTACACATTTGCTAAAATATGATGCGGAGATCAACAACGGGGATACCGATTCATTACAAAATCATCCCAAGAATAGCAAAAAGGAACATGTGATTATAAAAAGTACTGAAGATAAATATCGTCGCTGCAAACTCTGTAAAAAACACATCATTTTTACCTGCCAGAAGTATAATATATACTTACATACAAAATGCTTTAATGAGTACCATAAATATTTATAAAAAAAAATTATAAAATATTTAAACGAAAACAAAACTAAAATAATGGAAATAAATACGAATACTAATATAACATTTAAAATCAACGACATAATAATAGAAAAAGTTAATAACATAAAATATCTGGGTTTTCTGATAGACAAGGACTTAAAATTTAAAGAACATATAGAATACATATGTAAACAAATTGGTAAAAAAATCGGGTTTTTTAAACGTATAAGGAACAAAATATCAATTATAACAGCAATAAACATTTACAATACTACGATTAAACCACATTTTGAATTTGGATCTACCGTGTTATATACATGCTGCTCAGAAAAGCAGATATCAAGGATGCAAAAACTACAAAATAGAGCTATGCGCACAATACTCAAATGCAATCGATTTACCTCAATAGTATATATGTTGGATACGCTCAAATGGCTTAATATACAACAGAGATTGGAATTGAACACAATTCATTTTATACAGAAAATGAAAATAGGGGAGGCGCCTGATTATTTAGTAGAACAACTGAGATACGTTGGAGATATTCAACCATACAACTTAAGAAATGCTACAGATTTCAGACTACAACGACCTGATAATACCACAATGCAAAGATCACTGTTTTACAAAGGATTAAATCTATACAACATGATGCCAAATATTATTAAGAATGAAATTAATCCAAAAATATTTAGAAGAAAAATTGTAACCTTTATAAAAAATATTTAATCTGAACCAGAGTTGATGTAATTTGTAAAAGTACATGTAAAGTTACATAAAAAAGTATTAAAAAATACTACTAATAAATAATAATAATAATAAAAAAATAATAATAATAATAATTTAATATCAATTTTATCACTGTTGTCATACCTTTCGGTGAAGACCATCGTCACTGGCTGTTTATTTAGTACGATTCGCGAGCGCTTTCGATGTAAAGACATCATTTTCAAGCCGCGTTTTGATTAGTACTGGTTAGATAGTGTAACGTGTTTGTTGCATAGATAGTGGTGGGTACAGGTAGTTTTGTCCGTTAGGATGGTGTCTATTTAAAAATGGTATTATGCAGGTAGATTGCCTGATATCTGTCATCTTTATTGAAGGTATATAATTTTAATATTTCTGTCTTTTATTATTAGGTAGGTAAGTGTGACCATCTGTGGGTGTTTTGCGTTTGTAAGTTTGTTTTAATAGTTAAAGTGGTGTAAAAATTGTGTCGAATAGGTAAATACAACCTCAGACACAATTTTTACACCACTTGAACTATTAAAACAAACTTACAAACGCAAAACACCCATAGATGGTCACACTTACCTAATAATAAAAGACAGAAATATTAAAATTATATACCTTCAATAAAGATGACAGATATCAGGCAATCTACCTGCATAATACCATTTTTAAATAGACACCATCCTAACGGACAAAACTACCTGTACCCACCACTATCTATGCAACAAACACGTTACACTATCTAACCAGTACTAATCAAAACGCGGCTTGAAAATGATGTCTTTACATCGAAAGCGCTCGCCAATCGTACTAAATAAACAGCCAGTGACGACGGTCTTCACCGAAAGGTATGACAACAGTATTTTATTTACTGGCGGAATAAATCCAATTAACTTAATACCAAACACAGCTAGTCAAGCTAAGGTACTTTTAACTAGGCTTACTAACAAGACACTGCAACTGCACAAGACAATAGCAAACATACGGTACAACAAACAATGCCTTAACAGCAGCATTACACCACGGTACATAACAATTAACATTACAACCCAAACATACGCTTCCCAACACGCAAAGCGTGTAGCGCAATTGACATGGATAAAGACTGTGATACGCTCTCTTTACATTAAAAAAGACAAACTTAACAAAGAAATTTACCACATTCATCTTGAAGTAACAGACCTATTAACAAAACAAAACCTTTACCATTTATTTCCCTCATTTTTACACTACTTAGATAAAAGGATACAAAATCAAATGACTGACAAATACAAGCGAATGGAAAGAAAGTTTACAAAACTTACAAAACAGACCGACAAACGCACAAACACAGAATTTTACCCACGTGTGAAAAACCTTACAACCGTACGATTCAGCGACAATGAAACAAAGCTAATAGAGAAGGGACTAAAACATAATTTACCTTTTGACAAAATACAAAGAACAATTGAAACCCAAATTGTAGACGCCGAAGCTACTATAACATACTTACCAACTGATCGACAAGAACACTTAAGACACAAGATAGCCGATGTACTCGAAAAAACAATAAAAGAACACACTATATCCAAAACAAATCCTAGCGAACAGAAAATTACTAAACAGATAAATATAAAACTCCGAAATAATGATCTATTACTTACTAAAGCAGACAAAGGTAACACGACTGTAATAATGTACAAAAAGATTATATAGACAAAACACAACATTTCATTCAACAGACAAAATGTACGAAATTTAAAAATGACCCAACCGATTCATTCCAAAAGGAAATACGCAGCCTACTAAAACGCTGTAAAACGTTTACTGACGGTAAATTATACATATACATGAACATGAATCCAGGACCCCCTACACTTAGAGCACAACCCAAAATTCACAAGGAAAATATACCGATCAGACCTATAGTAAATTACAAACCTGCACCTGCATATAACTTGGCTAAGCTCCTCACCATATTATTGAAAGAGAAAATAAATTTGCAGAACATATACATGTTGCACAATACACAAGACCTTATCAATAAACTTAAGGACATCAAAATTACCGAAAATACGAGACTTGTTTCCTACGACATTAAGGATTTATATACATCAATACCCACACAAGAAACGTTAACAATTCTACGTAACATGCTTTTCAACTTATACGACAATCAATATATTAACGAAATAATGGATATTGCAAAAACGATACTAAAACAAAACTACTTTAGATTTAACAATAACTTTTATAAATTACCTGATGGACTCGGCATGGGAAACCCGACATCCGCAATTTTTACAGAGATATTTATGCAACATTTAGAACAACTACACATTACAACCCTAATGGACAAACATAAAAGAACTCATTATTACAGATACGTAGACGACATAATATGCATCCTAGAAAGGGACAACGCAGAAGAAATTCTAACGGATTTAAACACAATACATAATAAAATCACATACACAATGGAAAAAGAGAAAGACGGAACTTTACATTATCTTGACATAACAATAACACGAGGAATTGACTCATTAAACTTTGACATATACAGAAAACCAACCACAACAGACATTACTATCCACAATTCCTCAAATCATCCCACCCAACATAAACTCGCAGCATTTAGACATATGATTAACAGACTTAAGACAGTCCCACTTTCTCCAGACAAATATAACAAAGAACTGGACACAATTTACACTATAGCTAAAAATAACGGTTACAACTGCACTACTATCGACAAACTACTTAGACAATACAACACTAAAAACAAGAAGAAAGAAAACAAGGAGACAATCGATACAACACGACGACACATTTTTACTTACACAGGACCAGAAATATATAGATTAACTAACCTTTTTCAAAAAGAAGGTTTACAGACAGCACTAAAGACGAGCAACACTCTACGCAACAATCTCAAGACATCAACAGAAATAACCGATAAATTTAACACCAGCGGAGTATACAGACTTACTTGCACCTGCAACCATACATACATAGGACAAACTGGACGAACATTAAAAACAAGGTTCACAGAACACATACGATCATATAAACGGAAAAGAGAAGACTCTAACTTCGCAATACACCTTAACACACATGAACACGAGCCAAGGGAAATAGATGAATGTATGACGTTAATACATCCTAGTAAAAAAGGACGAAGACTGGACATTCTTGAAAACATGGAAATATACAAAACACGAACGTTTAACGGAGATATTATTAACGAACAGGTAAATACAACCTCAGACACAATTTTTACACCACTTAAACTATTAAAACAAACTTACAAACGCAAAACACCCACAGATGGTCACACTTACCTACCTAATAATAAAAGACAGAAATATTAAAATTATATACCTTCAATAAAGATGAAAGATATCAGGCAATCTACCTGCATAATACCATTTTTAAATAGACACCATCCTAACGGACAAAACTACCTGTACCCACCACTATCTATGCAACAAACACGTTACACTATCTAATCAGTACTAATCAAAACGCGGCTTGAAAATGATGTCTTTACATCGAAAGCGCTCGCCAATCGTACTAAATAAACAGCCAGTGACGACAGTCTTCACCGAAAGGTATGACAACAGTATTTTATTTACTGGCGGAATAAATCCAATTAACTTAATACCAAACACAGCTAGTCAAGCTAAGGTACTTTTAACTAGGCTTACTAACAAGACACTGCAACTGCACAAGACAATAGCAAACATACGGTACAACAAACAATGCCTTAACAACAGCATTACACCACGGTACATAACAATTAACATTACAACCCAAACATACGCTTCCCAACACGCAAAGCGTGTAGCGCAATTGACATGGATAAAGACTGAGATACGCTCTCTTTACATTAAAAAAGACAAACTTAACAAAGAAATTTACCACATTCATCTTGAAGTAACAGACCTATTAACAAAACAAAACCTTTACCATTTATTTCCCTCATTTTTACACTACTTAGATAAAAGGATACAAAATCAAATGACTGACAAATACAAGCGAATGGAAAGATAGTTTACAAAACTTACAAAACAGACCGACAAACGCACAAACACAGAATTTTACCCACGTGTGAAAAACCTTACAACCGTACGATTCAGCGACAATGAAACAAAGCTAATAGAGAAGGGACTAAAACATAATATACCTTTTGACAAAATACAAAGAACAATTGAAACCCAAATTGTAGACGCCGAAGCTACTATAACATACTTACCAACTTATCGACAAGAACACTTAAGACACAAGATAGCCGATGTACTCGAAAAAACAATAAAAGAACACACTATATCCAAAACAAATCCTAGCGAACAGAAAATTACTAAACAGATAAAGACAAAACTACGAAATAATGATCTATTACTTACTAAAGCAGACAAAGGTAACACGACTGTAATAATGTACAAAAAAGATTATATAGACAAAACACAACAATTCATTCAACAGACAAAATGTACGAAATTTAAAAATGACCCAACCGATTCATTCCAAAAGAAAATACGCAGCCTACTAAAACGCTGTAAAACGTTTACTGACGGTAAACTATACATATACATGAACATGAATCCAGGACCCCCTACACTTAGAGCACAACCCAAAATTCACAAGGAAAATATACCGGTCAGACCTATGGTAAATTACAAACCTGCACCTGCATATAACTTGGCTAAGCACCTCACCATATTATTGAAAGAGAAAATAAATTTGCAGAACATATACATGTTGCACAATACACAAGACCTTATCAATAAACTTAAGGACATCAAAATTACCGAAAATACGAGACTTGTTTCCTACGACATTAAGGATTTATATACATCAATACCCACACAAGAAACGTTAACAATTCTACGTAACATGCTTTTCAACTTATATGACAATCAATATATTACGAAATAATGGATATTGCAAAAACGATACTAAAACAAAACTACTTTAGATTTAACAATAACTTTTATAAATTACCTGATGGATTCGGCATGGGAAACCCAACATCCGCAATTTTTACAGAGATATTTATGCAACATTTAGAACAACTACACATCACAACCCTAATGGAAAAACATAAAATAACTCATTATTACAGATACGTAGACGACATAATATGCATCCTAGAAAGGGACAACGCAGAAGAAATTCTAACGGATTTAAACACAATACATAATAAAATCACATACACAATGGAAAAAGAGAAAGACGGAACTTTACATTATCTTGACATAACAATAACACGAGGAATCGACTCATTAAACTTTGACATATACAGAAAACCAACCACAACAGACATTACTATCCACAATTCCTCAAATCATCCCACCCAACATAAACTCGCAGCATTAAGACATATGATTAACAGACTTAAGACAGTCCCACTTTCTCCAGACAAATATAACAAAGAACTGGACACAATTTACACTATAGCTAAAAATAACGGTTACAACTGCACTACTATCGACAAACTACTTAGACAATACAACACTAAAAACAAGAAGAAAGAAAACAAGGAGACAATCGATACAACACGACGACACATTTTTACTTACACAGGACCAGAAATATATAGATTAACTAACCTTTTTCAAAAAGAAGGTTTACAGACAGCACTAAAGACGTGCAACACTCTACGCAACAATCTCAAGACAACAACAGAAATAACCGATAAATTTAACACCAGCGGAGTATACAGACTTACTTGCACCTGCAACCATACATACATAGGACAAACTGGACGAACATTAAAAACAAGGTTCACAGAACACATACGATCATATAAACGGAAAAGAGAAGACTCTAACTTCGCAATACACCTTAACACACATGAACACGAGCCAAGGGAAATAGATGAATGTATGACGTTAATACATCCTAGTAAAAAAGGACGAAGACTGGACATTCTTGAAAACATGGAAATATACAAAACACGAACGTTTAACGGAGATATTATTAACGAACAGGTAAATACAACCTCAGACACAATTTTTACACCACTTAAACTATTAAAACAAACTTACAAACGCAAAACACCCACAGATGGTCACACTTACCTACCTAATAATAAAAGACAGAAATATTAAAATTATATACCTTCAATAAAGATGAAAGATATCAGGCAATCTACCTGCATAATACCATTTTTAAATAGACACCATCCTAACGGACAAAACTACCTGTACCCACTACTATCTATGCAACAAACACGTTACACTATCTAACCAGTACTAATCAAAACGCGACTTGAAAATTATGTCTTTACATCGAAAGCGCTCGCCAATCGTACTAAATAAACAGCCAGTGACGACGGTCTTCACCGAAAGGTATGACAACAGTATTTTATTTACTGGCGGAATAAATCCAATTAACTTAATATCAATTTTATCAATTTAAATAAAGCCTAAGGCAATACTTTTTTACAAAATTTTTTTTTTTTTTAATTTTATTTTGACGGCTTTCGGCCAGTGGTCGATTTTTCGACCAATCCGTTTTTAGACAACTGAATGTCTTAAAGAAAAATTTTGTGAAAATTATCCTTGATTGGAGTCTCTAAAGCATCAGCCTGCCAGGGTTTCAAAAAATTCCTGCTCTTTGTGGTAGCGGCCAATAATGGGTTAAAATGATTTTTTTAAAGTAAATTCTAATGTTCAAATTACTATAACTTTTTTGTTTTAAAAGATATCAAGTCAAAATAAATTTTCTTTAATTATGCAGTTTGTCATCAGTGCTGACAAAAAAAGTCGTTAAGTTTTTTAGAAGTTTTTAAAATTTTTTGTTTTAAAAAAGGTCAAACTTCTTTAAAAAATTCGAACCGCGTCAAAAAGACATTTCTCTGTGTTATAGCCTAAAACCTCCCCTAAACATCTATACCCCATTATACGTGCGCCAGGTTGCGACCTTGTGTACCAGAGCAATTCTTCTGACCAAAGGAGAAAAATTTTTGTTTTTCATTTATTTTAACTTTTAAACACAGAGGTTAAACCAAATTTTTTTCAAATCTCCTTAAAAAATGGTGTTTATAACTTTTGCGATAGAATCTAGTAGTATACAAATGCACTATATTGTACCTATCACATTTGAAAAATCTAAATATTCAATTAAATTTTGATTACCCATTAGAGTTGATAATTGCAAATATATCATAAAACAATAAGATCATAAAGAATAATTACATAATTAAAAAAGAAGTCTTAAATAAAATACGTGAATACACATGCTTATAATGGCATTCGTTGTTTAATTGAATAACACAATTTTGTATACAAAAGATGTGCGCACAAACTGCATGCGATTATCTATACCTGATTATTCTATGTACCTGCCTATTTTTGCAGAAAAACGAAAGAAAAAAGAACAAATAAAAGAAATATATCTTCAGCTAGACCTTATAATCGACCAACCTAAATAAGGAGAAGGAAATTCGAATGATGAAAATACTGCAAGAAAACTTTCTCCGATCCAAAAACTGCAGCATCAATCACAGGTGTAGATTATGAGTTATTAAGACGATTCAAAATCATATTACAAGTCTTAGTAAGCAGCAGAAAGATAAATGCAAAAAATTTGGTAATTACGCCAATAAAAGAGCTGCCTGTCTTCAATGGTTCATAAAATTTTTTATATTGGGCAACAAATCATTCAACATTATTGGCTACCAATAGGAGATCTATCTAAAGAAGAAAAAAGGAACAAAAACTACAGATTCTTTTGCGAATATAGCACAAGAAATATTAGGATGTTGTACTAATGAAGACCTTTTCACTATTTTATTGTGTACTTTAGATCCTTATATGTCCAATATTCGACAAAAATGGAAAACACCTCCAGTCGAGGCTAAACAACTATTAGAAGATGAAAATCAATGCTGTTAAGAAGAAATTTTTACTAAAATTGCTTAATGAATAGTGGCCTTTGATTTGAAAGTATACGTATTTATGTAAATTAATTAATATTTATTTTATAAATTTTTATAGAAATATTTAAAAATAATATAATACTTTCACTAATATAGGAGTTTTTCACTAAAACTTTTCGTTATTAAGAAAGTTTTAACTTTTTAAAAATTTAAAATAATTTTTTTTCAGAAGGATGTTTGTTGCTTTTAATCTTAAAAATATTACGAGGGCCGAAATTTAGCGTTTCCTGACAAGATTTAGTTTCGAAAACTATTAATAATTTCAATTTGTAAGAATAGGACATATATATGAAAAACAAATTTTGTTAATGTGTTAAGTCTTTTATACACAACTTCAGTTAATAATTATAAGGAATATTAAACCATTTAAAACTTTTTGTTTGTCGGTCGACTTTTACGTTTTTTTTTAATCAAAAATTAAAGCTTTAAATCCCACCTACCAAACAGAAAAAATGCATATCAAAATTCCGACCCAATCAAAAGTTACGAGTTTTTGACCGCCTTCTCACCAAATGTGCCACTGTGCGCCGCAAGTTGCCGCTATAGGTGAAATAAGAAGAAAACTGTTACAACCTAATAGCGAAAACGAGAAAATTTTTTTCTCATTTTTAAAGTCTGTAACAAAGATTTGTGCAAAATGTGAAAAGAAATAAAAAAGGGTTTCAATTTTTTTTTCACTGCAGCAATTTTAGTGTAAAATAAACTTACTTGTTGCATATTTCTATTGCTTTTCCTTAAATAATAAACAATATTTCGCTCTGCCAATCAGCAGCGGTATTCTGTAATTCTCGTAGCTAATTTTCTATCTCCATCGCTAAAATGCTAAAAATAAATTTGGGCGAATATTTTAGTGTTGTCGCTAAATTTTTATTCTGTAACTCTAATCTCTTAGCTAATATTTACTATTTTTGTCGTAGCTAATTTGCTAAAATAAGCCTATTCTTTTCCTTCTATTTTCAATAATGCTGTTAGAAAGAGACAAATTTATGAAGCTCGTTTTTAACATTAGTGTTACCTAACATTTCGCACCAAAAATTTTTATACATATGTTGTAAAATGTAAAATTTTTAAAATAATTTTGAATATATTAATCAAAATTTATTTTATTTTGTAATATATTTTTTCGGATAATAATATATATAGATTATTATTCACGCATATTATATTTTCAAGAAATCGTAGAAAAGTAGAATTAGAACTTTTAAAAATTAAAAAATGTTCTAAATGTAAAATTTTCTTATTATTTTTTAAAACGCTAAAGCCAATGAATAAACACAAAAAGCATAAAGGTAAAAACAAAACGATTTTATTACTAAAAATAAACATTTCACTGAACTACTTAAGGCTACATGAGAAAAAGAAATATATTAAAGCAGTTAATTGTTATTCTTTTACTTACTTACTGTCAACAAATTTTATTTTACATTTTAACAGCACAAAATATTTATTGCTAAAAATTAAGCATTTAGGAGACAATTAACAGCTGTTTAGTTGTTAGAGAATACAAAATAAGAGAATTTTAGCGATGACAACAAACGCTAAAAATACGGCGAATTTAATTTTTAAGAGATAGCTAATTTTAGCAATGCTCGTTACAGAATTGCATTTGTAGCTAAAAATTTCTAAATTGATTTTAGATATTTTTATTTTTATTTCAATTTAAAAACACAGCTTATAAAAGTAGGCAGGTAGTTTTAAAACTTTTTTATACTGAATAAAATATAAAATGCATGTATATATTTCAGTTAATCTTTTTTTTGCTCAAATTAGGTAGTTTAAACCCTTTTTTTAATTTTTGGGTATAAATTAAACCCCAATTGTATAATGCAGCCAGTTAAGTTTTTACTTTCTAAAACTAGTGATCAGTAATAGAACTTATACAATTTTATTTTAAAGTTTGGTAATGTAGTTCACGAATTTAGAATTGTTTGAGTTATACAGAAACTCAGATAATGAAAGTGCATTTAAATTGGCTATTGTGGAAAAACCAAACGATTTACCAGGATACCACGAAATGGATGTTCATATCAAAATTCACTTCGTTTTCCTAACAATTAAAAAAAAATGGCTTGTTATTTATTAAAAACAACCCAGACTAGCTAAATCTAGTTGCAACTTTTGAAAACATGGAAAAACCGCATACATTCTCTGACTGTAAACGTAAACTGGAAAGTGCTATAAAAGATATATATATATGTCTAAATCGCATCTTTCAAAAGTATTATGTCTTTGTTTGTAAAAGATAAGGATAAATCAAGGCCCGAAATTATAAAAGCAGTGATGCTTGCAAGCCCAGTTCGACTGCAGAGAATCAAAGGGAGTATTCCTACTTCACCAAATGCTTTACCCAAAAAGTGTAATATAGAAGAAGCCTTACCGTTGTTTATGGAATTGGGATTGTCAAAAAATATTCTACTTTACGAAGCTCTTTAAAGAATCATAATGTGAATATTCTTCCTGGATACAAAAAGATTACATCTGCCAAAAAAAGAAGCAGTGCCATCTGATGTAAAGGTTACTGAAGTATCGGTAGAGGTAAAACTGCAAGACTTAATGGATTATACAGCCAAGCGCCTCATTCAAATTTTGCCTGAAGGAGAAGCAGTATCACTTTCAGATAGGCTTACATTGATAAATAAGTGGGGATGTGATGGATCATCCGGTTAAAGTGCTTACAAACAAACAATATCGACAAATGACACAACTATTACAGCTACAAATATGTTTATGGCTTCAGTAGTTCCTTTACGACTGAGAAGTGAAATCGCTGAGATTTGAAGAAATCCTAGCCCATCAGTTCATTTTTGCCGTCCGATATTTTTCCAATATGCAAAGGAGTCTTCAGAAATAATCAAATCTACAGTGAACGATATAAAAAAGCAAATTTTGGAACTAAAGCCTTCTGTTATTGAATGAAAAAAGTGTTTCGATTGATTATGATTTTTTTCTTACAACGATTGATGGCAAAGTCTTAAATGTAATAACAGATACCTCGTCAACTTTAAAGTATGCAATTTGCAAGAAGTCACAGAAAGACTTTCAAAATTTTTATGACTCAGGTGATGACCAAAATTATGAATATGGAATTTCTTCATTACATGCCAGAATTAGGTGCATGAAGTAATTTTAAAACTAGCGTAATAAATTCCGCGTGATGGTGAATGAATGAACGCAACAAAAAAAGAGAAAATATCTGCTCGAAAAAAAATTATACAAAATGATTTTCTTCAAAAGCTTGGGCTGAAAGTAGACTGCCCAAAGCAGGGGTATGGAAATACTAGGGATGGTAATATGTCCAGAGCATTTTTGAAAATGTTGAGGTAACAGCTTGAATTACTGGGGTCGAAAATAATATTATGTTGTAAACTCTAGAGAAATGGTAAATGGCCCAAAGTTTGATAATTATGCATCAATCATAAGATTTTGGCTCATGGTAAAATTTTAATTAAATATCAATGCTTACGGATTGGGGAGTTGTTAGAAGTCCAGGAATGCAAAAACAAAGACTACAAAAAATTTAGATTCACGAATACTTGCAAAATATAACGGATTAGACAGAATGCGGACCTTTTCAATATGTAGGCGGCCTCCTCAGACCCACTAATTTCATCACAAAGACATGTAAGATCTCGAAAGAATTTGAAAGAACATAATTAGAGATCCAATATATTAAGTCTTTTAGATAACGCTCCCAATCTTAATGACTATTTCAAAAAGAACTAACTAATGAAAACCAATTATTCTAGCTATATAAAATATATACTAAATAAATTATATCTATAGCATAAATGTATTAATATTAAAAATAATTTAAATATGTGTTTCTGTAATAGAAATAAAAATATTTAATATTGGTTTAACATGTTATATTAGAGTGTTTTTATCTAAACTTTCGGGTTTGAACAATGTGTATTGCAAAGCGCACCGGGCTAAACTAGTTGCTTAATAAAAATCTACTGAGATTTAAATATTAAATGTAAACATTTAAATGGAAAAATTATCCTCTTTTAACCGCAATTTTTGGAGCACCCTGTACCTCTAGTACTTTGTAAACATTTTGAAGCCTAAAGTGTCCTCTGTCAATATCTTTTTAAATCTTTAAAATATCTTAATTATTTCAAAAGTTATGATTTTTGCAACAAAAAAAGTCAAAAGGCGCCACTGTGCATCGATTAAAGAAAAATATATAAAACAAGCATCTCGTAACTTAATAAACATATTCAGAGAAAAAGTCTGCGTAGAACAAAAGGGAAAGAAAAACTTTCTTTATATACAAATTTTATACATATATATAAATTTAAGTTTTTATTATTATTACAAATAAGTTATTTATAATATAACTGTGTTTATGTGTTTAAGTGAATAATCCTGTGTGTCCCGTGAGTGTTAAATTAAGTTATCTGGAAGTATAAAAAAGTACAATTCTTAAGAAAATTAGCACAAATTAAAAAAAAAAAAATAAAGAAAACAAATAAAAAATTACAAGCTAGTTCGTGTCTGCAATGTTAGCGTGGCAATCCCTCGTCGCGACATTCCTATAAGTATAAGGGGTCTAGAAATCTGATTTGTACTCTGAGTAAAAAGGTAAAATATTTGTATTTGTTAAAGTTTTTTTTTTAATTCAAAATTTAATGAAGTTTAGCGGCTAAGCTACCGGAAAGAAAAACGACAATATTTAGTTGACAATAAAATATATCAGCGCTAATCTTACGTTTTATTTTCATGTCAGTTCAGCAAAATCACTGTTGGCTTTAAGTGTTAAATTTCTTATATTATTATTTTTCTGTTATGTAGTGTTATGTTATTAAACAATATGTTAAAAATAAAGTATCTGTTCAAGGCGAATTGACAACAGGTGACTGCAATAGAATTCGCCGTGATTCGCCGTGATTTTACGTGTATTTTGTTTTTGTAAACATCTTGTTGAGTTGTCAAAAGTTTCTGGCGTGTGTATGAATTTGTTATGAATTTGTTAATCTAAAATGTCTGCCAGTGAACAAAATTCGGCAGTATTTTTAACAGATACACCGAAACAAATAAAAAATAAAATAAATAAATATGCTTTTTCTGGTGGTCGTACTACTATTGAGGAACATAGAGCTTTGGGTGGCAATCCAGATATTGATGTGGCTTATCAGCTATTAAGATTCTTTTTAGAGGATGATGACGAATTAGAAAGGATACGTGTAGCGTACAGTAAGGGTGAAATGCTAACTGGAGAAATTAAAAAAATTGCAATTGAGGTAAGAGAATTTAAAAAAAATCTGCATAAGGATTATATCCGATTTTTGATACATTTTCTTTTTAGACTGTCACTCCAATCGTTGAACAACATCAAGCTGCCCGGCAAGCAGTTACCGATGAATTATTACATTATACATTATTCATTTTTTTACTGTTATCGTTTTTAATAACTTAAATAATTATAAATACATTTAATAGGTCCTCAGTACTTAAAAAATTAAGTCTAATCGATTTGGCATTGTTGCGTTTAACTGCCATCCCTAAATTAGCGCGTAAAGCGCAAGATATTTGTCAAAATTTCTCATGTACATACAAAATGTATGAAGCATCCCTAAATAGCACGGCGTCAACGCTTAGCAATTGGAAAATCCAATTTTGACAGCGCGTAAGGTAATGCAGTTGCCTGCAAGCTACTGTTGTTTACATATTTTTTTGTAGTATTTAGAGAACGTTACAAAACAGTAATGACATGTTTGCTTTTTTCGGGCTTATATAACGTTTTTATCACTGTTTTGCGTTTTATTTTATAGAGTTTTATTTAAAGTGATAGGTTAACATTACTGTTCACAAAAAACGTTGCGCTTTTATTTAGGTATGTCCTTTCAGCGTAAAAGCCATGCGTTATTTTGCGTCGCGTCTTGCGCTCTAATTTAGGGATGGCAGTTAAATGCCAAGGGTTTCACCTCTGTACACCCTGTGCTGTTGATGAGTTAGTTATGAATGTTAATGCGCAGTGCCTTGCGTGTTTTTAAATTATTTTATAATTTTAGTCCCAGCCAGGGGTTGAACCAGTGATCTTCATAAATCAATTAAAATTTTACTTTTTCAGCTTTGGTTCATTTTTAATTTAACTTTTATTAAGAAAAATTATTTTTCGAATGTACGCGGACGTTTTTCAAAAAAAAAAAAAAAAAAACAAGAAAAATTAGACGCTGGCAGAATGTAATGCTCTTCTTCAGGACCGCCAAATCTATCTTCAGCATTCTTTGCATCCAACACCTTGATTTGCGTATATTGTAAATATTATCCATTTAACCAACTAATCAATATTAATTTGGTTTGACGAAAGTCATACACAACTCAAAGCATTTCTTTTGTTGTTTTCTCTACAACATGTCTTGTACATTTGTTGCAATTTTGTACTACACCGTCGGTATAGTCACGAAATTCAAATTTTATAGTCGAGGAGAAGAAAACAAACTTTTTGGCAATTTTTTTTCAGAGTTGCATGGAAATTACTTTTTCCTATGCGTGTGAGCATGTTTTTTTTTGAGAGTGTATTAGTGCCACGTGCTTTCATGTTTTACATTAAAAAAGGTAAACAAAATATAGCATTTTTTATTTAGACCTCCATTCGTTAATTTAATTTTAATTTTAATACAAAAAAAGCATTAAAAGCCTACAGATGATAGAATCAAATTTTGCAACTGCCACATTTAATAATTAAGAAATTAAGGTGCTACACATCAAGCTATTTAGAGTAATTTTTCGCTTATATCTCGAAAACTATTGCGTGTGCACATAAACCGCTATATACGATCGAAAGAGGACAAAAATACGAATCGATCGTGGTATAGCCTGTTTTCTGAAAGACTGTACGAAAAAAGTTATTAAGCGGCAAACTTTTAAAATTAAAAAAAATCGCTCGAAAGAGGATAAAAATACGAATCGATCGTGGTATAGCTTGTTTTCTGAAAGACTGTACGAAAAAAGTTATTAAGTGGCAAACTTTTAAAATTAACAAAAATCGCTCTAATTTATAACTTTAGTTTTTCTATTGTTGTTCTGGTCGTAAAAGTTTTTTTTTTTCAAGTGTACCACCTTTCCAAACGGTTGTTTGCTATGGTAGCCACTTGCTGCTCTTCGCTGTGTTGGTTTAACAATGATGGGGAACGTAGTTTTGGTGATGGAAGAATAGGATATCGTATCTAATTATGTTGTGGTTACTGCTACTTTTTCGTCTTTTTCTGCTTCATTAAATTGTATAAGGCGTGACACAAACGTCTTGAGATGCCCTTCGACTGTAGCCACAGATAATATTAAATCAAAGCTATTGCCTGTTTGTAATATAATTTAGGATTTTGTTGAATTTAAAGAAAAAAATTGTTTATTTGTTTTTGTTAACACACCTACTAACACTTGACATAACACACCCAACAAAGCTTCTTGAAATTAGTTATATATAGTCTGCACTTAAAGTCTTCAAAATTCCTGATAGTATTTATTCGTTATCCAGTCATTATGAAGACCATACCAGTCACCGAAACGTACCTTCTCTTGTTTTATTGTTTAGTTCTTCGTATCCTACAGTTGTTTCTTCTTCTTTCTTGGATTAATTCCCTTTGAATGCAAGTTGTATTTTGTTGATCATTAGTCCACCTCATGATGTTCCAAATTTCTGCCGTTCAGAAATTCTAACAATAAAACTTTATTTAATTTTTTTGCAATTCTACCTTATTTCATCGTGCACCTAGTCGTACAATTTATAAATTTTTCTTTTACATACGCATATGCTGGAATTTTCTTGCAAAACCACAGCATATCACATTTTTATAACAATTTAACAATTAATTTCACTAGCACTATATTTGTCTCTTTCTTGAGAACCTGCAGAAAACCTGATTATATTGCTTTTTAAATGCCAAGGGTTTCACCTCTGTACACCCTGTGCTGTTGATGAGTTAGGTATGAATGTTAATGCGCTGTGCCTTCATTGTTTTTAATTATTTTATAATTTTAGTCCCAGCCAGGGGTTGAACCAGTGATCTTCATAAATCAATTAAAATTTTACTTTTTCAGCCTTGGTTCATTTTTAATTTAACTTTTATTAAGAAAAATTATTTTTCAAATGTACGCGGACGTTTTCCAAAAAAAAAAAAAAAACAAGAAAAATTAGATGCTGGCAGAATGTAATGCTCTTTTTCAGGACCGCCAAATCCATCTTCAGCATTCTTTGCATCCAACACCTTGATTTGCGTATATTGTAAATGTTTTCCATTTAACCAACTAATCAATATTAATTTGGTTTGACGAAATTCATACACAACGCAAAGCATTTCTTTTGTTGTTTTCTCTACAACACGTCTTATACATTTGTTGAAATTTTGTACTACACCGTCGGTATAGTCACGAAATGAAAATTTTATAGTCGAGGAGAAGAAAACAAACTTTTTGGAAAACTTTTTTTTGTTTTGGCAAACTTTTTTCAGAGTTGCATGGAAATTACTTTTTCCTATGCGTGTGAGCATGTTTTTTTTTGAGAGTGTATTAGTGCCACGTGCTTTCATGTTTTACATTAAAAAAGGTAAACAAAATATAGCATTTTTTATTTAGACCTCCATTCGTTAATTTAATTTTAATTTTAATACAAAAAAAGCATTAAAAGCCTACAGATGATAGAATCAAATTTTGCAACTGCCACATTTAATAATTAAGAAATTAAGGTGCTACACATCAAGCTATTTAGAGTAATTTTTCGCTTATATCTCGAAAACTATTGCGTGTGCACATAAACCGCTATATACGATCGAAAGAGGACAAAAATACGAATCGATCGTGGTATAGCCTGTTTTCTGAAAGACTGTACGAAAAAAGTTATTAAGCGGCAAACTTTTAAAATTAAAAAAAATCGCTCGAAAGAGGATAAAAATACGAATCGATCGTGGTATAGCTTGTTTTCTGAAAGACTGTACGAAAAAAGTTATTAAGTGGCAAACTTTTAAAATTAACAAAAATCGCTCTAATTTATAACTTTAGTTTTTCTATTGTTGTTCTGGTCGTAAAAGTTTTTTTTTTTCAAGTGTACCACCTTTCCAAACGGTTGTTTGCTATGGTAGCCACTTGCTGCTCTTCGCTGTGTTGGTTTAACAATGATGGGGAACGTAGTTTTGGTGATGGAAGAATAGGATATCGTATCTAATTATGTTGTGGTTACTGCTACTTTTTCGTCTTTTTCTGCTTCATTAAATTGTATAAGGCGTGACACAAACGTCTTGAGATGCCCTTCGACTGTAGCCACAGATAATATTAAATCAAAGCTATTGCCTGTTTGTAATATAATTTAGGATTTTGTTGAATTTAAAGAAAAAAATTGTTTATTTGTTTTTGTTAACACACCTACTAACACTTGACATAACACACCCAACAAAGCTTCTTGAAATTAGTTATATATAGTCTGCACTTAAAGTCTTCAAAATTCCTGATAGTATTTATTCGTTATCCAGTCATTATGAAGACCATACCAGTCACCGAAACGTACCTTCTCTTGTTTTATTGTTTAGTTCTTCGTATCCTACAGTTGTTTCTTCTTCTTTCTTGGATTAATTCCCTTTGAATGCAAGTTGTATTTTGTTGATCATTAGTCCACCTCATGATGTTCCAAATTTCTGCCGTTCAGAAATTCTAACAATAAAACTTTATTTAATTTTTTTGCAATTCTACCTTATTTCATCGTGCACCTAGTCGTACAATTTATAAATTTTTCTTTTACATACGCATATGCTGGAATTTTCTTGCAAAACCACAGCATATCACATTTTTATAACAATTTAACAATTAATTTCACTAGCACTATATTTGTCTCTTTCTTGAGAACCTGCAGAAAACCTGATTATATTGCTTTTTAAATGCCAAGGGTTTCACCTCTGTACACCCTGTGCTGTTGATGAGTTAGGTATGAATGTTAATGCGCTGTGCCTTGCATGTTTTTAATTATTTTATAATTTTAGTCCCAGCCAGGGGTTGAACCAGTGATCTTCATAAATCAATTAAAATTTTACTTTTTCAGCCTTGGTTCATTTTTAATTTAACTTTTATTAAGAAAAATTATTTTTCAAATGTACGCGGACGTTTTCCAAAAAAAAAAAAAAACAAGAAAAATTAGATGCTGGCAGAATGTAATGCTCTTTTTCAGGACCGCCAAATCCATCTTCAGCATTCTTTGCATCCAACACCTTGATTTGCGTATATTGTAAATGTTTTCCATTTAACCAACTAATCAATATTAATTTGGTTTGACGAAATTCATACACAACGCAAAGCATTTCTTTTGTTGTTTTCTCTACAACACGTCTTATACATTTCTTGAAATTTTGTACTACACCGTCGGTATAGTCACGAAATGAAAATTTTATAGTCGAGGAGAAGAAAACAAACTTTTTGGAAAACTTTTTTTTGTTTTGGCAAACTTTTTTCAGAGTTGCATGGAAATTACTTTTTCCTATGCGTGTGAGCATGTTTTTTTTTGAGAGTGTATTAGTGCCACGTGCTTTTATGTTTTACATTAAAAAAAGGTAAACAAGATATAGCATTTTTTATTTAGATCTCCATTCGTTAATTTAATTTTAATTTTAATACAAAAAAAGAATTAAAAGCCTACAGATGATAGAATCAAATTTTGCAACTGCCACTTTTAATAATTAAGAAATAAAGGTGCTACACATCAAGCTATTTAGAGTAATTTGTAGCTTATGTCTCGAAAACTATTGCGCGTGCACATATACCGCTATATACGATCGAAAGAGGACAGAAATACGAATCGATCGTGGTATAGCTTGTTTTTTGAAAGACTGTACAAAAAAAGTTATTAAGCGGCAAACTTTTAAAATTAAAAAAAAATCGCTCAAATTTATAACTTTAGTTTTTTTCTTATATCTTGAAAAGTATTCCGCGTGCACATATACCGCTATATACGATCGAAAGAGGACAAAAATACGAATCGATCGTGGTATAGCCTGTTTTCTGAAAGACTTTACGAAAAAAGTTATTAAGCGGCAAACTTTTAAAATTAAAAAAAAATCGCTCAAATTTATAACTTTAGTTTTTCGCTTATATCTCGAAAACTATTCCGCGTGTACATATACCGCTGTATACGATCGAAAGAGAGCAAAAATACGAATCGATCGTGGTATAGTTTGTTTTCTGAAAGACTGTACGAAAAACGTTATTAAGCGGCAAACTTTTAAAATTAAAAAAAATCGCTCAAATTTATTACTTTAGTTTTTCGCTTATATCTCGAAAACTATTCCGCGTGCACATATACCGCTATATAAGATCGAAAGAGAATTAAAATATGAATCCATCGTGGTATAGTTTGTTTTCTGAAAAACTGTACGAAAAAAGTTATTAAGCGGCAAACTTTTAAAATTAAAAAAAAATCGCTTAAATTTATAACTTTAGTTTTTCGCTTATATCTCGAAAACTATTCCACGTGTACATATACCGCTATATACGATCGAAAGAAAACAAAAATACGAATCGATCGTGGTATAGTTTGTTTTCTGAAAGACTGTACGAAAAACGTTATTAAGCCGCAAACTTTTAAAATTAAAAAAAATCGCTCAAATTTATAACTTTAGTTTTTCGCTTATATCGCGAAAACTATTCTGCGTGCACATATACTGCTATATACAATCGAAAGAGGATAAAAATAAGAATCGATCGCGGTATAGCTTGTTTTCTGAAAGACTGTACGAAAAAAGTTATTAAGCGGCAAACTTTTAAAATTAAAAAAAATCGCTCAAATTTATAACTTTAGTTTTTCGCTTATATCTCGAAAACTATTCCGCGTGTACTTATACCGCTGTATACGATCGAAAGAGAGCAAAATTACGAATCGATCGTGGTATAGTTTGTTTTCTGAAAGACTGTACGAAAAACGTTATTAAGCGGCAAACTTTTAAAATTAAAAAAATCGCTCAAAATTATTACATTAGTTTTTCGCTTATATCTCGAAAACTATTCCGCGTGCACATATACCGCTATATAAGATCGAAAGAGGATTAAAATATGAATCGATCGTGGTATAGTTTGTTTTCTGAAAAACTGTACGAAAAAAGTTATTAAGCGGCAAACTTTTAAAATTAAAAAAAATCGCTCGAAAGAGGATAAAAATACGAATCGATCGTGGTATAGCTTGTTTTCTGAAAGACTGTTTTCGAGATATAAGCGAAAAACTAAAGTTATAAATTTGAGCGATTTTTTTTTTAATTTTAAAAGTTTGCCGCTTAATAACTTTTTTCGTACAGTTTTTCAGAAAACAAACTATACCACGATCGATTCATATTTTAATCCTCTTTCGATCTTATATAGCGGTATATGTGCACGCGGAATAGTTTTCGAGATATAAGCGAAAAACTAAAGTAATAAATTTAAGCGATTTTTTTTAATTTTAACAGTTTGCCGCTTAATAACTTTTATCGTACAGTCTTTCAGAAAACAAGCTATACCACGATCGATTCGTATTTTTGTCCTCTTTCGATCGTATATAGCGGTATATGTGCACGCAGAATAGTTTTCAAGATATAAGCGAAAAACTAAAGTTATAAATTTGAGCGATTTTTTTTTAATTTTAAAAGTTTGCCGCTTAATAACTTTTTTCGTACAGTCTTTCAGAAAACAAGCTATACCATGATCGATTCGTTTTTTTGTCCTCTTTCGATCGTATATAGCGGTATATGTGCACGCGGAATAGTTTTCAAGATATAAGCAAAAAACTAGAGTTATAAATTAGAGAGATTTTTTTTAATTTTAAAAGTTTTCCACTTAATAACTTTTTTCGTACAGTCTTTTAGAAAACAAGCTATACCACGATCGATTCGTATTTTTATCCTCTTTCGAGCGATTTTTTTTAATTTTAAAAGTTTGCCGCTTAATAACTTTTTTCGTACAGTCTTTCAGAAAACAAACTATACAACGATCGATTCATATTTTAATCATCTTTCGATCTTATATAGCGGTATATGTGCACGCGGAATAGTTTTCGAGATATAAGATATAGTTATGCGCTTACATCTCGGAATCTATTTTGCGTGCACATATACCGCTATATGCGATCGAAAGAGGATGAAAATACGAATCCATCGTGGTATAGTTTGTTTTCTGAAAGACTGTACGAAAAAAGTTATTAAGCGGCAAACTTTTAAAATTAAAAAAAATCGCTCAAATTTATTACTTTAGTTTTTCGCTTATATCTCGAAAATTATTCCGCGTGCACATATACCGCTATATAAGATCGACAGAGGATTAAAATATGAATCGATCGTGGTATAGTTTGTTTTCTGAAAAAATGTACGAAAAAAGTTATTAAGCGGCAAACTTTTAAAATTAAAAAAAAATCGCTCAAATTTATAACTTTAGTTTTTCGCTTATATCTCGAAAACTATTCCGCGTGTACATATACCGCTGTATACGATCGAAAGAGAGCAAAAATACGAATCGATCGTGGTATAGTTTGTTTTCTGAAAGACTGTACGAAAAACGTTATTAAGCGGCAAACTTTTAAAATTAAAAAAAATCGCTCAAATTTATTACTTTAGTTTTTCGCTTATATCTCGAAAACTATTCCGCGTGCACATATACCGCTATATAAGATCGAAAGAGGATTAAAATATGAATCCATCGTGGTATAGTTTGTTTTCTGAGAAACTGTACGAAAAAAGTTATTAAGCGGCAAACTTTTAAAATTAAAAAAAAATCGCTCAAATTTATAACTTTAGTTTTTCGCTTATATCTCGAAAACTATTCCGCGTGTACATATACCGCTGTAAACGATCGAAAGGGAACAAAAATACGAATCGATCGTGGTATAGCTTGTTTTCTGAAAGACTGTACGAAAAACTTTATTAAGCCGCAAACTTTTAAAATTAAAAAAAATCGCTCAAATTTATAACTTTAGTTTTTCGCTTATATCGCGAAAACTATTCTGCGTGCACATATACTGCTATATACAATCGAAAAAGGATAAAAATAAGAATCGATCGCGGTATAGCTTGTTTTCTAAAAAGACTGTACGAAAAAAGTTATTAAGCGGCAAACTTTTAAAATTAAAAAAAAATCGCTCAAATTTATAACTTTAGTTTTTCGCTTATATCTCGAAAACTGTTCCGCGTGTACATATACCGCTGTATACGATCGAAAGAGAACAAAAATACGAATCGATCGTGGTATAGCTTGTTTTTTGAAAGACTGTACTAAAAAAGTTATTAAGCGGCAAACTTTTAAAATTAAAAAAAATCGCTCAAATTTATAACTTTAGTTTTTTGCTTATATCTTGAAAACTGTTCCGCGTGCACATATACCGCTATATACGATCGAAAGAGGACAAAAATACGAATCGATCGTGGTATAGCCTGTTTTCTGAAAGACTGTACGAAAAAAGTTATTAAGCGGCACACTTTTAAAATTAAAAAAAATCGCTCGAAAGAGGATAAAAATACGAATCGATCGTGGTATAGCTTGTTTTCTGAAAGACTGTTTTCGAGATATAAGCGAAAAACTAAGGTTATAAATTTGAGCGATTTTTTTTTAATTTTAAAAGTTTGCCGCTTAATAACTTTTTTCGTACAGTTTTTCAGAAAACAAACTATACCACGATCGATTCATATTTTAATCCTCTTTCGATCTTATATAGCGGTATATGTGCACGCGGAATTTTTTTCGAGATATAAGCGAAAAACTAAAGTAATAAATTTGAGCGATTTTTTTTTTAATTTTAACAGTTTGCCGCTTAATAACTTTTATCGTACAGTCTTTCAGAAAACAAGCTATACCACGATCGATTCGTATTTTTGTCCTCTTTCGATCGTATATAGCGGTATATGTGCACGCAGAATAGTTTTCAAGATATTAGCAAAAAACTAAAGTTATAAATTTGAGCGATTTTTTTTTTAATTTTAAAAGTTTGCCGCTTAATAACTTTTTTAGTGCAGTCTTTCAGAAAACAAGCTATACCACGATCGATTCGTATTTTTATCCTATTTCGATCGTATATAGCGGTAAATATGCACGCAGAACAGTTTTCGAGATATAAGCGAAAAACTAAAGTTATAAATTTGAGCGATTTTTTTTAATTTTAAAAGTTTGCCGCTTAATAACTTTTTTCGTACAGTCTTTCAGAAAACAAGCTATACCATGATCGATTCGTTTTTTGTCCTCTTTCGATCGTATATAGCGGTATATGTGCACGCGGAATAGTTTTCAAGATATAAGCAAAAAACTAAAGTTATAAATTAGAGCGATTTTTTTTAATTTTTAAAGTTTGCCGCTTAATAACTTTTTTCGTACAGTCTTTCAGAAAACAAGCTATACCACGATCGATTCGTATTTTTATCCTGTTTCGAGCGATTTTTTTTAATTTTAAAAGTTTGCCGCTTAATAACTTTTTTCGTACAGTCTTTCAGAAAACAGGCTATACCACGATCGATTCGTATTTTTGTCCTCTTTCGATCGTATATAGCGGTATATGTGCACGCGGAATAGTTTTTAAAATATAAGCAAAAAACTAAAGTTATAAATTTGAGCGATTTTTTTTTTAATTTTAAAAGTTTGCCGCTTAATAACTTTTTTAGTACAGTCTTTCAAAAAACAAGCTATACCACGATCGATTCGTATTTTTGTCCTCTTTCGATCGTATATAGCGGTATATGTGCACGCGCAATAGTTTTCGAGATATAAGCGAAAAATTACTCTAAATAGCTTGATGTATAGCACCTTTATTTCTTAATTATTAAAAGTGGCAGTTGCAAAATTTGAAGCTATCATCTGTAGGCTTTTAATTCTTTTTTTTTGTATTAAAATTAAAATTAAATTAACGAATGGAGATCTAAATAAAAAATGCTATATTTTGTTTACCTTTTTTTAATGTAAAACATGAAAGCACGTGGCACTAATACACTCTCAAAAAAAACATGCTCACACGCATAGGAAAAAGTAATTTCCATGCAACTCTGAAAAAAGTTTGCCAAAACAAAAAAAAGTTTTCCAAAAGTTTGTTTTCTTCTCCTCGACTATAAAATTTTCATTTCGTGACTATACCGACGGTGTAGTACAAAATTTCAACAAATGTATAAGACGTGTTGTAGAGAAAACAACAAAAGAAATGCTTTGCGTTGTGTATGAATTTCGTCAAACCAAATTAATATTGATTAGTTGGTTAAATGGAAAACATTTACAATATACGCAAATCAAGGTGTTGGATCCAAAGAATGCTGAAGATGGATTTGGCGGTCCTGAAAAAGAGCATTACATTCTGCCAGCGTCTAATTTTTCTTGTTTTTTTTTTGGAAAACGTCCGCGTACATTTGAAAAATAATTTTTCTTAATAAAAGTTAAATTAAAAATGAACCAAAGCTGTATAGTTTGTTTTCTGAAAGACTGTACGAAAAACGTTATTAAGCGGCAAACTTTTAAAATTAAAAAAATCGCTCAAAATTATTACATTAGTTTTTCGCTTATATCTCGAAAACTATTCCGCGTGCACATATACCGCTATATAAGATCGAAAGAGGATTAAAATATGAATCGATCGTGGTATAGTTTGTTTTCTGAAAAACTGTACGAAAAAAGTTATTAAGCGGCAAACTTTTAAAATTAAAAAAAATCGCTCGAAAGAGGATAAAAATACGAATCGATCGTGGTATAGCTTGTTTTCTGAAAGACTGTTTTCGAGATATAAGCGAAAAACTAAAGTTATAAATTTGAGCGATTTTTTTTTTTAATTTTAAAAGTTTGCCGCTTAATAACTTTTTTCGTACAGTTTTTCAGAAAACAAACTATACCACGATCGATTCATATTTTAATCCTCTTTCGATCTTATATAGCGGTATATGTGCACGCGGAATAGTTTTCGAGATATAAGCGAAAAACTAAAGTAATAAATTTAAGCGATTTTTTTTTAATTTTAACAGTTTGCCGCTTAATAACTTTTATCGTACAGTCTTTCAGAAAACAAGCTATACCACGATCGATTCGTATTTTTGTCCTCTTTCGATCGTATATAGCGGTATATGTGCACGCAGAATAGTTTTCAAGATATAAGCGAAAAACTAAAGTTATAAATTTGAGCGATTTTTTTTTAATTTTAAAAGTTTGCCGCTTAATAACTTTTTTCGTACAGTCTTTCAGAAAACAAGCTATACCATGATCGATTCGTTTTTTTGTCCTCTTTCGATCGTATATAGCGGTATATGTGCACGCGGAATAGTTTTCAAGATATAAGCAAAAAACTAGAGTTATAAATTAGAGAGATTTTTTTTAATTTTAAAAGTTTTCCACTTAATAACTTTTTTCGTACAGTCTTTTAGAAAACAAGCTATACCACGATCGATTCGTATTTTTATCCTCTTTCGAGCGATTTTTTTTAATTTTAAAAGTTTGCCGCTTAATAACTTTTTTCGTACAGTCTTTCAGAAAACAAACTATACAACGATCGATTCATATTTTAATCATCTTTCGATCTTATATAGCGGTATATGTGCACGCGGAATAGTTTTCGAGATATAAGATATAGTTATGCGCTTACATCTCGGAATCTATTTTGCGTGCACATATACCGCTATATGCGATCGAAAGAGGATGAAAATACGAATCCATCGTGGTATAGTTTGTTTTCTGAAAGACTGTACGAAAAAAGTTATTAAGCGGCAAACTTTTAAAATTAAAAAAAATCGCTCAAATTTATTACTTTAGTTTTTCGCTTATATCTCGAAAATTATTCCGCGTGCACATATACCGCTATATAAGATCGACAGAGGATTAAAATATGAATCGATCGTGGTATAGTTTGTTTTCTGAAAAAATGTACGAAAAAAGTTATTAAGCGGCAAACTTTTAAAATTAAAAAAAAATCGCTCAAATTTATAACTTTAGTTTTTCGCTTATATCTCGAAAACTATTCCGCGTGTACATATACCGCTGTATACGATCGAAAGAGAGCAAAAATACGAATCGATCGTGGTATAGTTTGTTTTCTGAAAGACTGTACGAAAAACGTTATTAAGCGGCAAACTTTTAAAATTAAAAAAAATCGCTCAAATTTATTACTTTAGTTTTTCGCTTATATCTCGAAAACTATTCCGCGTGCACATATACCGCTATATAAGATCGAAAGAGGATTAAAATATGAATCCATCGTGGTATAGTTTGTTTTCTGAGAAACTGTACGAAAAAAGTTATTAAGCGGCAAACTTTTAAAATTAAAAAAAAATCGCTCAAATTTATAACTTTAGTTTTTCGCTTATATCTCGAAAACTATTCCGCGTGTACATATACCGCTGTAAACGATCGAAAGGGAACAAAAATACGAATCGATCGTGGTATAGCTTGTTTTCTGAAAGACTGTACGAAAAACTTTATTAAGCCGCAAACTTTTAAAATTAAAAAAAATCGCTCAAATTTATAACTTTAGTTTTTCGCTTATATCGCGAAAACTATTCTGCGTGCACATATACTGCTATATACAATCGAAAAAGGATAAAAATAAGAATCGATCGCGGTATAGCTTGTTTTCTAAAAAGACTGTACGAAAAAAGTTATTAAGCGGCAAACTTTTAAAATTAAAAAAAAATCGCTCAAATTTATAACTTTAGTTTTTCGCTTATATCTCGAAAACTGTTCCGCGTGTACATATACCGCTGTATACGATCGAAAGAGAACAAAAATACGAATCGATCGTGGTATAGCTTGTTTTTTGAAAGACTGTACTAAAAAAGTTATTAAGCGGCAAACTTTTAAAATTAAAAAAAATCGCTCAAATTTATAACTTTAGTTTTTTGCTTATATCTTGAAAACTGTTCCGCGTGCACATATACCGCTATATACGATCGAAAGAGGACAAAAATACGAATCGATCGTGGTATAGCCTGTTTTCTGAAAGACTGTACGAAAAAAGTTATTAAGCGGCACACTTTTAAAATTAAAAAAAATCGCTCGAAAGAGGATAAAAATACGAATCGATCGTGGTATAGCTTGTTTTCTGAAAGACTGTTTTCGAGATATAAGCGAAAAACTAAGGTTATAAATTTGAGCGATTTTTTTTTAATTTTAAAAGTTTGCCGCTTAATAACTTTTTTCGTACAGTTTTTCAGAAAACAAACTATACCACGATCGATTCATATTTTAATCCTCTTTCGATCTTATATAGCGGTATATGTGCACGCGGAATTTTTTTCGAGATATAAGCGAAAAACTAAAGTAATAAATTTGAGCGATTTTTTTTTTAATTTTAACAGTTTGCCGCTTAATAACTTTTATCGTACAGTCTTTCAGAAAACAAGCTATACCACGATCGATTCGTATTTTTGTCCTCTTTCGATCGTATATAGCGGTATATGTGCACGCAGAATAGTTTTCAAGATATTAGCAAAAAACTAAAGTTATAAATTTGAGCGATTTTTTTTTTAATTTTAAAAGTTTGCCGCTTAATAACTTTTTTAGTGCAGTCTTTCAGAAAACAAGCTATACCACGATCGATTCGTATTTTTATCCTATTTCGATCGTATATAGCGGTAAATATGCACGCAGAACAGTTTTCGAGATATAAGCGAAAAACTAAAGTTATAAATTTGAGCGATTTTTTTTAATTTTAAAAGTTTGCCGCTTAATAACTTTTTTCGTACAGTCTTTCAGAAAACAAGCTATACCATGATCGATTCGTTTTTTGTCCTCTTTCGATCGTATATAGCGGTATATGTGCACGCGGAATAGTTTTCAAGATATAAGCAAAAAACTAAAGTTATAAATTAGAGCGATTTTTTTTAATTTTTAAAGTTTGCCGCTTAATAACTTTTTTCGTACAGTCTTTCAGAAAACAAGCTATACCACGATCGATTCGTATTTTTATCCTGTTTCGAGCGATTTTTTTTAATTTTAAAAGTTTGCCGCTTAATAACTTTTTTCGTACAGTCTTTCAGAAAACAGGCTATACCACGATCGATTCGTATTTTTGTCCTCTTTCGATCGTATATAGCGGTATATGTGCACGCGGAATAGTTTTTAAAATATAAGCAAAAAACTAAAGTTATAAATTTGAGCGATTTTTTTTTTAATTTTAAAAGTTTGCCGCTTAATAACTTTTTTAGTACAGTCTTTCAAAAACAAGCTATACCACGATCGATTCGTATTTTTGTCCTCTTTCGATCGTATATAGCGGTATATGTGCACGCGCAATAGTTTTCGAGATATAAGCGAAAAATTACTCTAAATAGCTTGATGTATAGCACCTTTATTTCTTAATTATTAAAAGTGGCAGTTGCAAAATTTGAAGCTATCATCTGTAGGCTTTTAATTCTTTTTTTTTGTATTAAAATTAAAATTAAATTAACGAATGGAGATCTAAATAAAAAATGCTATATTTTGTTTACCTTTTTTTAATGTAAAACATGAAAGCACGTGGCACTAATACACTCTCAAAAAAAACATGCTCACACGCATAGGAAAAAGTAATTTCCATGCAACTCTGAAAAAAGTTTGCCAAAACAAAAAAAAGTTTTCCAAAAGTTTGTTTTCTTCTCCTCGACTATAAAATTTTCATTTCGTGACTATACCGACGGTGTAGTACAAAATTTCAACAAATGTATAAGACGTGTTGTAGAGAAAACAACAAAAGAAATGCTTTGCGTTGTGTATGAATTTCGTCAAACCAAATTAATATTGATTAGTTGGTTAAATGGAAAACATTTACAATATACGCAAATCAAGGTGTTGGATCCAAAGAATGCTGAAGATGGATTTGGCGGTCCTGAAAAAGAGCATTACATTCTGCCAGCGTCTAATTTTTCTTGTTTTTTTTTTGGAAAACGTCCGCGTACATTTGAAAAATAATTTTTCTTAATAAAAGTTAAATTAAAAATGAACCAAAGCTGAAAAAGTAAAATTTTAATTGATTTATGAAGATCACTGGTTCAACCCCTGGCTGGGACTAAAATTATAAAATAATTAAAAACATGCAAGGCACAGCGCATTAACATTCATACCTAACTCATCAACAGCACAGGGTGTACAGAGGTGAAACCCTTGGCATTTAAAAGCAATATAATCAGGTTTTCTGCAGGTTCTCAAGAAAGAGACAAATATAGTGCTAGTGAAATTAATTGTTAAATTGTTATAAAAAAGTGATATGCTGTGGTTTTGCAAGAAAATTCCAGCATATGCGTATGTAAAAGAAAAATTTATAAATTGTACGACTAGGTGCACGATGAAATAAGGTAGAATTGCAAAAAAATTAAATAAAGTTTTATTGTTAGAATTTCTGAACGGCAGAAATTTGGAACATCGTGAGGTGGACTAATGATCAACAAAATACAACTTGCATTCAAAGGGAATTAATCCAAGAAAGAAGAAGAAACAACTGTAGGATACGAAGAACTAAACAATAAAACAAGAGAAGGTATGTTTCGGTGATTGGTATGGTCTTCATAATGACTGGATAACGAATAAATACTATCGGGAATTTTGAAGACTTTAAGTGCAGACTATATATAACTAATTTCAAGAAGCTTTGTTGGGTGTGTTATGTCAAGTGTTAGTAGGTGTGTTAACAAAAACAAATAAACAATTTTTTTCTTTAAGTTCAACAAAATCCTAAATTATATTACAAACAGGCAATAGCTTTGATTTAATATTATCTGTAGCTACAGTCGAAGGGCATCTTAAGACGTTTGTGTCACGCCTTATACAATTTAATGAAGCAGAAAAAGACGAAAAAGTAGCAGTAACTAGAACAAAATTAGACCCGATATCTTATTCCTCCATCACCAAAACTACGTTCCCCATCATTGTTAAATCAACACATCGAAGGGCAGCAATTGGCTACCATAGCAAACAACTATTTGGAAAGGTGGTACGCTTGAAAAAAAAAAAAACTTCTACTACCAGAACGACAATAGAAAAAGTAAAGTTATAAATTAGAGCGATTTTTGTTAATTTTAAAAGTTTGCCACTTAATAACTTTTTTCGTACATTCTTTTAGAAAACAAGCTATACCACGATCGATTCGTATTTTTAGCCTCTTTCGAGCAGTCTTTCAGAAAAAAAGCTGTACCACGATCGATTCGTATTTTTGTCCTCTTTCGATCGTATTTAGCGGTATATGTGCACACGGAATAGTTTTCATGATATAAGCAAAAAACTAAAGTTATAAATTTGAGCGATTTTTTTTAATTTTAAAAGTTTGCCGCTTAATAACTTTTTTCGTACAGTCTTTCAGAAAACAAGCTATACCACGATCGATTCGTATTTTTATCCTCTTTCGATCGTATATAGCGGTATATGTGCACGCGAAATAGTTTTCGAGATGTAACGAAAAACTAAAGTTATAAATTTGAGCAATTTTTTTTAATTTTAAAAGTTTGCCGCTTAATAACGTTTTTCGTACAGTCTTTCAGAAAACAAACTATACCACGATCGATTCGTTTTTTTGTTCTCTTTCGATCGTATACAGCGATATATGTACACGCGGAATAGTTTTCGAGATATAAGCGAAAAACTAAAGTTATAAATTTGAGCGATTTTTTTTTAATTTTAAAAGTTTGCCGCTTAATAACTTTTATCGTACAGTCTTTCAGAAAACAAGCTATACCACGATCGCTTCGTATTTTTGTCCTCTTTCGATCGTATATAGCGGTATATGTGCACGCAGAATAGTTTTCAAGATATTAGCAAAAAACTAAAGTTATAAATTTGAGCGATTTTTTTTTTAATTTTAAAAGTTTGCCGCTTAATAACTTTTTTAGTGCAGTCTTTCAGAAAACAAGCTATACCACGATCGATTCGTATTTTTATCCTATTTCGATCGTATATAGCGGTAAATATGCACGCAGAACAGTTTTCGAGATATAAGCGAAAAACTAAAGTTATAAATTTGAGCGATTTTTTTTTAATTTTAAAAGTTTGCCGCTTAATAACTTTTTTCGTACAGTCTTTCAGAAAACAAGCTATACCATGATCGATTCGTTTTTTTGTCCTCTTTCGATCGTATATAGCGGTATATGTGCACGCGGAATAGTTTTCAAGATATAAGCAAAAAACTAAAGTTATAAATTAGAGCGATTTTTTTTAATTTTAAAAGTTTTCCACTTAATAACTTTTTTCGTACAGTCTTTCAGAAAACAAGCTATACCACGATCGATTCGTATTTTTATCCTCTTTCGAGCGATTTTTTTTAATTTTAAAAGTTTGCCGCTTAATAACTTTTTTCGTACAGTCTTTCAGAAAACAAGCTATACCATGATCGATTCGTTTTTTTGTTCTCTTTCGATCGTATATAGCGGTATATGTGCACGCGGAATAGTTTTCAAGATATAAGCAAAAAACTAAAGTTATAAATTAGAGCGATTTTTTTTAATTTTAAAAGTTTTCCACTTAATAACTTTTTTCGTACTGTCTTTTAGAAAACAAGCTATACCACGATCGATTCGTTTTTTTGTCCTCTTTCGATCGTATATAGCGGTATATGTGCACGCGGAATAGTTTTCAAGATATAAGCAAAAAACTAAAGTTATAAATTAGAGCGATTTTTTTTAATTTTAAAAGTTTTCCACTTAATAACTTTTTTCGTACAGTCTTTCAGAAAACAAGCTATACCACGATCGATTCGTATTTTTATCCTCTTTCGAGCGATTTTTTTTAATTTTAAAAGTTTGCCGCTTAATAACTTTTTTCGTACAGTCTTTCAGAGAACAAACTATACAACGATCGATTCATATTTTAATCCTCTTTCGATCTTATATAGCGGTATATGTGCACGCGGAATAGTTTTCGAGATATAAGATATAGTTATGCGCTTACATCTCGGAAACTATTTTGCGTGCACATACACCGCTATATGCGATCGAAAGAGGATGAAAATACGAATCCATCGTGGTATAGTTTGTTTTCTGAAAGACTGTACGAAAAAAGTTATTAAGCGGCAAACTTTTAAAATTAAAAAAAATCGCTCAAATTTATTACTTTAGTTTTTCGCTTATATCTCGAAAACTATTCCGCGTGCACATATACCGCTATATAAGATCGAAAGAGGATTAAAATATGAATCGATCGTGGTATAGTTTGTTTTCTGAAAAACTTTACGAAAAAAGTTATTAAGCGGCAAACTTTTAAAATTAAAAAAAAATCGCTCAAATTTATAACTTTAGTTTTTTGCTTATATTTTAAAAACTATTCCGCGTGCACATATACCGCTATATACGATCGAAAGAGAACAAAAAAACGAATCGATCATGGTATAGCTTGTTTTCTGAAAGACTGTACGAAAAAAGTTATTAAGCGGCAAACTTTTAAAATTAAAAAAAAAATCGCTCAAATTTATAACTTTAGTTTTTTGCTTATATTTTAAAAACTATTCCGCGTGCACATATACCGCTATATACGATCGAAAGAGGACAAAAATACGAATCGATCGTGGTATAGCCTGTTTTCTGAAAGACTGTACGAAAAAAGTTATTAAGCGGCAAACTTTTAAAATTAAAAAAAATCGCTCGAAACAGGATAAAAATACGAATCGATCGTGGTATAGCTTGTTTTCTGAAAGACTGTACGAAAAAAGTTATTAAGCGGCAAACTTTTAAAATTAAAAAAAATCGCTCTAATTTATAACTTTAGTTTTTTGCTTATATCTTGAAAACTATTCCGCGTGCACATATACCGCTATATACGATCGAAAGAGGACAAAAAAACGAATCGATCATGGTATAGCTTGTTTTCTGAAAGACTGTACGAAAAAAGTTATTAAGCGGCAAACTTTTAAAATTAAAAAAAATCGCTCAAATTTATAACTTTAGTTTTTTGCTTATATCTTGAAAACTATTCCGCGTGCACATATACCGCTATATACGATCGAAAGAGGACAAAAAATATGAATCGATCGTGGTATAGCCTGTTTTCTGAAAGACTGTACCAAAAAAGTTATTAAGCGGCACACTTTTAAAATTAAAAAAAATCGCTCGAAAGAGGATAAAAATACGAATCGATCGTGGTATAGCTTGTTTTCTGAAAGACTGTTTTCGAGATATAAGCGAAAAACTAAGGTTATAAATTTGAGCGATTTTTTTTTAATTTTAAAAGTTTGCCGCTTAATAACTTTTTTCGTACAGTTTTTCAGAAAACAAACTATACCACGATCGATTCATATTTTAATCCTCTTTCGATCTTATATAGCGGTATATGTGCACGCGGAATTTTTTTCGAGATATAAGCGAAAAACTAAAGTAATAAATTTGAGCGATTTTTTTTTAATTTTAACAGTTTGCCGCTTAATAACTTTTATCGTACAGTCTTTCAGAAAACAAGCTATACCACGATCGATTCGTATTTTTGCCCTCTTTCGATCGTATATAGCGGTATATGTGCACGCAGAATAGTTTTCAAGATATTAGCAAAAAACTAAAGTTATAAATTTGAGCGATTTTTTTTTTTAATTTTAAAAGTTTGCCGCTTAATAACTTTTTTAGTGCAGTCTTTCAGAAAACAAGCTATACCACGATCGATTCGTATTTTTATCCTATTTCGATCGTATATAGCGGTAAATATGCACGCAGAACAGTTTTCGAGATATAAGCGAAAAACTAAAGTTATAAATTTGAGCGATTTTTTTTTAATTTTAAAAGTTTGCCGCTTAATAACTTTTTTCGTACAGTCTTTCAGAAAACAAGCTATACCATGATCGATTCGTTTTTTTGTCCTCTTTCGATCGTATATAGCGGTATATGTGCACGCGGAATAGTTTTCAAGATATAAGCAAAAAACTAAAGTTATAAATTAGAGCGATTTTTTTTAATTTTAAAAGTTTGCCGCTTAACTTTTTTCGTACAGTCTTTCAGAAAACAAGCTATACCACGATCGATTCGTATTTTTATCCTGTTTCGAGCGATTTTTTTTAATTTTAAAAGTTTGCCGCTTAATAACTTTTTTCGTACATTCTTTCAGAAAACAGGCTATACCACGATCGATTCGTATTTTTGTCCTCTTTCGATCGTATATAGCGGTATATGTGCACGCGGAATAGTTTTTAAAATATAAGCAAAAAACTAAAGTTATAAATTTGAGCGATTTTTTTTTTAATTTTAAAAGTTTGCCGCTTAATAACTTTTTTAGTACAGTCTTTCAAAAAACAAGCTATACCACGATCGATTCGTATTTTTGTCCTCTTTCGATCGTATATAGCGGTATATGTGCACGCGCAATAGTTTTCGAGATATAAGCGAAAAATTACTCTAAATAGCTTGATGTATAGCACCTTTATTTCTTAATTATTAAAAGTGGCAGTTGCAAAATTTGAAGCTATCATCTGTAGGCTTTTAATTCTTTTTTTTTTGTATTAAAATTAAAATTAAATTAACGAATGGAGATCTAAATAAAAAATGCTATATTTTGTTTACCTTTTTTTAATGTAAAACATGAAAGCACGTGGCACTAATACACTCTCAAAAAAAAACATGCTCACACGCATAGGAAAAAGTAATTTCCATGCAACTCTGAAAAAAGTTTGCCAAAACAAAAAAAAGTTTTCCAAAAGTTTGTTTTCTTCTCCTCGACTATAAAAATTTCATTTCGTGACTATACCGACGGTGTAGTACAAAATTTCAACAAATGTATAAGACGTGTTGTAGAGAAAACAACAAAAGAAATGCTTTGCGTTGTGTATGAATTTCGTCAAACCAAATTAATATTGATTAGTTGGTTAAATGGAAAACATTTACAATATACGCAAATCAAGGTGTTGGATCCAAAGAATGCTGAAGATGGATTTGGCGGTCCTGAAAAAGAGCATTACATTCTGCCAGCGTCTAATTTTTCTTGTTTTTTTTTTTTTGGAAAACGTCCGCGTACATTTGAAAAATAATTTTTCTTAATAAAAGTTAAATTAAAAATGAACCAAAGCTGAAAAAGTAAAATTTTAATTGATTTATGAAGATCACTGGTTCAACCCCTGGCTGGGACTAAAATTATAAAATAATTAAAAACATGCAAGGCACAGCGCATTAACATTCATACCTAACTCATCAACAGCACAGGGTGTACAGAGGTGAAACCCTTAGCATTTAAAAGCAATATAATCAGGTTTTCTGCAGGTTCTCAAGAAAGAGACAAATATAGTGCTAGTGAAATTAATTGTTAAATTGTTATAAAAAAGTGATATGCTGTGGTTTTGCAAGAAAATTCCAGCATATGCGTATGTAAAAGAAAAATTTATAAATTGTACGACTAGGTGCACGATGAAATAAGGTAGAATTGCAAAAAAATTAAATAAAGTTTTATTGTTAGAATTTCTGAACGGCAGAAATTTGGAACATCGTGAGGTGGACTAATGATCAACAAAATACAACTTGCATTCAAAGGGAATTAATCCAAGAAAGAAGAAGAAACAACTGTAGGATACGAAGAACTAAACAATAAAACAAGAGAAGGTATGTTTCGGTGATTGGTATGGTCTTCATAATGACTGGATAACGAATAAATACTATCGGGAATTTTGAAGACTTTAAGTGCAGACTATATATAACTAATTTCAAGAAGCTTTGTTGGGTGTGTTATGTCAAGTGTTAGTAGGTGTGTTAACAAAAACAAATAAACAATTTTTTTCTTTAAGTTCAACAAAATCCTAAATTATATTACAAACAGGCAATAGCTTTGATTTAATATTATCTGTAGCTACAGTCGAAGGGCATCTTAAGACGTTTGTGTCACGCCTTATACAATTTAATGAAGCAGAAAAAGACGAAAAAGTAGCAGTAACTAGAACAAAATTAGACCCGATATCTTATTCCTCCATCACCAAAACTACGTTCCCCATCATTGTTAAATCAACACATCGAAGGGCAGCAAGTGGCTACCATAGCAAACAACTATTTGGAAAGGTGGTACGCTTGAAAAAAAAAAACTTCTACTACCAGAACGACAATAGAAAAAGTAAAGTTATAAATTAGAGCGATTTTTGTTAATTTTAAAAGTTTGCCACTTAATAACTTTTTTCGTACATTCTTTTAGAAAACAAGCTATACCACGATCGATTCGTATTTTTAGCCTCTTTCGAGCAGTCTTTCAGAAAAAAAGCTGTACCACGATCGATTCGTATTTTTGTCCTCTTTCGATCGTATATAGCGGTATATGTGCACACGGAATAGTTTTCAAGATATAAGCAAAAAACTAAAGTTATAAATTTGAGCGATTTTTTTTAATTTTAAAAGTTTGCCGCTTAATAACTTTTTTCGTACAGTCTTTCAGAAAACAAGCTATACCATGATCGATTCGTATTTTTATCCTCTTTCGATCGTATATAGCGGTATATGTGCACGCGAAATAGTTTTCGAGATGTAACGAAAAACTAAAGTTATAAATTTGAGCAATTTTTTTTTAATTTTAAAAGTTTGCCGCTTAATAACGTTTTTCGTACAGTCTTTCAGAAAACAAACTATACCACGATCGATTCGTTTTTTTGTTCTCTTTCGATCGTATACAGCGATATATGTACACGCGGAATAGTTTTCGAGATATAAGCGAAAAACTAAAGTTATAAATATGAGCGATTTTTTTTAATTTTAAAAGTTTGCCGCTTAATAACTTTTATCGTACAGTCTTTCAGAAAACAAGCTATACCACGATCGCTTCGTATTTTTGTCCTCTTTCGATCGTATATAGCGGTATATGTGCACGCAGAATAGTTTTCAAGATATTAGCAAAAAACTAAAGTTATAAATTTGAGCGATTTTTTTTTTAATTTTAAAAGTTTGCCGCTTAATAACTTTTTTAGTGCAGTCTTTCAGAAAACAAGCTATACCACGATCGATTCGTATGTTTATCCTATTTCGATCGTATATAGCGGTAAATATGCACGCAGAACAGTTTTCGAGATATAAGCGAAAAACTAAAGTTATAAATTTTAGCGATTTTTTTTTAATTTTAAAAGTTTGCCGCTTAATAACTTTTTTCGTACAGTCTTTCAGAAAACAAGCTATACCATGATCGATTCGTTTTTTTGTCCTCTTTCGATCGTATATAGCGGTATATGTGCACGCGGAATAGTTTTCAAGATATAAGCAAAAAACTAAAGTTATAAACTAGAGCGATTTTTTTTAATTTTAAAAGTTTTCCACTTAATAACTTTTTTCGTACAGTCTTTCAGAAAACAAGCTATACCACGATCGATTCGTATTTTTATCCTCTTTCGAGCGATTTTTTTTAATTTTAAAAGTTTGCCGCTTAATAACTTTTTTCGTACAGTCTTTCAGAAAACAAGCTATACCATGATCGATTCGTTTTTTTGTTCTCTTTCGATCGTATATAGCGGTATATGTGCACGCGGAATAGTTTTCAAGATATAAGCAAAAAACTAAAGTTATAAATTAGAGCGATTTTTTTTAATTTTAAAAGTTTTCCACTTAATAACTTTTTTCGTACAGTCTTTTAGAAAACAAGCTATACCACGATCGATTCGTTTTTTTGTCCTCTTTCGATCGTATATAGCGGTATATGTGCACGCGGAATAGTTTTCAAGATATAAGCAAAAAACTAAAGTTATAAATTAGAGCGATTTTTTTTAATTTTAAAAGTTTTCCACTTAATAACTTTTTTCGTACAGTCTTTCAGAAAACAAGCTATACCACGATCGTTTCGTATTTTTATCCTCTTTCGAGCGATTTTTTTTAATTTTAAAAGTTTGCCGCTTAATAACTTTTTTTGTACAGTCTTTCAGAAAACAAAGTATACAACGATCGATTCATATTTTAATCCTCTTTCGATCTTATATAGCGGTATATGTGCACGCGGAATAGTTTTCGAGATATAAGATATAGTTATGCGCTTACATCTCGGAAACTATTTTGCGTGCACATACACCGCTATATGCGATCGAAAGAGGATGAAAATACGAATCCATCGTGGTATAGTTTGTTTTCTGAAAGACTGTACGAAAAAAGTTATTAAGCGGCAAACTTTTAAAATTAAAAAAAATCGCTCAAATTTATTACTTTAGTTTTTCGCTTATATCTCGAAAACTATTCCGCGTGCACATATACCGCTATATAAGATCGAAAGAGGATTAAAATATGAATCGATCGTGGTATAGTTTGTTTTCTGAAAAACTGTACGAAAAAAGTTATTAAGCGGCAAACTTTTAAAATTAAAAAAAAATCGCTCAAATTTATAACTTTAGTTTTTCGCTTATATCTCGAAAACTATTCCGCGTGTACATATACCGCTGTATACGATCGAAAGAGAGCAAAAATACGAATCGATCGCGGTATAGTTTGTTATCTGAAAGACTGTACGAAAAACGTTATTAAGCGGCAAACTTTTAAAATTAAAAAAAAATCGCTCAAACTTATTACTTTAGTTTTTCGCTTATATCTCGAAAACTATTCCGCGTGCACATATACCGCTATATAAGATCGAAAGAGGATTAAAATATGAATCGATCGTGGTATAGCTTGTTTTCTGAAAAACTGTACGAAAAAAGTTATTAAGCGGCAAACTTTTAAAATTAAAAAAAAATTCGCTCAAATTTATAACTTTAGTTTTTCGCTTATATCTCGAAAACTATTCCGCGTGTACATATACCGCTGTATACGATCGAAAGAGAACAAAAATACGAATCGATCGTGGTATAGTTTGTTTTCTGAAAGACTGTACGAAAAACGTTATTAAGCGGCAAACTTTTAAAATTAAAAAAAATCGCTCAAATTTATAACTTTAGTTTTTCGTTATATCTCGAAAACTATTTCGCGTGCACATATACCGCTATATACGATCGAAAGAGGATAAAAATACAAATCGATCGTGGTATAGCTTGTTTTCTGAAAGACTGTACGAAAAAAGTTATTAAGCGGCAAACTTTTAAAATTAAAAAAAACCGCTCAAATTTATAACTTTAGTTTTTTGCTTATATCTTGAAAACTATTCCGTGTGCACATATACCGCTATATACGATCGAAAGAGGACAAAAATACGAATCGATCGTGGTACAGCTTTTTTTCTGAAAGACTGTACGGAAAAAGTTATTAAGCGGCAAACTTTTAAAATTAAAAAAAAATCGCTCGAAAGAGGCTAAAAATACGAATCGATCGTGGTATAGCTTGTTTTCTAAAAGAATGTACGAAAAAAGTTATTAAGTGGCAAACTTTTAAAATTAACAAAAATCGCTCTAATTTATAACTTTACTTTTTCTATTGTCGTTCTGGTAGTAGAAGTTTTTTTTCAAGTGTACCACCTTTCCAAATAGTTGTTTGCTATGGTAGCCACTTGCTGCCCTTCGATGTGTTGATTTAACAATGATGGGGAACGTAGTTTTGGTGATGGAGGAATAAGATATCGGGTCTAATTTTGTTCTAGTTACTGCTACTTTTTCGTCTTTTTCTGCTTCATTAAATTGTATAAGGCGTGACACAAACGTCTTAAGATGCCCTTCGACTGTAGCTACAGATAATATTAAATCAAAGCTATTGCCTGTTTGTAATATAATTTAGGATTTTGTTGAACTTAAAGAAAAAAATTGTTTATTTGTTTTTGTTAACACACCTACTAACACTGACATAACACACCCAACAAAGCTTCTTGAAATTAGTTATATATAGTCTGCACTTAAAGTCTTCAAAATTCCCGATAGTATTTATTCGTTATCCAGTCATTATGAAGACCATACCAATCACTGAAACATACCTTCTCTTGTTTTATTGTTTAGTTCTTCGTAACCTACAGTTGTGTCTTCTTCTTTCTTGGATTAATTCCCTTTGAATGCAAGTTGTATTTTGTTGATCATTAGTCCACCTCACGATGTTCCAAATTTCTGCCGTTCAGAAATTCTAACAATAAAACTTTATTTAATTTTTTTGCAATTCTACCTTATTTCATCTTGCACCTAGTCGTACAATTTATAAATTTTTCTTTTACATACGCATATGCTGGAATTTTCTTGCAAAACCACAGCATATCACATTTTTATAACAATTTAACAATTAATTTCACTAGCACTATATTTGTCTCTTTCTTGAGAACCTGCAGAAAACCTGATTATATTGCTTTTAAATGCCAAGGGTTTCACCTCTGTACACCCTGTGCTGTTGATGAGTTAGGTATGAATGTTAATGCGCTGTGCCTTGCATGTTTTTAATTATTTTATAATTTTAGTCCCAGCCAGGGGTTGAACCAGTGATCTTCATAAATCAATTAAAATTTTACTTTTTCAGCTTTGGTTCATTTTTAATTTAACTTTTATTAAGAAAAATTATTTTTCAAATGTACGCGGACGTTTTCCAAAAAAAAAAAAAAAACAAGAAAAATTAGACGCTGGCAGAATGTAATGCTCTTTTTCAGGACCGCCAAATCCATCTTCAGCATTCTTTGGATCCAACACCTTGATTTGCGTATATTGTAAATGTTTTCCATTTAACCAACCAATCAATATTAATTTGGTTTGACGAAATTCATACACAACGCAAAGCATTTCTTTTGTTGTTTTCTCTACAACACGTCTTATACATTTGTTGAAATTTTGTACTACACCGTCGGTATAGTCACGAAATGAAAATTTTATAGTCGAGGAGAAGAAAACAAACTTTTGGAAAACTTTTTTTTGTTTTGGCAAACTTTTTTCAGAGTTGCATGGAAATTACTTTTTCCTATGCGTGTGAGCATGTTTTTTTTTGAGAGTGTATTAGTGCCACGTGCTTTCATGTTTTACATTAAAAAAAGGTAAACAAAATATAGCATTTTTTATTTAGATCTCCATTCGTTAATTTAATTTTAATTTTAATACAAAAAAAAAGAATTAAAAGCCTACAGATGATAGCTTCAAATTTTGCAACTGCCACTTTTAATAATTAAGAAATAAAGGTGCTACACATCAAGCTATTTAGAGTAATTTTTCGCCTATATCTCGAAAACTATTGCGCGTGCACATATACCGCTATATACGATCGAAAGAGGACAAAAATACGAATCGATCGTGGTATAGCTTGTTTTTTGAAAGACTGTACTAAAAAAGTTATTAAGCGGCAAACTTTTAAAATTAAAAAAAATCGCTCAAATTTATAACTTTAGTTTTTTGCTTATATCTTAAAAACTATTCCGCGTGCACATATACCGCTATATACGATCGAAAGAGGACAAAAATACGAATCGATCGTGGTATAGCCTGTTTTCTGAAAGACTGTACGAAAAAAGTTATTAAGCGGCAAACTTTTAAAATTAAAAAAAATCGCTCGAAACAGGATAAAAATACGAATCGATCGTGGTATAGCTTGTTTTCTGAAAGACTGTACGAAAAAAGTTATTAAGCGGCAAAGTTTTAAAATTAAAAAAAAAATCGCTCAAATTTATAACTTTAGTTTTTTGGTTATATCTTGAAAACTATTCCGCGTGCACATATACCGCTATATACGATCGAAAGAGGATTAAAATATGAATCGATCGTGGTATAGCTTGTTTTCTGAAAAACTGTACGAAAATAGTTATTAAGCGGCAAACTTTTAAAATTAAAAAAAATCGCTCATATTTAAAACTTTAGTTTTTCGCTTATATCTCGAAAACTATTTCGCGTGCACATATACCGCTATATACGATCGAAAGAGGATAAAAATACGAATCGATCGTGGTATAGCTTGTTTTCTAAAAGACTGTACGAAAAAAGTTATTAAGCGGCAAACTTTAAAAATTAAAAAAAAAATCGCTCAAATTTATAACCTTAGTTTTTTGCTTATATCTTGAAAACTATTCCGCGTGCACATATACCGCTATATAGGATCGAAAGAGGACAAAAATACGAATGGATCGTGGTATAGCCTGTTTTCTGAAAGACTGTACGAAAAAAGTTATTAAGCGGCAAACTTTTAAAATTAAAAAAAATCGCTCGAAAGAGGATAAAAATAGGAATCGATTGTGGTATAGCTTGTTTTCTGAAAGACTGTACGAAAAAAGTTATTAAGCGGCAAACTTTTAAAATTAAAAAAAATCGCTCAAATTTATAACTTTAGTCTTTTGCTTATATCTCGGAAACTATTCCGCGTGCACATATACCGCTATATACGATCGAAAGAGAATAAAAATACGAATCGATCGTGTTATAGCTTGTTTTCTGAAAAACTGTACGAAAAAAGTTATTAAGCGGCAAACTTTTAAAATTAAAAAAAAATCGCTCAAATTTATAACTTTAGTTTTTTGCTTATATCTTGAAAACTATTCCGCGTGCAAATATACCGCTATATACGATCGAAAGAGGATTAAAATATGAATCGATCGTGGTATAGCTTGTTTTCTGAAAAACTGTACGAAAATAGTTATTAAGCGGCAAACTTTTAAAATTAAAAAAAATCGCTCAAATTTAAAACTTTAGTTTTTCGCTTATATGTCGAAAACTATTTCGCGTGCACATATACCGCTATATACGATCGAAAGAGGATAAAAATACGAATCGATCGTGGTATAGCTTGTTTTCTAAAAGACTGTACGAAAAAAGTTATTAAGCGGCAAACTTTAAAAATTAAAAAAAAAATCGCTCAAATTTATAGCTTTAGTTTTTCGCTTATATCTCGAAAACTATTCTGCGTGCACATATACCGCTATGTACAATCGAAAAAGGATAAAAATATAAATCGATCGTGGTATAGTTTGTTTTCTGAAAGACTGTACGAAAAAAGTTATCAAGCGGCAAACTTTTAAAATTAAAAAAAATCGCTCAAATTTATAACTTTAGTTTTTTGCTTATATCTCGAAAACTATTTCGCGTGCACATATACCGCTATATACGATCGAAAGAGGACAAAAATACGAATCGATCGTGGTATAGTTTGTTTTCTGAAAGACTGTACGAAAAAAGTTATTATGCGGCACACTTTTAAAATTAAAAAAAATCGCTCAAATTTAAAACTTTAGTTTTTCGTTATATCTCGAAAACTGTTTCGCGTGCACATATACCGCTATATACGATAGAAAGAGGACAAAAATACGAATCGATCGTGGTATAGTTTGTTTTCTGAAAGACTGTACGAAAAAAGTTATTAAGCGGCTAACTTTTAAAATTAAAAAAAAATCGCTCAAATTTATAACCTTAGTTTTTTGCTTATATCTTGAAAACTATTCCGCGTGCACATATACCGCTATATAGGATCGAAAGAGGACAAAAATACGAATGGATCGTGGTATAGCCTGTTTTCTGAAAGACTGTACGAAAAAAGTTATTAAGCGGCAAACTTTTAAAATTAAAAAAAATCGCTCGAAAGAGGATAAAAATAGGAATCGATCGTGGTATAGCTTGTTTTCTGAAAGAATGTACGAAAAAAGTTATTAAGCGGCAAACTTTTAAAATTAAAAAAAATCGCTCAAATTTATAACTTTAGTTTTTCGCTTATATCTCGGAAACTATTCCGCGTGCACATATACCGCTATATACGATCGAAAGGGAATAAAAATATGAATCGATCGTGGTATAGCTTGTTTTTTGAAAAACTGTACGAAAAAAGTTATTAAGCGGCAAACTTTTAAAATTAAAAAAAATCGCTCAAATTTATAACTTTAGTTTTTTGCTTATATCTTGAAAACTATTCCGCGTGCACATATACCGCTATATACGATCGAAAGAGGATTAAAATATGAATCGATCGTGGTATAGTTTGTTTTCTGAAAAACTGTAGGAAAAAAGTTATTAAGCGGCAAACTTTTAAAATTAAAAAAAAATCGCTCAAATTTATAACTTTAGTTTTTCGCTTATATCTCGAAAACTATTTCGCGTGCACATATACCGCTATTTACGATCGAAAGAGGATAAAAATACGAATAGATCGTGGTATAGCTTGTTGTCTAAAAGACTGTACGAAAAAAGTTATTAGGCGGCAAACTTTTAAAATTAAAAAAAAATCGCTTAAATTTATAACTTTAGTTTTTCGCTTATATCTCGAAAACTATTCCGCGTTCACATATACCGCTATATATGATCGAAAGACGACAAAAATACGAATCGATCGTGGTATAGTTTGTTTTCTAAAAGACTGTACGAAAAATATTGTTAAGCGGATAACTTTTAAAATTAAAAAAAATCGCTCAAATTTATAACTTTAGTTTTTCGCTTATATCTCGAAAAGTATTTCGCGTGCACATATACAGCTACATACGATAGAAAGAGAACAAAAATACGAATCGATAGTGGGATAGTGTGTTTTCTGAAAGACTGTACGAAAAAAATTATTATGCGGCAAACTTTTAAAATTAAAAAAAAATCGCTCAAATTTATAACTTTAGTTTTTCGCTTATATCTCGAAAACTATTTCGCGTGCACATATACCGCTATAAACGATATAAAGAGGACAAAAATACGAATCGATAGTGGTATAGCTTGTTTTCTAAAAGACTGTACGAAAAAAGTTATTAGGCGGCAAACTTTTAAAATTAAAAAAGATCGCTCAAATTTATAAATAAAAGTATTCTGCGTGCACATATACCGCTATATACAATCGAAAGAGGATAAAACTACGAATCGATCGTGGTATAGTTTGTTTTCTGAAAGACTGTACGAAAAAAGTTATTAAGCGGCAAACTTTTAAAATTAAAAAAAATTGCTCAAATTTATAACTTTAGTTTTTCGCTTATATCTCGAAAACTATTCCGCGTGCACATGTACCGCTATATACGATCGATAGAAGACAAAAATACGAATCGATCGTGGTATAGTTTGTTTTCTGAAAGACTGTACGAAAAAAGTTATTATGCGGCAAACTTTTAAAATTAAAAAAAATCGCTCAAATTTATAACTTTAGTTTTTCGCTTATATCTCGAAAACTATTTCGCGTGCACATATACCGCTACATGCGATAGAAAGTGGACAAAAATACGAATCGATAGTGGGATAGTGTGTTTTCTGAAAGACTGTACGAAAAAAGTTATTAAGCGGCAAACTTTTAAAATTAAAAAAGATCGCTCAAATTTATAACTAAAACAATTCTGCGTGCACATATACCGCTATATACAATCGAAAGAGGATAAAAATACGAATCGATCGTGGTATAGTTTGTTTTCTGAAAGACTGTACGAAAAAAGTTATTAAGCGGCAAACTTTTAAAATTAAAAAAAATCGCTCAAATATATAACTTTAGTTTTTCGCTTATATCTCGAAAACTATTCCGCGTGCACATATACCGCTATATACGCTCGATAGAGAACAAAAATACGAATCGATCGTGGTATAGCTTGTTTTCTAAAAGACTGTACGAAAAAAGTTATTATGCGGCAAACTTTTAAAATTAAAAAAAATCGCTCAAATTTATAACTTTAGTTTTTTGCTTATATCTTGAAAACTATTCCGTGTGCACATATACCGCTAAATACGATAGAAAGAGGACAAAAATACGAATCGATCGTGGTATAGTTTGTTTTCTGAAAGACTGTACGATAAAATTTTTTAGCGGCAAACTTTTAAAATTAAAAAAATTGCTCAAATTTATAACTTTAGTTTTTCGCTTATATCTCGAAAACTATTCCGCGTGCACATATACCGCTACATACGATAAAAAGAGGATAAAAGTACGAATCGATTGCGGAATAGTTTGTTTTCTAAAAGACTGTACGAAAAAAGTTATTAAGCGGCAAACTTTTAAAATTAAAAAAAAAATCGCTCAAATTTATAACTTTTGTTTTTCGCTTGTATCTCGAAAACTATTATGCGTGCACATATACCCTTATGTACAATCGAAAGAGGATAAAAATACGAGTCCATCGTGGTATAGCTTGTTTTCTGAAAGACTGTACGAAAAAAGTCATTAAGCGGCAAACTTTTAAAATTAAAAAAAAATCGCTCAAATTTATAACTTTAGTGTTTCGCTTATATCCCGAAAACTATTCCGCGTGCACATATACCGCTATACACGAACGAAAGAGAACAAAAATACGAATTGATCGTGGTACAGTTTGTTTTCTGAAAGACTGTACGAAAAAAGTTATTAAGCGTCAAACTTTTAAAATTAAAAAAAATCGCTCAAATTTATAACTTTAGTTTTTCGCTTATATCTCGAAAACTGTTCCGCGTGCACATATACCGCTATAGACAATCGAAAGAGGATAAAAAAAGAATCGATCGTGGTATAGCTTGTTTTCTGAAAGACTGTACGAAAAAAGTTATTAAGCGGAAAACTTTTAAAATTTTAAAAAATCGCTCAAATTTATAACTTTAGTTTTTTGCTTATATCTTGAAAACTATTCCGCGTGCACATATACCGCTATATACGATCGAAAGAGGACAAAAATACGAATCGATCGTGGTATAGCTTGTTTTCTAAAAGACTATAAAAAAAGTTATTAAGTGGCAAACTTTTAAAATGAACGAAAATCGCTCTAATTTATAACTTTAGTTTTTCTATTGTTGTTCTGGTAGTAAAAGTTTTTTTTTTCATGTGTACTACCTTTCCAAACGGTTGTTTGTATGGTAGCCACTTGCTGCTCTTCGATGTGTTGGTTTAACAATGATGGGGAACGTAGTTTTGGTGATGGAGGAATAGGATATCGTATCCAATTTTGTTGTAGTTACTGCTACTTTTTCGTCTTTTTCTGCTTAATTAAATTGTATAAGGCGTGACACAAACGTCTTAAGATGCCCTTTGACTGTAGCCACAGATAATATTAAATCAAAGCTATTGCATGTTTGTAATATAATTTAGGATTTTGTTGAATTTAAAGAATAAAAAATTGTTTATTTGTTTTTGTTAACACACCTACTAACACTTGACATAACACACCCAAAAAAGCTTCTTAAAATTTGTTATATATAGTCTGCACTTAAAGTCTTGAAAATTCCCGATAGTATTTATTCGTTATCAAGTCATTATGAAGACCATACCAATCACCGAAACGTACCTTCTCTTGTTTCATTGTTTAGTTCTTCGTATCCTACAGTTGTTTCTTCTTCTTTCTTGGATTAATTCCCTTTGAATGCAAGTTGTATTTTGTTGGTCATTAGTCCACCTCACGATGTTCCAAATTTCTGCCGTTCAGAAATTCTAACAATAAAACTTTATTTAATTTTTTTGCAATTCTACCTTATTTCATCGTGCACCTAGTCGTACAATTTATAATTTTTTCTTTTACATATGCATATGCTGGAATTTTCTTGCAAAACCACAGCATATCACATTTTTATAACAATTTAACAATTAATTTCACTAGCACTATATTTGTCTCTTTCTTGAGAAATGCAGAAAACCTGATTATATTGCTTTTTAAATGCCAAGGGTTTCACCTCTGTACACTGTTGATGAGTTAGGTATGAATGTTAATGCGCTGTGCCTTGCGTGTTCTTAAATTATTTTATAATTTTAGTCCCAGTCAAGGGTTAAACCAGTAATCTTCATAAATCAATTAAAATTTTACTTTTTCAGCTTTTGTTCATTTTTAATTTAACTTTTATCAAGGAAAATTATTTTTCAAATGAACGCGGACGTTTTCCAAAAAAAAAACGAGAAAAATTAGACGCTGGCAGAATGTAATGCTGCATTTTCAGGACTGCCAAATCCATCTTCAGCATTCTTTGCATCCAACACCTTGATTTGCGTACATTGTAAATATTATCCATTTAACCAACTAATCAACATTAATTTGGTTTGACGAAATTCATACACAACTCAAAGCATTTCTTTTGTTGTTTTCTCTGCAACACGTCTTGTACATTTGTAACAACTTTGTACTACGCCGTCGGTATAGTCACAAAATGCAAATTTTATAGTCGAGGAGAAGAAAACAAACTTTTTGGCAAACTTTTTTTTTTGTTTCGGCAGACTTTTTTCAGAGTTCAATGGAAATTACTTTACCCTATGCGTGTGAGCATATTTTTTTTTTTTTTTTGAGAGTGCATTAGTGCCACGTGCTTTCATGTTTTACATAAAAAAATGTAAAACAACTGAGACAAAATATAGCATTTTTTATTTAGATCTCCATTCGTTAATTTAATTTTAATACAAAAAAAAAAAAGAATTAAAAGCCTACAGATGATAGAATCAAATTTTGCAACTGTCACTTTTGATAATAAGGAAATAAAGGTGCTACACATCAAGCTATTTAGAGTAATTTTTCGCTTATATCTCGAAAACTATTTCGCGTGCACATATACCGCTATATACGATTGAAAGAGGACAAAAATACGAACCGATCGTGGTAAAGTTTGTTTTCTGAAAGACTGTAAAAAAAAAGTTATAAAGCGGCAAACTTTTAAAATTAAAAAAAAAATCGCTCAAATTTATAACTTTAGTTTTTTGCTTATATCTTGAAAACTATTCCGCGTGCACATATACCGCCATATACGACCGAAAGAGGACAAAAATACGAATCGATCGTGCTATAGCTTGTTTTCTGAAAGACTGTACGAGAAAAGTTATAAAGCGGCAAACTTTTAAAATTAAAAAAATCGCTCGAAAGACGATAAAAATACGAATCGATCGTGGAATAGCTTGTTTTCTGAAAGACTGTACGAAAAAAGTTATTAAGCGGCAAACTTTTAAAATTAAAAAAAATCGCACAAATTTATAACTTTAGTTTTCGCTTATATTTCGAAAACTATTCCACGTGCACATAAACCTCTATAAGCGACCAAAAGAGGATAAAAAGGTTGACCATTTTTCCGAGTTACGAGGCTCTGAAATTTTTATAGTTTTTTAAATATTGGCATCAAATCTAGGTTACGGACGCAGCTTAACAACACTATGATACAAATGTTAAAAAAAAAATATATTCAGGGGTTCTCATACACAAATTCTGTTTTGTTGGAGTCCATGGAAAACGAAAATAGGTTTGGTTTTTTTAAGTCACTTCGAAAAGTGATTTTATAACGGTAAATGTGGAGAAAAACGCGTTTTCTTAGATTTTCTGTTTTAAATGGGCATAACTTCTTTTTTTTACAACGGATTTCTATTATTTTCTCTACTTTTAGACGGTGCAAATATTCTCTTTCAAACAGCATATACGTTTCTAAAATCAGGTAAGAAATGGCTAAGTGACAGTGGTTGAAATATAAAAAAAAACGCATCAAAAAACAAAAAAGTTTTTCACCGGGTTCTAGGCTGCTTATGAGATACCAAACAATGTATTTATTTATTACTATGAGAAAGAAAAATTAATTAGCTTTCAGAAATGGGTAATAGCTTTAAAATCGGTTAAAAAATGGATGACTTATGCAATTTTTTGTGTTTTAACTTTTGGGTTGTTTATTTAAAAATAACATTTATTTCTTTGCTTTTTATAAACTTCGCTGTCAGTATCACGCTTTAAAGACCAGCAGTAGTTAGAAAGCATGCTGATTTTATTTTTTCCTATGTTCAATTTTAGATATTTCCTGGTAAAATCTTTCACCTTGCTCATCACTCATCCGTCCTAAATTTAGTGGAAATCTTTTCAAATGAGCATGTAGTTAGTGTAGTTTTATTGACATTTTGCAACCCATTGCATTGTAGGCAGAAAGCCTATTATTTACTATCTGCTCATAATTTTCACTTTTTGTGTTTCCAAGAAAATTTTCGCACACTGAGACGATACCATTCCATACATTTTTTTAAAGATTCATTTATTGTATGAAATTGTCATCTTTTACCAATTTTCGTATTTGGGGGCCAATAAAGATACCTGTTGATTACACACAAATTAGTTTTAATTTTACATGTGTTCATAATATATTTTTTACTTTCTTTTAATTTTCCGCTCTTAATTCGAGGAAAAATCTGTTCAAGGTATTTGAATGCAGCTCCATTTTTATCAAGGGCTTTCACGAATTGCTTTACTAAGCCCAACTTTATGTGCAACGGAGGTAAAATAATGTCTGTTGGATTTACTAACGGGATGTTTATACTATTATTTTCACCAATAATAGCTGTTGTACGTGGTTTCCAGTCTCTTTGTATTAAATGCTTAGAAGAATCTCGGCTGTCCCATTCCCAAAAATAGCAGGGATACTTTGTGTTACCACCTTGCAAGCCATTCAAAATTGTTAGTACTTTCAAATCAGCCACAATTAGCCACTTGTTCGTAGTATAACCTAAGGCATTTAGTATTAGAGACAAACTATCATACGTTTCTTTGATGTTTGTAGCGTAAGCCAACTGCATTGAAGGGAGCGATCCATCGTTATGCAATAGCACTGCCTTTATACCTTGAAATAGAAGATAAGCATATATAAGTAAAATAAAAGGAACTATATAAAAAGTAATTATATTACTTTTTGTTGAACCATCAATAAATAATCTCCAATCTTGAGGAACATGACTATATCCAAGTTGTTCAAACAATTTATTCACATCATTGCAGTAAGCCAAATCACTAGTTTCATTGCTTTCGTTGAATAGTGATCCAAACAAACTGGTTTCCTCGGTCCTGCGAAATGTAATGTTAACATTTTCTTGCAAATAGTTCCACTGTTTAAGTCTTGAAAAGTTCGGTTTGTCTTTTCGACAATTCTAAATTCCGAACTAGATTATTGAATTCGCCTTGGGACATAAAGTGTTGGCTTTTAAATTGCCTTTCGGAAGGAGCATATTCTAATTGGGGGCTTACAACATGGCTTGGAGATGACTTAAACTCAGTTAAATCTTGTGATATTCTTTCTGGAACAACGTCGTTTTTCTGACGCGATACAGTCTTAATTACACTATCAACATTTGCGTATTTCATATGTTGTCTTATTTTAAAATAATATCCTCTTGTTTTCGTTAAACAGAAATAGCAATTATTTGGTCTATGCACACGTAGTGGAAGCCAGTTTACCGGTTCGAGAAATGGCAATACAAAAGAGCCATCTGGACAATTTTTCCAGGATCTTAGTGTTGCGCAACAAGACGAACAACAAATCAATGGTATATACCATTTTCCCTGTTCTAAGGGACGACTAAAATATTTTTCATAAAGGGGAATAATATGCTTATTTACCGACACATCTATTTTATGTCGTTTATTCACAAACAATCCACATATAAGACAAAAGTTGTTCCTTTTTTTATGTAAACTTTAATAATAACACTTTGTATTAGTTCACTTATTAAGTATATTTGCACCAAAATCACTCCGATGGTTATTGTTCACTTACAAAAATTAAACTGTGGCACTTTCGCAACCGCTATTGTAGGCAGTATTTGTCTTTACATGTTGAACCCATTAGTTAAAAAATAACAGTTTTTGTAAGTCATAAAAAAAGAAAAGTTCAGAATGTGTGTTTTTTAAGTCGGACCTAAACAGGTAAAATGGCTTAATTAGTTGCTATTTTTACTGTATGAAATACTCTTTTTTAAACACTCCCCTTTCTGTACTCAAACAGTTACAATGGACATTAATGGGTTAATTAGAATTTGTTTTTAGGCTAAATCTTGTTGTGGTTGGTGGGTTTTCAAAAAAAATGTGCAGGTCAAAATTGCATAAGTCATTTATTTTAATAAATTTCTAAATAAAACCAAAAGGTTAAAACACAAAAAATTGCATATGTCATTCATTTTTTAACCAATTTTATTGTTGTTACCCATTTCTGAAAGCTAATTAATTATCCTTTCTCATTATAATAAAAGAATATATTGTTTGGTATCTCATAAGCAGCCTAGAGCCCGGTGAAAAAACTTTTTGTTTTTTAATGCTTTTTTTCACATTTCAAACACTGTAACTTAGGCAATAGTCAATCGATTTTAAAAATATATGTCTTGTGTAAAAGATAATACTCACACCTTCTAAAAATTGGAAAAAAAAAATAATAGAAATCTGTTGTAAAACGAAGAAGTTATGCCTGTTTAAATCTGAAAATATAAGAATACGCGTTTTTCTCTACATTTACCGTTATAAAACCACTTTTCGATGTGACCTAAAAAAACCAACAAAACAAAATTTGTATATGAGAACCCCTGAATAATTTTGGTGTTTCACAGTGTAATTAAAAAAAAGTTGTCTACAGGGTGTAAAATTTAATTTTAAGCAAAAAATGTTAAATTTAAAATTTGAGGCTGAACCTTAGTGTCGGTGTTACTTGCCCTTAAATCTTGTTTGAGCAAGTACTACATACATACATACCTATGTACTTATAAAAAAATGTTTTTATTATAAAAAGGGAGCAATTACATACATATAAAGAATATAATAAAGAAATTGTAAATTAAAGCAGACAATTATTTGTTTCTATTAACTTATTTTTTCTATGAAAATAATGGAAATTTCTCTATTCAATTATTCAAAATAAAATTTTATTTAACCCAAATATGGGTTTCTCTTTACATTTATTTTATATTTAGTAAAACACAGTGTTTAAAGTACACGAAAAAGCAGTGTAATTATATTTGTTTATAAAAAATACGTTTTTTTAATTTGTTCATAGACAAAATAAAAAGCATTCGAATAGCAAGTTCTATATTGATCTTTTTACGTGTTGAATACCCCACCCTTAAGATAAATTTGTTTTATTAATTTTTATTTAATTGGAAGTAGTAGATCTTAATAAAATAAAAAGTTGTAAGAGGCTTTGAAAAAATAATCTTAAGAAGGAAAAGTTGTTGATAATTCTTGCAAAAAACCGATTTCAAAGCAGACATTTAAAAGAGAAATTAATATAATAATGCACAATTTGTCTAATTTTCAAGAGTTTGACTGTAACGGTTTCAAAGATAGGGCCATACTTGTATAGGTCAAATTACATCAGTTATAAGAATATCCTTTAAATTTTAATTTCAAGTTTGCTGCTTGTAATAGCGGTTCTGTGCAAATGTCATTCAACTGTCTACAGCAGTTCACCAGTTTGGTCATATACATAAAATAACAGCAATTATTGTAATACCCTATAATTTGTAATTTTAAATATATAGACTTCTTAATATACCAGACAAAGTAGTGGATATTCTGTTCAATTTTCAAGTGTTTGTATGTATCGGTTTAAATGATAGGGCAATATAGGTCAATTTAATTCAAATATTGGAATACTCGATATATACCATCTTATATATAAAAACTTAGGAAGTCCGTAACTTCGAAACTAAGGGTTGCCGCCAATTTTATCACTTCACATTTTTTGCTTAAAATTGCATTTTGCACCCACTTTTTTATTTTGGAGCGGTGCCCGTAAACTTGATTTGATCCTTGCAAGTAGAATTTTTTGCAAAAATTGAAATTTTTGCTGAAAAATTAATCAATGGGGTAATAAATGTTTTATTTTGCAAAAATGGGGTTTTTTAGAAAACTTTTAAATTGGAATTTTTAATAGCGGTAAGTTATTGTTTGTGAATTTTCAGTTTTATATGGAATTTGAAATTTTGTATTGCAAGTAGAATTTTTAATAAGTTTTCAAAATATTATATTTTTAGAAATGAATTTGATTTTCAAAACGTAAAAATATATATTAATATGTTGCCTATAAAATATTTTGATATGTGGCTGAAAATATGTCTAATTATGCACTCTAATATACAGTGTATATATATATATATATGTTTAGTTAAACGGATATGCGCATATTTAATTTCTATTTGTTACTTACTATCAAAAACTAAACATATACTGCCTAGGCATACAAATTAATTTTGGTATCAAATTTGTTTTAAAATAAATTTTGCAGAATTTGTTTAAAATACTTAGAAAAAACGAACTTATATTTTTGAGCGATTTTTTTTAATTTTAAAAGTTTGCCGCTTAATATCTTTTTTCGTACAGTCTTGCAGAAAAGAGACTATACCACGTTCGATTCGTATTTTTCTCCTCTTTCGATCGTATATAGCGGTATATGTGCACGCGGAATAGATTTCGAGATATAAGCGAAAAACTAAAGTTATAAATTTGAGCGATTTTTTTTTTAATTTTAAAAGTTTGCCGCTTAATAACTTTTTTCGTATAGTCTTTCAGAAAACAAACTATGCCACGATCGATTCGTATGTTAGTCCTCTTTCAATCGTATGTAGCGGTATATGTGCACGCGGAATAGTTTTCGAAAAACTAAAGTTATAAATTTGAGCGATTTTTTTTTTTAATTTTAAAAGTTTGCCGCTTAACAACTTTTTTCGTACAGTCTTTCAGAAAACAAACTATGCCACGGTCAATTCGTATTTATGTCCTCTTTCGATCGTATATAGTGGTATATGTGCACGCGGAATAGTTTTCGAGATATAAGCGAAAAACTAAAGTTATAAATTTGAGCGATTTTTTTTAATTTTAAAAGTTTGCCGCTTAATAACTTTTTTCGTACAGTCTTTCAGAAAACAAACTATACCACGATCGATTCGTATTTTTGTCGTCTTTCGATCGTATATAACGGTATATTTGCACGCGGAATAGTTTTCGAAAAACTAAAGTTATAAATTTGAGCGATTTTTTTTAATTTTAAAAGTTTGCCGCTTAATAACATTTTTCGTACAGTCTTTCAGAAAACAAACTATATCACGATGGATTCGTATTTTTTCCTATTTCGATCGTATATAGCGGTATATGTCCACGCGGAATAGTTTTCGAGATATAAGCGAAAAACTAAAGTTATAAGTTTGAGCGATTTTTTTTAATTTTAAAAGTTCGCCGCTTAATAACTTTTTTCGTACAGTCTTTCAGAAAACAAATTTTACCACGATCGATTCGTATTTTTGTCCTCTTTCAATCGTATATAGCTGTATATGTGCACGCGCAATAGTTTTCGAGATATAAGAGAAAAATTACTCTAAATAGCTTGATGTGTAGCACCTTTATTTCTTAATTATCAAAAGTGACAGTTGCAAAATTTGATTCTATCATCTGTAGGCTTTTAAATCTTTTTTTTTTTGTATTTAAATTAAAATTAAATTAACGAATGGAGATCTAAATAAAAAATGCTATATTTTGTCTCAGTTTGCTTACATTTTTTTTATGTAAAACATAAAAGCACGTGGCACTAATGTAAGGAACCTCCGGTTATCCGGGTTTGAAGCTGGGGTTTATTCAGCTGTCCAGGGTTCTATACATAAAATAACAATCTCGATATTTCTTTTCAAATTTTTTATGAACTTTATTGGTTCTAGAACTCCATTGGTTGTTTCGTTACTTTTATGTTGAGTACACTTAGCTTTTTTTATTTTTTTTCTAACTAAGAACAAGAATTTCTGGTGACCTTGTCGTGGTCCTACCTACTCCTACTCTTCACTCCTACTTATTTCTTTCTGGATGACAATCCAGTCCCTGCCTTCTTGATATCAATCAAGCCCTTCGACTTCTGGGTATAAACCTCTTAGAAGTCTCTATGCAAAACAACCCAGATATAAAACCAGTATCGGAACAAGTCGGATATAAATCATCCTTGCTCTGCCTTAGTACTCCTCTCTAAGGTTGGTATAAACCTAACCAATTTACTCACTACTCACACGGCCGTCACCACTAGTTAATTCTTGTTCTTTTACAAAATTGTTATTATTCACTTTATATTTTTAATTCACACTTGATTTTTTTTACACGTCTGCTATTGTTCGCCACCGCAGGGAAAAGAGAGCGATTTGTTTTCCTCCACGCCCTTTTATGCTTCTGTTCAACTACAAAACTGCATCTTTGTAGTTAATTGTATCAAACCGATTCATTTCATCTTGCCTTTATGCTGTTGCTTGTAGTTGGGTTTATCACGACATAACTTCTCTCTTCACTGTTGTGTTGCTGCCGTTACTCCATTCTCACTTTCTCTGCCGCATCCCACGCAGACTTCTCTGCCGTTGCTTCTGCCTGAAAAGAACATGATTATGTGACGGATGTGTATCCGCCCCTAACAGATGGATATAAATCCTTCTGCCCAGTTGTTTTTATTTTTAGTGTAGGTCAAAATTACTTAAATTTTGGCACCTTACACTAATACACTCTCAAAAAAAAAACATGCTCACACGCATAGCGAAAAGTAATTTCCATGCAACTCTGAAAAAAGTTTGCCAAAACAAAAAAAAACGTTTGCCAAAAAGTTCGTTTTCTTCTCCTCGACTATAAAATTTGCATTTCGTGACTATACCGACGGTGTAGTACAAAGTTGCAACAAATGTACAAGACGTGTTGTATAGAAGACAACAAAAGAAATGCTTTGAGTTGTGTGTGAATTTCGTCCAACCAAATTAATATTGATTAGTTGGTTAAATAGATGATATTTACAATATACGCAAATCAAGGTGTTGGATGCAAAGATTGCTGAAGATGGATTTGGCGGTCCTGAAAATGCAGCATTACATTCTGCCAGCGTATAATTTTCTTGTTTTCTTTGGAAAACGTCCGCGTACATTTGAAAAATAATTTTTCTTAATAAAAGTTAAATTAAAAATGAACCAAAGCCGAAAAATTAAAATTTATGAAGATCACTGGTTCAATCCCTGCCTGGGAGTAAAATTAAAAAACACGCAAGGCACAGCGCATTAACATTCATACCTAACTCATCAACAGTTGATATAATACTGGAACAGCATCTATAATGTTGTGAGAAAAACAAGTATGAATGATTAAAAATAAAATTTGTATTTCGTGACTGTTGTAGAGAAAACAACAAAAGAAATGCTTTGAGTTGGTTAACTGGTTAGTTGGTTAAATGGATAATATTTACAATATACGCAAATCAAGGTGTTGGATGCAATGCAGCATTACATTCTGCCAGCGTCTAATTTTTCTTGTTTTTTTTTTTTTGTTTGGAAAACGTCCGCGTACACTTGAAAAAAAATTTTTTCTTAATAAAAGTTAAATTAAAAATGAACCAAAGTAAAATTTTAATTGATTTATGAAGATCACTGGTTCAACCCCTGGCTGGGACTAAAATTATAAAATAATTTAAAAACACGCAAGGCACAGCGCATTAACATTCATACCTAACTCATCAACAACACAGGGTGTACGGAGGTGAAACCCTTAGCATTTAAAAAGCAATATAATCAGGTTTTCTGCAGGTTCTCAAGAAAGAGACAAATATAGTGCTAGTGAAATTAATTGTTAAATTGTTATAAAAATGTGATATGCTGTGGTTTTGCAAGAAAATTCCAGCATATGCATATGTAAAAGAAAAAATTATAAATTGTGCGACTAGGTGCACGATGAAATAAGTTAGAATTGCAAAAAAATTAAATAAAGTTTTATTGTTAGAAGTTCTGAACGGCAGAAATTTGGAACATCGTGAGGTGGACTAACGAATGCAAGTTGCATTCAAAGGGAATTAATCCAAGAAAGAAGAAGAAACAACTGTAGGATACGAAGAACTAAACAATAAAACAAGAGAAGGTACGTTTCGGTGATTGGTATGGTCTTCATAATGACTGGATAACGAATAAATACTATCGGGAATTTTGAAGACTTTAAGTGCAGACTATATACAGTCAACAAAAAAGAACTTGTACACTAACAAACTTAGAATATAGAGAATCAAATTGATAAAAATTTGCAAAGAAAATAAGTTTTATTAACAACACGGTAAATAAAAATTGTTCTTGCTAATACTGAAGAGAAAAATAACAACAAAAATATGTGCATATTCTTAGACAAAAAAAAAAACTTGTACACTTACTCTTTTCTTTGCACAAAAAGTCCCGTTACAAATTTTTTGCTCCAAAATTGAGTCGATCTTGTTAAATGTCAGTCAGTTTATGTGTTTCAAACTAATTGGTACATTGCATTTTCAAAAACTGTTAAAAAAATGGAGAAAAAATAAATTTCAAACGATTTAAAAGAATTAATTATTAACTTATGGAAGGAAAATAATTCAATACGCGAAATCGCGAGAATAGTTAAAAAACCACATAGTACTGTGCATTACGTCATAAAAGCCTTCCAAAAAAATAATTCTCTGGAAAGGCCCAGTGGAAGTGGTCGTCCTAAAAAAATTAATAATCCTCAGGTTGAACGAAAAATATGCTATTTAGTGAAAAAGGATCCAAGAATTTCTGCAGTAAATATTGCGAAAATGCTTAAAAGTTCAAAAATAGTTGATGTGACTCAACAGACGGTAAGAAATTTCCTCCACTCGAAAGATTTATATGGATACGCAGCTCGCAAAAAACCCCTTCTTTCAAAAAGAAAACGTCCAAAAACGCCTTATGTATGCAAGTGAGTTTTTGGACAAAGACAATGCTTTTTGGGAAACAGTAATTTTTACTGACGAATCCAAATTTAATATATATGGCAGTGACGGTCGAAAATTTGTATGGAGAAAAGAAGGGGAAGCTTTAAATCCACGTAATGTGACACATACTGTTAAACACGGTGGTGGAAATGTAATGGTGTTAGGAGCTATGAGTGCAAACGGAGTGGGAAACCTTGTTTTTGTAGAAGGAAACATGAATAAAACGGATTATTTAAATATTTTAAAAAGTAATTTGGTTCAATATGCACAAAAAATGGGTTTAGCTGATAACTTTTCATTTGTCCAAGATAACGATCCAAAGCACTCAGCCCTCATAGTAAAGGAATGGCTTCTTTATAATACAAAAAAATTATTACCTCATCCACCACAAAGCCCAGATTTATACCCAATAGAACATTTGTGGTCACATATGATATCTAAATTAAAGGATTACCAGATTTCTAGCAAAGAAACTTTGAAAACCGCATTAAGGAATATATGGAGCTCTATTCCAGGAGATGTAACAAGAAATCTGGTCCATTCCATGCCGAGAAGGCTCTTAGCCGTCAAAGAAGCTAAGGGTCAACACACAAAATACTGAAATATATAATATAACTTTGTTTAATGTTGTAAATTTAAGTTTTTTCTTGGTGTACAAGTTTTTTTGTCTAAGAATATGGAGATATTTTTTGTTGTTGTTATTTGCTTTCTTCTTTATTATTAGCATTACAAAAAAATTTTTATGTACCTATATAATATGGATCTCAAGCTTTAATTTGTGTTTAATAAATCTTATTTTCTTTGCAAATTTTCATCGCTTTGTTTCTTTTTATTCTGAGTTGGTAAGTGTACAAGTTTTTTTTTTTTTTGTTGACTGTATAACAAATTTCAAGAAGCTTTGTTGGGTGTGTTATGTCAAGTGTTAGTAGGTGTGTTAACAAAAACAAATAAAAAATTTTTTTCTTTAAATTCAAAAAAATCCTAAATTATATTACAAACAGACAATAGCTTTGATTTAATATTATCTGTGTCTACAGTCGAAGGCATATTAAGACGTTTGTGTCACGCCTTAGACAATTTAATGAAGCAAAAAAAGACGAAAAAGTAGCAGTAACTACAACAAAATTAGATACGATATCCTTGTCCTCCATCACTAAAACTACGTTCCCCATCATTGTTAAACCAACTCATCGAACATAAGCAAGTGGCTACCATAGCAAACAACCATTTGGAAAGGTGGTAGGTACACTTGAAAAAAATTTTCTACTACCAGAACAACAACTTATTTTTATCTTTGTATTCCCTTTAATTAATTTTTATCACCTATTGACAAACCATAAGGTTATATGTAGATATGTTTGCATGTGTGAATCAAACTTTATATACATATAAATATAGTTTTTTGTATATTGTATATAGTTTTTGGTATTACACATATTGTTTTAAACAATTAAGATGAAGTAAAAAATAAGCAATTTCTCTTGTAAATGTTTAAATACTAAGTTTATTCAAAATTAACATTGTAAACTTTACAATAAATTATTAAATAAATAAATTTTACAATAAATTTACAATAATAAATTTTTCAATAAATATAATTTTACATTAAATTTACAATAATAATAATAAAATTGATATTTGATATTCTTAAGACTAAAATTTTACAATTTTAGTTTTTTAATTTTGTTAAAATTTTCAAATGTATCTTACAATATTATTTATAATATTAATCTAATAAATACTAAAACTTCACAATATTAGTTTTTTTAGTACTAACTCATCAACAGCACAGGGTGTACAGAGGTGAAACCCTTAGCATTTAAAAAGCAATATAATCAGGTTTTCTGCACGTTCTCAAGAAAGAGACAAATATAGTGCTAGTGAAATTAATTGTTAAATTGTTATAAAAATGTGATATGCTGTGGTTTTGCAAGAAAATTCCAGCATATGCATATGTAAAAGAAAAAATTATAAATTGTACGACTAGGTGCACGATGAAATAAGGTAGAATTGCAAACAAATTAAATAAAGTTTTATTGTTAGAATTTCTGAACGGCAGAAATTTGGAACATCGTGAGGTGGACTAACGATCAACAAAATACAACTTGCATTCAAAGGGAATTAATCCAAGAAAGAAGAAGAAACAACTGTAGGATACGAAGAACTAAACAATAAAACAAGAGAAGGTACGTTTCGGTGATTGGTATGGTCTTCATAATGACTGGATAACGAATAAATACTATCGGGAATTTTGAAGACTTTAAGTGCAGACTATATACAGTCAACAAAAAAGAACTTGTACACTAACAAACTTAGAATATAGAGAATCAAATTGATAAAAATTTGCAAAGAAAATAAGTTTTATTAACAACAAATTAAAGTTTGAGATCCCTATTATAACGGTAAATAAAAATTGTTCTTGTAATGCTAATACTGAAGAGAAAAATAACAACAACAAATATATGTGCATATTCTTAGACAAAAAAAAAACTTGTACACTTACTCTTTTCTTTGCACAAAAATCCCGTTACAAATTTTTTGCTCCAAAATTGAGTCGATCTTGTTGAATGTCAGTCAGTTTATGTGTTTCAAACTAATTGGTACATTGCATTTTCAAAATCTGTGAAAAAAATGGAGAAAAAACAAATTTCAAACGATTTAAAAGAATTAATTATTAACTTATGGAAGGAAAATAATTCAATACGCGAAATCACGAGAATAGTTAAAAAACCACATAGTACTGTGCATTACGTCATAAAAGCCTTCCAAAAAATAATTCTCTGGAAAGGCCCAGTGGAAGTGGTCGTCCTAAAAAAATTAATAATCCTCAGGTTGAACGAAAAATATGCTATTTAGTGAAAAAGGATCCAAGAATTTCTGCAGTAAATATTGCGAAAATGCTTAAAAGTTCAAAAATAGTTGATGTGACTCAACAGACGGTAAGAAATTTCCTCCACTCGAAAGATTTATATGGATACGCAGCTCGCAAAAAACCCCTTCTTTCAAAAAAAAAAACGTCAAAAAACGCCTTATGTATGCAAGTGAGTTTTTGGACAAAGACAATGCTTTTTGGGAAACAGTAATTTTTACTGACGAATCCAAATTTAATATATATGGCAGTGACGGTCGAAAATTTATATGGAGAAAAGAAGGGGAAGCTTTAAATCCACGTAATGTGACACATACTGTTAAACACGGTGGTGGAAATGTAATGGTGTTTGGAGCTATGAGTGCAAACGGAGTGGGAAACCTTGTTTTTGTAGAAGGAAACATGAATAAAACGGATTATTTGAATATTTTATAAAATAATTTTGTTCAATATGCACAAAAAATGGGTTTAGCTGATAACTTTTCATTTGTCCAAGATAACGATCCAAAGCACTCAGCCCTCATAGTAAAGGAATGGCTTCTTTATAATACAAAAAAAGTATTACCTCATCCACCACAAAGCCCAGATTTATACCCAATAGAACATTTGTGGTCACATATGATATCTAAATTAAAGGATTACCAGATTTCTAGCAAAGAAACTTTGAAAACCGCATTAAAGGATATATGGAGCTCCATTCCAGGAGATGTAACAAGAAATCTGGTCCATTCCATGCCGAGAAGACTCTTAGCCGTCAAAGAAGCTAAGGGTCAACACACAAAATACTGAAATATATAATATAACTTTGTTTAATGTTGTAAATTTAAGTTTTTTCTTGGTGTACAAGTTTTTTTTGTCTAAGAATATGGAGATATTTTTTGTTGTTGTTTTTTTTTTCTTTATAATTAGCATTACAAAAAAATTTTTATGTACCTATATAATATGGATCTCAAGCTTTAATTTGTGTTTAATAAATCTTATTTTCTTTGCAAATTTTCATCGCTTTGTTTCTTTTTATTCTGAGTTGGTAAGTGTACAAGTTTTTTTTTTTTTTGTTGACTGTATAACAAATTTCAAGAAGCTTTGTTGGGTGTGTTATGTCAAGTGTTAGTAGGTGTGTTAACAAAAACAAATAAAAAATTTTTTCTTTAAATTCAAAAAAAATCCTAAATTATATTACAAACAGGCAATAGCTTTGATTTAATATTATCTGTGGCTACAGTCGAAGGCATCTTAAGACGTTTGTGTCATGCCTTAGACAATTTAATGAAGCAAAAAAAGACGAAAAAGTAGCAGTAACTACAACAAAATTAGATACGATATCCTATTCCTCCATCACCAAAACTACGTTCCCCATCATTGTTAAACCAACTCATCGAACATAAGCAAGTGGCTACCATAGCAAACAACCATTTGGAAAGGTGGTAGGTACCCTTGAAAAAAATTTTCTACTACCAGAACAACAACTTATTTTTATCTTTGTATTCCCTTTAATTAATTTGTATCACCTATTGACAAACCATAAGGTTATATGTAGATATGTTTGCATGTGTGAATCAAACTTTATATACATACAAATATAGTTTTTGTATATTGTATATAGTTTTTGGTATTACACATATTGTTTTAAACAATTAAGATGAAGTAAAAAATAAGCAATTTCTCTTGTAAATGTTTAAATACTAAGTTTATTCAAAATTAACATTGTAAACTTTACAATAAATTATTAAATAAATAAATTTTACAATAAATTTACAATAATAAATTTTTCAATAAATATAATTTTACATTAAATTTGCAATAATAATAATAAAATTGATATTCTTAAGACTAAAATTTTACAATTTTAGTTTTTTAATTTTGTTAAAATTTTCAAATGTATCTTACAATATTATTTATAATATTAATCTAATAAATACTAACGGCTGTATGCAAAAAAATTTAAAGCAGCTTTATGTTGCGTTGTTAAGCAAAATTTCTTAAAGTTGCATTCAAAAAAGTTTTTACTTTTAAATTCCGTTATTAAACTTTCGTTAAATTTAAGTTTTTTAAAGTAGGTAGAAACCAACTTTAAAGCTAATAAAAGTGACATTTGTATATTGTTGTTTTAAAAATTTTGAATAAAAGCAAATTGTGTATATTTATATTGAGGAATGGATACGTGTTAATAATACTAGCTTGACTTTTTATAATAGGTGTTTATTGTTCGATGTTTTAATAAAAAGTAAGAACCAAATTGAAAAATTATGACAAACAAAAACATATTTCTAAAAAGATAAATTGATTTAGAAATACAAAGTATAAATATTTAAAGTAAATTATTTAAGTTGAATATAAAATAATATAATCCAACACGCCTCCTCAACTTAAATGGTTTCTTGAATACCCATTGATGAAATACAAAACGTATGTTTGATACTGGGTAGTGGTTTTGTTAAAACATCTGCCACCATCTCTGTAGTCGGCTTGTATTGAATATCTATTATTTGGTCTTCAACTGCTTGACGTATGAAGTGATATTTATAATCTATATGTTTCGTCCTTGAATGATGGCCTCCAAATTTGGCCATCTTTTGTGCGCTTTGTGAATCACTGTACAGCGAAATTGAATTATCATTCAGGTAATCCAATTCCTTTAATAGATATCTTAAGTAGTATGCTTCTTTGGCTGCTTCTGCAAGAGCGACATATTCCGATTCTGCGCTGGAAGTTGCTACAACACGTTGTTTTCTTGATTCCCAGGCAATTGCACCACCTGCGAGAAAGAAACAAAAACCAGTTTGAGATTTTCTGTCTTTAACGTCTGTGGCCCAATTTGCGTCAACATAACCAACTAATGGTAGCTTGTCTTTGCGATAAATTATTTTAAATTTCTTTGTCGTATTCAAGTATCTAATAATGTGTATTGCTGCCGTCCAGTGTTGTTTTCTTGGGTCCTGGCAGAATTGCGACAACATATTTACACTACATGATATATCAGGGCGACTAAAAACGGAGAGATGGAGCAGCGAACCAATAATTTCTTGATATTTTGTTTTATCAACAGTTTCTGCTTCCCCTGGTATTTTTGGGTTCTTTTCTAAATTCAATTTTGGCTGCATTGGAATTTTTGCTGGCTTTGAGTTTTCTTGACCATATTTTCTAATCAGGTTTTCTGTGTATCCAGGCTGTGATATTGCTAAAACATTTCTTCCAATTTCTATTTCCAATCCGATGCAATGCTTAGGCTCTCCTAAGTCTTTAATTTCGAAATTGCATTTTAAAACTTTTATCAATTTCTCAACATCATTGTCATTATTTGATGCTATTAATATGTCATCAACATATAGACTTACTATGATTTTACTATTACCGTTTTTATAATATATACATTGATCACATTTAGATTGTACTAAACCAAACTTTTTAAATATTGCATCAATTCTTTTGAACCATTGACGAGCTGCTTGCTTTAATCCGTATATTGCCTTTTTTAATCTGCAAACTTTATTTTCTGATTGAACAAAACCTTCTGGGTGACACATGTAAATCTCTTCTTCTAAGTTACCGTTTAAAAATGCCGTTGAATCATCTAGTTGACGAAGTTTTAAATCGTTTTGAACTGCAAGTGCATAGATGAGTCGTATGGAACTTTGACGAACAACAGGTGCAAAAGTGTCCATATAATCAATACCGTATTCTTGCGAGTATCCTTTGGCAACCAATCTTGCCTTTCGTTTCTCAATTGTTCCATCAGTTTTACGTTTAGTCTTATATACCCATTTACAATTAATAGGTTTTCTGTTATCCGGTATGTCGACTAAATTCCAAGTCTCATTTTTTATTAATGAATCGTATTCTTGTTTCATAGCTGCTATCCATTCTTTAGAGTCATTCTTATTTATAGCTTCTTTATATGTTCTTGGATCGTTTTCATTGTTTACTATAATTGTATTTGCTACATTTGTTCCTTTATTCCACGATCTTAATCGCTGTTTAATGGGAGTTGCAACTGGTTCAAATTCATCTTCATCTTGACCACCTTCAGTAATATCGATTTGTTCTAAACTATCAAAAAATTCATCTATTTCTTCTGTTTCTAATCCAGCGTTTGTTTGGTTATTTTTATCTATTCTTAAATTACTTTTCTTTGATGTAATATCAGTACTAAATTCATAAAAATTCGTTTCATTCTTCTCATTTTGATTTTCTTCCCTATTTACTTCATTTTCAATGAACTTAACGTCTCTACTTTTCAATATTGTAATTGTTCCATTTTTCCACAAGATATATGCTTTAGATTTTTCATCATATCCTACTAAGACTCCTTCGTAACTACGGGGTTCAAACTTAGATTTTCCGGGTTTGTTATTTAATGCAAAAGCTCTACAACCTATTTTGCGAAAATGGCGAATGGTTGGTACTTTTCCAGACCATAACTCTTCTGGTGTTTTTTCTTTGTTTAAATTTGTTGGGCAACGATTTCTAATGTAAGCTGCTGTACGTATTAATTCCGCCCATAAAAAAACTGGTAAATTTGATTCCAACATAAAACACCTAACCATTTCTACTAGAGTCCTATTCATCCTCTCAGCTACTCCGTTCTGTTGAGGAATACTCTACGGTTAATTGACGCTGAATTCCAGATTCACTTAGATATTTTGAAAATTCTTCTCCAACTATTTCAGGTGCGTTGTCACTTCTTATGCATTTAATCTTTTTGTCTTTTGCTAATTCAACGCTATTCTTGAATTCTTTAAATACTTCTAAGTATTCACTTTTATTTTGTAAAAAATATAGCCAAACTTTTCTTGAGTAGTCATCTATAAACGTAGCGAAATACAACTTATTTCTGGCAGATTTGACCTTCATCGGTCCACATAGATCAGTATGAATTAATTCTAAAATTTCTGTAGAAGACTTATCATTTTTTCTTGGAAAGGGCTCTCTTGTTTGTTTTGCTTGAATACATGTAGTACATTTTAACTTTGAGTGATTATTAATTTTTGGTAAACCATATACCATGTCCTTTTGTTTTAAAAATGATAAATCGCTTAAATTGAGATGTCCTAATCTCTTATGCCACAATTCTATATTTGAATTTAATTCTGTTGCTTTTCTACAAATGTTGCTATATTTTCTTTCTGATTTTACTATATAGAGGTTGTTTTCTTTTCTCGCTTCGGCATATATTACTCTATTCTTTGAAATTTCGGTATTATGACTTTTCATCAAAATATGAAATCCTGCATCTGTCAACTTTGTTGCTGATATTAGATTACTTTTAAGCTCAGGAATGTATAATGTATAAAATAATTTGAATATGGTTTTCCTATTATTTAAATTGAGATTTAGCTCAACTGTACCAATTCCCTTAACGTCAGGCTCTTTATTGTCTGCCAGTTTTACTTTTCCTACGTAATTGCTATTAATTTGAATGAATAATGAATCATCATAAGACATATGGGAGGTAGCTCCACTGTCAACACACCAGATGTCAAACTTTTCATTCGTTACATTATTAGCTATTAACTCTTCTTCGCAACCTTGTGCATTATCAATTATAACACCTACTTCTTTTGCAACCTGATTGTGTTCAGTCCTGACTCTGCAATCTTTTGCCTTATGTCCTTTACGACCACATTTATAACACTTGTAGGAAAATTTTTCATCGGACATACCTGTTTCCTTTTCTTTGTGTTTAAATTGCTTCGGTTTCCATTTCTTTACCTTTAATGCATTTTGTTCATCTTGCTTTCGTTCAGGTTTATCTCCAATTTCAAGTAACCTTGATCTTAAAATACATAACGATGGAATTTCGCTAGATGTATCAAACGCTGCGCGTACTTCTTTGTATTGATCACTCAAACCATCAAGTAAAATTACAACAAGAAAACTTTCATCCAGATTAACATCCATTTCAGATAAACATGAAACACAGATGTCAAATTTTATTAAATAGTCTGATACGCTCTCGTCTGAATGCATTTTTAAACTGAGTAATTTACGGAAATTTTCAGTTTTGCGCCTAGTTGATTTGCGATCGTATGTTTCTTGAAGATAATTCCATATTTCGGAGGCTTTCTTGAAATTTTTAACCATTCTCACAATATTTGGCTCTATTGCAATGATTAGCTCCGATCGAGCATCTAATTCCAAATCATCAAATGAACATTGATCTTCTAAAGATTTTTGATGCACACGCTTTTGCTCTTCTGTTGCCTGATGTGTTATTTCATGCACTATCGGTCTTTGTAAATTTCCTATTACAAATTGTAATAATCTTGCTTTATGAAGAATTGCTTCCATTTGCGGTTTCCAGGTTCCATAATTCTCACCATTTAACAACGGAATTCGTCCATTCATTGAAGACATTTTGCAGCAGTAAATTTTTTTTTTATTTTATTCTATTTTTATTAGTTTTTGCAACTTAAATCCTTTCGTATGTGGATACGTATGCGGCCCATAACCTGTTAATAATACTAGCTTGACTTTTTATAATAGGTGTTTATTGTTCGATGTTTTAATAAAAAGTAAGAACCAAATTGAAAAATTATGACAAACAAAAACATATTTCTAAAAAGATAAATTGATTTAGAAATACAAAGTATAAATATTTAAAGTAAATTATTTAAGTTGAATATAAAATAATATAATCCAACAATACGTTAGATTTCATCAGGAGAATTGGTAAGTAATTATGATTCTAAAAAATAATTTTAATTGAGTAGAACATAATATTTAGATAGTATTATAAAAATTACAAATTACTATCGGCCAAGAATTTACAAAAAAAGAATTGATGGCTTCTCCATTCCGGATGACCAATTTAAAAAAAATATCGGTTTAAAAAAGAAACTGTTAGAAGAATTATAGATCTTATAAAAGCAGACATTGCAGTGGACCCAAGAGGCTGTGGGACGTCACCAGAAACCCAGGTTTTGGTAGCTTTACGGTGCTGGGGACGGCGAGAAGTATATAATTTAAGGATTTTGTGATGGTAAATTTCACATTCTTCTTTAATAATATTTTCAGGTTCAAGACGATGCTGGTGACCTTCATGGCTTAGCACAAACTACGGTTAGCCGAATTTGCTCTAAAGTTGCTCGAGCTTTGGCAAAACATGCTAAGGATAAAATTAAAATGCCAACATCTCTTGAAGCAGAGGTGAAAATGGCGAAAAAATTTAAATATATACGCAACTTTCCGGGTGTAATTGGTGCTATTGATGGGACACACATTAGGATTAAAAAGACAGGTGGCGATTTAGCACAGTATTACATTAATAGAAAAGGCTTTTATTCCCTCAATGTACAGGTAGTTAATATTTTAAGCTTTTGTTTTTCTATGTTATTATACTTTTAATAAAGGTTGTTTGTGATGCCGAATTAAAAATATTGGATATTGTGGCGAGATGGAGAGCTAGTACACACGATTGTCGGATTTTTAATGAATCAAATATAAAGGAACGCTTTGAAAATGGGGAGTTTAAAGGTCGTTTGCTTGGCGATTCTGGTTATAAGTTAATGCCATATTTATTTACACCTTTACTTCACCCTCAAAATGAGAAGGAAATAAAATATAACCACGCTCATATTTCCACCCGAAACCCAGTGGAACGATGTTTTGGAGTATGGAAACAGAGATTTCGATGTTTGCTGGACGGTATTACTGTTAGCTTTCCAAACGCTAAAGTATTAATTGTAGCTTTAGCCGTTCTTCATAACATCGCACTAGAAGAAAACGCTAGGCTTTAATTTATTGAAATAAATACACATTTTGAAAATGCAATTATGCTGTGCTTTATACATATATAAGTAGATATTCAATAAATTTTAATTGCAGATAACATAGAATCAGAAGACTTTGCATTTGATAAACTGATGCAAGCAGAATTGGTTGAAACTAATTTTGTGGAGACAAATACCTCAGCAAGAAGAGAAAATGTTATTTTTAACTTACATACATATATCAAAAAATCAAACACATTTTTTATGTGCAATTCAATTATTACAATATTTCTTTCTGTACATTACTAAACTAATATTATACTAATATATAAAAATATTAATACAAAGTAAAACATAAAATGACAGTCTATTTTTGCAATAAATGTATAATAACAATTTATAATTATAAGATATTTCAGATATTTCAATTTAAAACAATAAATTAAAGAGAAAAAATATTATTGCAAATGTTGAAATCTTGCTATTTTTTATTTATATATAATCTTCGTGTTTACTATCTACAAGATATCATTTTATTAAATTATTTAGAGCAAATAAGCAAATGTTATAGAAATGTTTACACTTACTAAGAGTTTTTTGATCGTAAAACCTGATTTTCGATTCGATCAAGTTATACTCAAGGTCCAGGTTTCTTAATTTCTTTTTCTCTACCTCTTTTCTTTTCCTTTCTACCTCTAGCTGGTGCTCATGTAATTCAGCTCTGCATTTTAAATCAAATTCAGCAAGCTCCCTGACATGATATTCAGTGGAATTCGACTTCGAAGGTATTTTCTAGTTAAATAATAATATGAAAAAACAAAAAATCGAATATTCTTTATTTCACAAACCTTTTTTACGTTAGGTATACATTTAGGTTGCACCGTTTCTAATGATTCGGTTGTTTTTTCTTCAATAAGATGCTCCTCCACGCAGGGCGATGTGTGTTTTAGTGCGTCTTGATCAATCTAGGAAATAAATAAATTTCTTAATTTTATAAAAAGCTTTAATAAAGTATGTTTTATTAACTTCATACTTCTATTTTTACCGCATCCGAGTCGAACTCATTGGTGTCGACAAAAAATTCATTGGGTAGCCAAACACTTATGTCGTGGCTGCTTACCGGCAAATCTTGAGGTCCTGAGCCGCCACCAGTTTTTGCAAGTTCTTTGCGCCGCTCCGCGTCTTGCTTTTTAGCTGAGATTTTGGTAGCCACCCACTAATTTTTTAACTGTGTAACAGTTCGCTGGCCACCTGTACATAAGTTGTTAAAGCTGAAAAGAGAAATTATTCATTTATTTTTCAATTCAAATTCATATGCATGTATATATGTATGTGTATACCAATAAATTTAAGTAAATGAAATCTTACCTTTCTGTTACTTCCAGCCAAGCTTTCTTTTTAGAATGGTTCGTATTAGTATCGGTGTTTTTATTTTCGATAGCCTTAACCCTATCCCTTATAAGTTCTTTAAGGAGCATCTAAATATGTATATATCGAAAGTAATATTTTAGATATGTACATATACATATTCGAAGTTTTTCACAAAAGATACATTGTATGAATACATACCTTATCTTGTTCGTTCCAATTTTCTGACCGCTGTCTTTTAATTCTGCTTGGATTTTCCATTTTTCTAATTTTGTTTTTCTAATTTTTAAAACAACACAATGTAAATAAAACGAATGTTTTATTGATGTAAATACTATCAAAACAAAGCTCGTTATCCAAATAATTAGTTTGTTGATACCATAAAATTCATTTTTAAGTTCTTCGTAAATTTTGCAAATTTACTTTTTACCTTTCTTTTTATTAAAAAGATTAATAAAATATAACATACATCAAAAATGTGTAAGTTTTAATAAAAAAGTAAAAACATTTTTTATACATTTAACTACCCGGATATAATAATAATCATTTTTATACATCATTAACTACAAAGTGACAACTGAAAATTATGGCATTTCCAGAATCAAAATACTAAATTTGTTAAAGCATTTATTAGTTAAAGTACTGTTTTTGCATATCTTTTATTAAAAAACGTTTGTTAGACCTAAAGTGTTTATTAACAAATACGTACTTTAACTCTCAAGTAAGACTTTCTTTTGCATAAGGCCGTAAAACTTCACAATATTAGTTTTTTTAGTACTAACTCATCAACAGCACAGGGTGTACAGAGGTGAAACCCTTAGCATTTAAAAAGCAATATAATCAGGTTTTCTGCACGTTCTCAAGAAAGAGACAAATATAGTGCTAGTGAAATTAATTGTTAAATTGGTATAAAAATGTGATATGCTGTGGTTTTGCAAGAAAATTTCAGCATATGCATATGTAAAAGAAAAAATTATAAATTGTACGACTAGGTGCACGATGAAATAAGGTAGAATTGCAAAAAAATTAAATAAAGTTTTATTGTTAGAATTTCTGAACGGCAGAAATTTGGAACATCGTGAGGTGGACTAACGACCAACAAAATACAACTTGCATTCAAAGGGAATTAATCCAAGAAAGAAGAAGAAACAACTGTAGGATACGAAGAACTAAACAATAAAACAAGAGAAGGTACGTTTCGGTGATTGGTATGGTCTTCATAATGACTGAATAACGAATAAATACTATCAGGAATTTTGAAGACTTTAAGTGCAGACTATATACAGTCAACAAAAAAGAACTTGTACACTAACAAACTTAGAATATAGAGAATCAAATTGATAAAAATTTGCAAAGAAAATAAGTTTTATTAACAACAAATTAAAGTTTGAGATCCCTATTATAACGGTAAATAAAAATTGTTCTTGTAATGCTAACACTGAAGAGAAAAATAACAACAACAAAAATATGTGCATATTCTTAGACAAAAAAAAAAACTTGTACACTTACTCTTTTCTTTGCACAAAAAGTCCCGTTACAAATTTTTTGCTCCAAAATTGAGTCGATCTTGTTAAATGTCAGTCAGTTTATGTGTTTCAAACTAATTGGTACATTGCATTTTCAAAAACTGTGAAAAAAAAATGGAGAAAAAGCAAATTTCAAACGATTTAAAAGAATTAATTACTAACTTATGGAAGGAAAATAATTCAATACGCGAAATCGCGAGAATAGTTAAAAAACCACATAGTGCTTAAAAGTTCAAAAATAGTTGATGTGACTCCACAGAGGGTAAGAAATTTCCTCCACTCGAAAGATTTATATGGATACGCAGCTCGCAAAAAACCCCTTCTTTCAAAAAAAAAAAACGTCCAAAAACGCCTTATGTATGCAAGTGAGTTTTTGGACAAAGACAATGCTTTTTGGGAAACAGTAATTTTTACTGACGAATCCAAATTTAATATATATGGCAGTGACGGTCGAAAATTTGTATGGAGAAAAGAAGGGGAAGCTTTAAATCCACGTAATGTGACACATACTGTTAAACACGGTGGTGGAAATGTAATGGTGTTAGGAGCTATGAGTGCAAACGGAGTGGGAAACCTTGTTTTTGTAGAAGGAAACATGAATAAAACGGATTATTTGAATATTTTAAAAAATAATTTTGTTCAATATGCACAAAAAATGGGTTTAGCTGATAACTTTTCATTTGTCCAAGATAACGATCCAAAGCACTCAGCCCTCATAGTAAAGGAATGGCTTCTTTATAATACAAAAAAAGTATTACCTCATCCACCACAAAGCCCAGATTTATACCCAATAGAACATTTGTGGTCACATATGATATCTAAATTAAAGGGTTACCAGATTTCTAGCAAAGAAACTTTGAAAACCGCATTAAAGGATATATGGAGCTCCATTCCAGGAGATGTAACAAGAAATCTGGTCCATTCCATGCCGAGAAGACTCTTAGCCGTCAAAGAAGCTAAGGGTCAACACACAAAATACTGAAATATATAATATAACTTTGTTTAATGTTGTAAATTTAAGTTTTTTCTTGGTGTACAAGTTTTTTTTGTCTAAGAATATGGAGATATTTTTTGTTGTTGTTTTTTTTTCCTTTATAATTAGCATTACAAAAAAATTTTTATGTACCTATATAATATGGATCTCAAGCTTTAATTTGTGTTTAATAAATCTTATTTTCTTTGCAAATTTTCATCGCTTTGTTTCTTTTTATTCTGAGTTGGTAAGTGTACAAGTTTTTTTTTGTTGACTGTATAACAAATTTCAAGAAGCTTTGTTGGGTGTGTTATGTCAAGTGTTAGTAGGTGTGTTAACAAAAACAAATAAAAAATTTTTTTTTTAAATTCAAAAAAAATCCTAAATTATATTACAAACAGGCAATAGCTTTGATTTAATATTATCTGTGGCTACAGTCGAAGGCATCTTAAGACGTTTGTGTCATGCCTTAGACAATTTAATGAAGCAAAAAAAGACGAAAAAGTAGCAGTAACTACAACAAAATTAGATACGATATCCTATTCCTCCATCACCAAAACTACGTTCCCCATCATTGTTAAACCAACTCATCGAACATAAGCAAGTGGCTACCATAGCAAACAACCATTTGGAAAGGTGGTAGGTACACTTGAAAAAAATTTTCTACTACCAGAACAACAACTTATTTTTATCTTTGTATTCCCTTTAATTAATTTGTATCACCTATTGACAAACCATAAGGTTATATGTAGATATGTTTGCATGTGTGAATCAAACTTTATATACATACAAATATAGTTTTTGTATATTGTATATAGTTTTTGGTATTACACATATTGTTTTAAACAATTAAGATGAAGTAAAAAATAAGCAATTTCTCTTGTAAATGTTTAAATACTAAGTTTATTCAAAATTAACATTGTAAACTTTACAATAAATTATTAAATAAATAAATTTTACAATAAATTTACAATAATAAATTTTTCAATAAATATAATTTTACATTAAATTTACAATAATAATAATAAAATTGATATTTGATATTCTTAAGACTAAAATTTTACAATTTTAGTTTTTTAATTTTATTAAAATTTTCAAATGTATCTTACAATATTATTTATAATATTAATCTAATAAATACTAAAACTTCACAATATTAGTTTTTTTAGTATTGGCAGGATTTTTTTTTCGACCTTATCTGGTCTAGACCCATCATGTTCTGTTTGTTACAGTACCACCTCAAGTAGGATGTGGCTCTTTACCACGCATGATGGTCTTGGGCGAGGAGAAGCTTTTAGGTTCGCTACACTTGCCCCTGGATTATCGTGCTTAACATTAAATATATTTCTTCACGATTTATAATCCTGGGTACCAAAAATTTATGATCACATCTTCAACCAGAGCTGGAAAATATAATATTGATTAAATACAATAATTCAATAAAAACAATAATACAATTAAAATAATTGTAAAAAGATCAACAAAACAGCAAAAAGCTAAAAATTGTACAAAATAAAAATGATACAAAATAAAATTCAATAAAAATTCAGTTAGTAAAAATATTGCAATAAAGACAATAATGGGCTTAAAAATAAATCAATCATTGAACAAAACTTAATAAAAAACCGTAAAAAAATTGCACAAACTAAAATTCAATAAAAATTCAATTAGTAAGAAATTTTGCAATAAAAACAATAATTGGCTTAGAAATAATAAATAATAATAATTCATTCAAATTAGTAAAAATCATAAATCAATAATAAGAAATACATATGTAATAATCAAAAATAACCATACAATAAGTTAACAAATTAAATCCAGAATGCTTAATATTGCCGATATTTATCAAATGCTAAGAAAATTCTTTTTTAAAGATAACGTAGAGGAGGCACGCAGAACATGGGAAATTTAAATGGAATCTTGTTTATGGGCTTAGAGAGAATTAAATATAAACAGGGTGATAAACTAAAAATAGCTTTATTTATTAGTAACACAAAGATGCTTTACTCTGAAATTTGGTTCTTTTAACTTAGCATTAAAGAATCGAATAGCGAAATATATTCTAACTTGCACAAATATATTTAATAAATCTTCATGTTTCAAACTATCGCAACACTAAAATTGATCTATTTTAACTAATTCGTCAAAAATAATTCGATGCAGGCTTATTCGGTGACAATACATTTTAAATACTATTTGAAATTTATCTTCTAACTTACGTAGGTAATCTACAAATAACTGTGGCGGTTCTACCAGGTTACATTTATTAAATTGTTTTTCAAAGGTAAAAAGGAATTCATCTGAAATGGGTTTATTATCGAAATAGGGTAGCGGTAGCTTGCATTTGTGCATTTTATAAAACTTTAAGAAAAATATCCACAGACGTAAACAAAGGCACTTTTGTTTAAAAATTCCTGCGCTTCAAAAGACGGTGTATCCCTATCTATATTAGTCTTTAACGTATAAGGTGTCGGGTTAGGTAATGAGTGAAAATCTTCTTGCTGTCTGAAAATGCCTCATCTACTATAAAGAAATCAACTATAGAATCATCTGGAGAAACCTTTTCGCAGTTTCTATTGGCAACAAAGTCAATGAAGTTGAGCCCGAATTTCTTTTGATAACTCACCATAAACATTTTAGATGTAATAGAGTGGGCAAACACAAATCCTTTGCGCACTTGGCCAAAGAAATGTTCGAGGTGATCTTGTGTCATTCTACGTGTTTTAAGCTGTTGAAAACCTTCTTGTTTTAGATAGCACCAAAAAGACTTTAAGGCTGAAATGTTTAGTTGCCACCCATTAATAAATTTAAACGAGTTTGTGATACCAACATTCCTCTCATCAAATACTTTGTTACGGTCTACGGTGATACACCTGACGAGGTTTCCGACTAGCTTGCATTTACCTCAGGAGGTTCCAACCCTCTCGTCAGGATCGCGACGGCAACACAAAAAAAAGGTAACACACAAAAAAAATTGAACTTGAAATTACTACATGCTGCACACGAATCTAGAGACAGATGGTGGTCGCTCGCTTACCCTCCCATCCTTGTCGTAATAAGAATCCATACAATTTAGAAATTACGACCCAAATTCCACTCGACCGTACTTTTCCACTTACCAATCTATCATTACCGAAACTTGATTAATTTAAGCCATAAATTTTGATTAAATCTTAACTATATAACATATTTTATTTATACAATAAATTTTATAATTGAAAATAGGTACTACAGAAATAAAACACTAATATATATATTTAAACTTATGACAACAAGAAAAGTTACAAAAAATAAAAATTAAAATATGAACACAAATTAAATAACGGTTTTCTCTTTTTCTTTTCAATGGCCTTTTTTTTAACTATGATTCTATATTTATATCTCGTTTAATTTAATGAGCGTTATTAGTTATTTCTTTTATATTCTTCTTAGTGCTCAAAATTACAATATCCTTAATACCGGACGAGCGTATATTTACTTTTTTTTCCTATCCCCTGAAGGAGCTCCCTAAGGGCATACGCTTGTGTCAGAACTATGCAGACGCCAAATGTCTCACCAGACTACGCGCCTAATTTGAGCGAAAAAAAAAACATATTTTTGGACGATATATATATATATATATAAATATATATATATATATATATATATATATATATATATAAATATATATATATATATATATATATATATATATATATATATATATATATATATATATATATATATATATGTACAATTTTTCTAGCACAAATATTTTATTTCAGATAAACATAAATTTTTCTTAACACTTATATCTTTTAAATACCAAAAAAAAAAAAAAACACAAAACTACACACAAATTTTAATGATTACAGATCTACACTTCCTTCTAATATACACTTAAAAATAATACTAATTCCTTTTTTTTAGTTTTTTTTTACTCTAAAGCAATATTTGAATATTATAAATTTTCACTGCTTTAGTATATTTTTTTTAACTTTTGCTTCCTTCACTTCTTTTTACATCAACAATCCGTGGATTTTAAACTTTGGAAATGCATTTAGTTTGCTTGCCACAGATTTGAGAAAAATCAAGTAACGTTGACAGGCAACTTTTGTGTGTCTTGTGCTTTTACAAAAATCAGTCAAAGAATTTATTACCTGGCTATTTCTGGGGTGTACCTTCAACAACGATATCCAGTTCCCTTTACATATATGTTGAATAGCCAGCTGTTGAAAACACAACACAATAAAAGACATATTTTAAAATAGGCCTAACACCTTTTCTATATTTTTTTTACAAAACTATATCGAATATATTTTTATCATAAGACAAACTCACGTTTTTTTTCAATTTAAGACAAACACTTTTCTTCAGTTTTGTTTGTCTTTAGGAAACCCTCACAAAACTTTCAGTTTAAACTTATTCTCAAATAAAACTTCACTTCACTACACTTGTTGCACTGGTTAACTTTCTGACTGCATCTGCCTATTTTCTTATAATCCCGCACTTTAAATACTCTTGTTCGGTTATATACTTTTAGATAATTTTTTCGCGGTAAAAGAAAATACATAATATTCAATTTTCCCGCTAAACTTTATCTACGAGAAATCGTCACTAGTTATAAAATATAATTTTCCCGCCCAGTAATAACGATTTACTTTTTTTTTCAAATCAATTTTCAAATATTCAAAAACCTATTCTTGAATGGAATATACAAAACTGCGAATATTTGCATTAGCTACACTTTTACTATTCAAGTACTAAAAAACATAGGCATATCTACACAACTGTGATTATTTCTATACATGTATTTCATATTAGACTGACAGCTGAGCAGAGCACATGTAAGTATAATTTATACATTTTATATTAACATATTTTCCTTATCTTTTCAGAAATTTTAATGAATTCCAGTGAGTGATACTTCTGGGTAAATATGTATCGTTTCTTTTCAGCCTTTTTTACTCAATATTAATTTACATATTTTTTTATTTCAGCTACCAAACAATAAAAACAACCACCGATCAACACAAAACAGAACATTCTAAATAAAACAAGAAAATTACATTTTAGAAAAGCACTGGGACATGGGCAGGAGTAGGTGCCTCCACATTCACAAACGCCCCTCCCTAACAATTATCTGAACTTTTAATGAGGGATTTAAGGCATGCATTATATTCCGCCTCTTCCCGAAAGTGTTGCCACGCAAAAAATTTTTCCGGCCGGCTGCCTATAGTGCCCAATTGATTTTGCTTCAGCCGCAACAAAACTCCGGTCTCGCTGGTTGCAATCAGAGGGGACGGTGTGCTGGTGAGATGCTTTTTATTTAACAAAGCCCAACGTGGGGAACTCTCACACCCTGATTGATTCAACTAGCCGGGCAAACCTATTTTACCCAGCTAACACTACATATATGACAATAAAATAAATCTAATAACTCGTACTTTGTGAATGTTTTTTTTTTCCTTTTTGTAGGCAATTATCAACTAATATTTACAAGATAGCACGTACCGAGGGCCGAACACAAAGTACTTGGATTGACTAACCTATAATATATATCTTATAAAAAGAATTCACATAGGTAAATAAATTAACGTATTGTTCTAATAATAACATTTAGACAAAACAAACAATGGTATATTAGGACGAATGAAAGTATTTACGAAACATGAAAACACATTCCTAAAACTAATTCGCTTATCCTAATATTGCACATAGGTTTCGTTTTATCACAGAACTTTTTAAATCTAAGAAAAAATCAGGTACTTGGTGAGATATTAGGACATAACAGACATAAAATTGGTATAATTTGTATAAATAATTAAAATCTATCCTAATATTGCACTTGGTAGTGATTTTGTCTCAGATTCACAGTTCTTCGTCATATTTAGGCCTTAATATCTTTCATGTGAAAAATACCTATTGGCCTCCCTTGTAAATGTTCTACTTCATACATATTGTTCCCTACTGGTTTCACTATCCTACATTTTAAGAATTTTCGACAAAACTTGGCATTAATATTCTTTTCAAAATTACTTAGGACAGTGTTTCTTCGAAAAACTTCCTGACCCGGTGTAAATTTAATATTGCGAGCTCTTTTGTTGTATCTAGCAGCACTCTTTTCGTAGGCTCATGCATATTCTTTTTAATTGTCTCTCTAATTAGTTCAATCTTTTCATGAGAATTTGCGTTTGTGATCTCATGATCTGTAAGAGACATAAGTTTTCGAGCAAGCCTGTAATCAGCCCCATTTGTAAACATGTGAAACCCGAAAAGCGCAAAAAAGGGTGTAAAACCAGTGGCCGAATGAATCGAAGTCCTAAGCGCACATTCGATTTCTGTACTTAAGTACGCCCTAATCGCCGCTAATACAGATTGGTTTACCCTTTCTGAGGCATTAGATTGCGGGGAGTACACGGCAGTTTTCATATGCTTTATGCCGAAAGTTTCTAATAATTCCTGAAAACTTTTAGAAACAAATTGAGAGCCATTGTCGCTGTGAATAACTTCTGGTACGCCGAATTAAAAAAATATTTCTTGTGTTAAAAATTTAATTACATTTGAAGTGGTAGCTTCTTTCATGGCCTTTAAAAACGTGAACTTCGTGAAATGCTCCATTACTACGAATATATAACTGTTGCCACTTTTAGATCTGGGGTATTTCCCCAGAAAGTCAATATATAATTTTTGAAAGGGTCTTTCAGTACTCACTTCTTGACCTATTTCAGGCATTAAGTTTCTATTCGATGGCTTCGTTTCTTTACAGACCTGACAATTTTTCACAAATTCTTTTATTTGTACTACCATTTTGGGCCAATAAAAGAGCCCTTTCACTCTCTCTATGGTTTTTGCTATTCCACCGTGGGCAGAAGTTTTTGCCGTATGGGCTTTTTCTATTATGGCGTGAGTAAGATTATGTGCTACCCACAACTTCCATTGAAACTGATTCTGTAAATTGGGTTCACAACTTGTTCGCTTAAAAATTTTTCCGTCTTCTACTTTGGTATCCGGTAACTTATTTATTTATTTATTTATTTATTTCAAAGTTTGTAATAAAAAGCCTTCATGGCCAATCACTTATTACAAGTTATGACACCTAAGTATTTTCAATAAGAGTATAGCTAATATTCTGACATGAGTTAAAAAATAAAATATAAAATTGAAATTTAATTATAAAACTAAAAACATATCTATATATAAATTAAATTAATCCCTGGTATATCCCCACTCCACTCGCAAAGTCACATAGAGACAGTAATCATTAAGAATGGATAGAATAGAAGGTCCAATTTAGGGAGAATAAATAGTTATCTTAAAAGATTAATTTCCATCATGGGAGAAATACTTAATGAGTTTAAGTCTAAACACATTATTAGAATGAGTAAAAGTACGTAATTCCAAAGGTAACGTATTCCAGTTACGAATAATTCTAATAAGAAAAGATCTGCAAAAACTAGATTTAAAAACTCTGGGATATATCAGGTGAGGGTTTCTTCTGCGAGGCGAGAATAGAAAAACATTGCGAATTGAAGCGGGTTTCCCACTATTCACAATTTTATAGAAAGTAAGTAGACAACGAAATTGAATAAAATGTTCAAATGAACAACCTAGAAAGCTTTTAACAAATCCTGATATATGGTCTCTACGCCTTACTTTATAAACAAACCTAACAATAGAATTAATTAAACGTTTAAGTCTCACAATAAGAAATGCAGCCGTCCCAGAAATGACTTCTAAACAATAAATAATTTGTGACATTAAAATTGCATGAGCCAAACTTTTCCTAACATGAAAGGGCATGTATATGTTTGTACAGTAAAGTTGGCGTAGAGAAGACCAGATTCTGCCCGATAAAACATCAATGTGGTTACAGAACGATAACTTACTATCTAGAACAATGCCCAGGCACTTATGGTGGTCGACTATTTGTATTCTATCATTTCCAAGGAATAAATCAATGTGAAAGTTAGGGCATAAAGCAAGTCCAAATTTTATGGCTTTAGTCTTAGCTGAATTTACAACCAGAGCATTTACTTGAGTCCAAGCTAAGACCCGACCAAGAGATGAATTTATGTCCCGCCCAAAGGATTTATTACTTATTCTGCAACATTTATACAAGAGAAAAATATCATCAGCAAAGACGAAAGGAGTACAGTTTATAGGGTCAACTACTGAAGAGAAGTTATTTGTATAAAGTATAAATAAAAGAGGACCTAAAACCGAACCCTGAGGGACACCAGAGGTAATAGGAAGCATATTCGAAACAGAATTTTTTATAGCAACGAATTGAGTTCTCCCGGTTAAATAGGACAAAAGTAGCTTACACGCAGTACCAGAAAAACAAAATTCATTTACAAGTTTATAGATCATTTTGTTAAAGTCGATAGAGTTAAAAGCCTTAGACAAATCTAAGGAAATAAGAATGCATGGCTCATCACTATTAATATGGCTCCTGATTGAGTCAGTGAGACTTAAGAGAAGAGACGTAGTATTAAGGCCATTTCGGAACGCATATTGATGGTCAGAGATTACATTAGATACAAAACTAAGCATTTGAGATTTAATAATATGTTCAATAACCTTAGACAGGGCAGGTAGAATAGAAATCGGACGCAGATCGTCAGGGCCACCAACATTTTTAGATTTAGGTAGGGGAACAACACGAGCAACCTTCCATAATGACGGGAATGTAGATGTAGTTAATATGGAGTTCATCAAGTGCAGCATAATATCGGAAATATATGGAAAAATTATTTTTAAAAATTTGATCGAAATCCCATCCACGCCAGTTGATTTAGATTTAACCTTATGCAATGCATTGAAGAGATCAGTTACGTTTATACAATTAAAGGAAAAGGAGCCATTTAAGTTGTCAAGATCAGTGAAGAGAGAGTTATCAGGAATATATACATTTGACCCCACAAAGTGATGATTTATGATATTAGGGTCAAGTTCATGAATAGAGTTAACCTTGTCTGCGGCAAGAGACTGCCTTATAATTTTCCAAAAAGCACCTGGATTCAACGAGCCAAAGAATTTAGAAAAATATCTAGCTCGTTCAATTCGGATGATAGTTTTTGCCCTATTCCGAAGTTTACAATAGGTTTGTCAGTTTTCGTTAGTAGAATTCGTTTTAAACACAGAAAAAGCAAAGTCACGAAGAGACCTTCCTAAAATGACACGGTTGGATTGCATCCAAGAATCATTACCCTTACGTAATCTAACTCTAATGCAAGGAACAAAAGAAAAAAGTTCATCTAAAAGGGTATTAAACAAAGAGCATTTAGAGTTAACATCAACGGAGTTAAAAATAGACGAATAGTTATAATTCTCTAAGACAGCAAAAAATCCTGCCCAATTTAAATTCTTAAAGTCCCGGTATTCAAAAATTTCATCAGCTGTACCAACATTAAGGGTAAATGAGGCTAAAATAAGAGAGTGATCAGAAATCGAGGGACAATGTGTTTGAAAAGAAGAACTAACCAACCAATGATTACTTACTAGAAAATAGTCAATAAGTGACGTATTTCCTGTCCTAACATCAAAATGTGTAGGCAAAGAGTTATGGAGTAGTGAGAGTCCGCACCTCATGCAGAACGAACGAACATAAGCAGACTTGAAAGGCGAAAACAAATTACAATTAAAGTCACCAACCACAAAAATATTTGTAAATCTTGTAAATAAATCACAATGAAGATTCTCAAACAATTCCAAGGAACCATGAGGTAAATAAACACAGCCGAAAAGAGCCGTAATTTCACCAATTAACAGTTCAACAAATAAAGATTCACAACCAGGGACCTGGGTCTTATAGATAACCCGAGATTTAAGATTATTAGAGATGTAAATGCAAACTCCACCACCCCTAGAGGGTCTGTCATTACGAAATATCGAATACCCCGGTAAACTAACAGCACTATCTAAAACAAAATCATTAAACCACGTTTCAGTAATTGCTAATACATTAATGACATCCAGACCTATGACGGATTTTAGTTCATCAAGTTTAATTGAATTGGCACTGGGCACTAAACTACGGCAATTTAAATGGCCAATTTTAAGTTGATTATCAAACGGTGATAGTAAATTTTTAATGTAGTTATCATCCCTAACAATTGGACCAAGATTATTACTAGAAGACATCAAAGTATAAAAATGCGACAATACCAATGGAGTATGGGATATAATTGAGGGAAAAAAATTTTAACATTATTAGGTTTAATATTAAGAATAATAAAGTAATAAAAAAATATGTATATAATGCAATAACCAATCATATTAAAAGTAAGAGTAAGAGCTTATTTTGGTAGGTTACAGAGTAAAAGAAAGATAAAGAGAAAGAAAAAAAAATGATTTTACAAAATAAAATATCATAATAGATTATGAGGCAGCATCAGTTTCCAGAGAAGCACAACCAGCCGCATCCAGAACAACAACATCCCCATTAGGCATAGTAATTTTAGATTTAGGATTATCAGAGTCAAGTATACGGAACTTCTTGATTCGATTTTCACTTAGCAGTTTTCTACATAAGGCATTAAGCTTGGAGGATGATGGCGAATAATGGTCGTTCAAGAAGACTCTTTTGTTAATGGTTAACTTACTTGTATTTCCATCTATACTCAGGGATTTTACCAAATCGGACACGAGAAGCGGGCGAGATTTTATCGTATTAAAGTATGCTTTCATTAATGAATCCCGAATTGACACGTTGTTCAGTTTTACTAGCACAGTTTGTCCATTATGCAGGTAACATACATGGTTAATAAAAAATGGATCTAATGGCACGTTTAATGTTTTTGATAGGTCAGTAAGCACTGCAGTGAGGTCAGAAAGTCCCGCCGGCAAGCCACGAATAATAAAGTCTGCGCGGTTTAATTTTCTGTGAAGCCCATTGTTTTCAGCTACGAGCTTTGGAATATTTTTACATACCACTTCAACCTGATTCAGGCGTTTAGCACAGTCTGAAACATCAGATTTTAGGCCAGAAATGCATGCGGAGACCTCTGTTCTAAATTCAGACACAATATCTACCAAAGTTTGTTTAAGTTTTCCGCAATCAAAACTGTTATTCACTGCATCATCAAATTTTTTATTGAGAATAGCAAAGTCAGACCGAAGAGATGAAATAATCTTATTAGTCGGGTTGATCTTACAAATAAAAGCCAAGTTTTTAAATTTGCCCATAGCCTTCATCTCCGCTGTACTGATTCCTTCACAAGCAGCATGATGCCAGAGATTACAGATGTCACATTGCACACTCTCTTGGTCCTTTACAAAGTTTAATTGGCAAGAGCCGCATAATTCGTTTTTGTTAGCCATATAAGATAAATGTATAAGAAGTGGCAGGTAAGAAAGTCAACACAGCACCAACAACAGCAACAACCGCAATCAGACAAAACCAGCTTTTCGGATCCAACGCACAAAATTAATAGCCACAATTTGTATATGTGAAATTTAATAAGGAAAAAAAAGAAAATGGCGATAGATCACAACAACCACAGCAGCAGTAAGACTTGTGATTCAGTTAAATAAATGTTGTATAGATTGTCTTGCAAGTATTTATATATTCCTTCTTTGTATTATTTTTTTTTTCTTTTATTTTAATTATTTTTCCAGAAACTTAGTAAAACGTTTGAATTTTAGTATACCAAAATAAAATTATTAGCTGGTAGTTAAGAAAAATATGATGGCTAATAAAAAACACGTTCACTTAGGCATGTTGCCAGATTATTATTTATTGTATTTTTAACTTATCGATGTTATTTTGAATTTGTTTAATAAGATCTAAATATTCCTCGGATTCAAACTCAGTAGTTTCAAACTCCAATAAATCCTCTTTTTCAATCGCACTGATATATTGCTGGTGTGGTACCCGTGAAAGCATATCAGCCACCACATTTTTAGATCCCTTGCGATGTTCGATTTCAAAATCAAACGCTTGCAGTTTAAGCGACCACCTGGCAAGTCTGCCACTTAAATCTTTAAGTGTCATCAGCCACTTAAGACTGGCGTGGTCAGTTATGATGGTAAAGGGCATCATTTCTACGTAGGGCCTAAATCTTTGAACTGCCATCGGTGCCGTCAAGCACTCCTTTTCAGTGACGGTATAATTCCTTTGACATGAGTTGAGATTTTGGGAATAGAATGCAATCGGATGCTCTTCCTTTTTATCATTCAGCTGATACAATACGGCACCTATTCCAAAATCTGATGCATCACACTGTATGTAAAATCTATTGGAGAAGTCGGCATGGCGTAGCACAGGAGCAGAGGTCAAGGCTTTTTTGAGCTTCTCCGAATTTTTTAGTGTATCTGTTAACGGCGATGAGATAGTTGCAAAATCTTTTATAAAGCGCCTATACCAGCCCGCTGTGCCTAGAAAGCTTCTTACTTCTCTAACACTCTTAGGCAGTTTTATACTTTTTATAGCCATAACTTTATCCGGGTCTGTCTTGAGTGTACCGCCTCCTATAATAAACCCTAAATACTTCAACTCCTGAAAACAGAATTGGGACTTTTTTAAACCAATTGTTAAATTGGCCTCTTTTAGACATTTCGCCACTTCTTTTAATAGCTGCATGTGTTCCTCGAAAGTGCTAGAGATAACTAACAGATCATCCAAATAGGTGAATACATTTTCCTTCAAACTATGGGGTATAGCCTTATCCATCAATCGACAGAGTCTTTGAGCCGCGTTACATAGGCCGAATGGCATGACCCTAAATTGATATAATGGTTTTCCTGCCACTGTAAAAGCTGTATACGCCTTGCAGTTTTCATCAAGTTCTATTTGCCAAAAGGCGTATTTAAGATCGACACTACTGATGAAATGAGTTTCATCGATCCTACTCAATATCCCGTCGATATTTTGAAGCGGGTAAGCATCTTTTATAGTTAGCTTATTTAACTTGCGGGCATCTAAACAAAAACGATTTTTTCCTGGTTTCCTAACAATTGTAGTTCTGTTAGACCAAGGGCTTTCACTTGGCTCTATTACTTTCAATTCTAACATTTTCTCTAACTCACGGTAAGTTATCTCCTGAACAGCCGGTGATATTGGGTAAAAATGGTCTTTTATGGGTTCCGCACCGTCTATTAACTCTATTGTATGTTTTTCTAAAGAAGTCAATCCGAGACCTTTTTCCTCAAAAGTATCAAATTCTTTTATTATCTCAGCTAATATTTTTTTCTGTTCATTATCTAATTCATGTGGTCTTAATTTATATTCACTTACTTCTGATTTAAAGTCTTCTTTTATCTTTTGTAATTCTAACTCATCTATACTTATAATATCCGGGACTAACTTAAATAATTTCCAGAAATCTATTCCTAGGTAAAGATCTTGTTCCAAATCGGGACAAAGATACAAAAGCATTTTGTATTCTTAATCTTTGTACCATACAGATTAATTAACTTTGCCTAGTACTCTAAGATATTGACCACTGGCTGTTTTCACATTGGTCAATATGGGTTGAATACTAAGATCTACCTCCTGCACTAATTCTCTACACCCCTTTCCTAAAATACTTACAGAGGCTCCTATGTCTAACAATCCTTTGACTGCTTTTCCCTCTATCAACACGCCTGCAAAAATTCTTTATCTTTTCTGTCTTCATTTGCTCTACTAACAGATTCCACCATTAATTTTTTTAACCTTCTACGCTCTGCAAATTTTGTTCGGACTTTAAGAATTCTATTAGAAATACTTTTCTGCCTTTTTTCACTAAATATTCGAGCTCTTACCCTATCATAATTTTGCTGCCTAATATCCCTGGACAAATAATGCCTTTTTAGTGCAAAATTTTCCGGTAAATCTGACACGATCGATTCAGATTGGTTTAATTCTTCTTTGGGGACTGAATTCCGGATATGCATGGGTCCCCATTCACTCCCAAGCTCCGGGATTGGTTTCCCGATTGGCAATTAGGACATCTAGGTGTAATGACATTTGGTCGTCCACACTTGTAGCAAAACAGTGATCTTTCTAATGACGTGCACTCCATAAACACATGACCCTGCTGTTTACAGTTCCAACATACAATTGGTTGTTTTCGTGGCAGTTGCTTGACGTTTAACGCTGACAAATCTTCATAGCTATCAATTGATCTAGCTCCTTCTAAATTCTCATCATTTTCGCAGAAAACTTCATTCACATATTTTGTGGGCCGCAAAGTAGGTTGCATAGGCCGGATTTCTTTCCGGGGAAAATTTCACTCGGCCTTGTTGCACTCCACTCTAAGTTGTTCAACTGAAGAAACAGCTATGGGGTATACAATTCTTCCGATACTCTCCTTAATATTTCTTTTAATTATTTTTATTAGGTCAAATTCAGGTATGGGTTGTATTAATTTAGCTGTTATTTGTCCCATCGCGTGAAAATAACTGTCAACAGTTTCACCAATTTGTTGTTTCCGTTCCACCTAATCTCTCATAATTTCAAAATTTGAGCGAGTTATTTGGTACTGTGCTAATTGAGCGTGCCTTAATCCTGGCCAGTCCACTATTCCGTGGGTTTTCACATAGAGCCAGTACCATTCTCTGGCTGAACCAGATACAAGCAGGTGAAATCCCTTAGAACTTTTGCCCAAGGTATTTGATAATGCGATTGTAGGTGTTCTAGACGGAAAATAAAATCATCAATGCTAATGTGCGCAGGATTACCATCAAATACTACACCTAACTTATCCACTCTAATTTTCGCAAAATCTAAATTCTGTAAACTATGAACTGGGATATTAACGTTTTGGAGAGGTAAAGACATATTTCTGTTGTTTGTTGTACTAGAGTCTTCAGGTGTATGGTTAGAACCTAATCTTACATTGAGCCTTCCACCTAACTGAGATTCATAATCACTGTTTGTTGCATTTGTATACTGCTGATTGGTGACTATAGCATTTTGATTCTGTGTCGTGACTTTTACCAAATCAGCTACACATTTAGTCAATCCCGCAATACTCTTTCTGACATCTGACATTTCTGACTGTACCATCTCCTTAACTTTATTTTCCAATGATTTTTGTACCATGGTGACTTCGTCAGTGACTTGTTCTCTTACTTCAGGAGTAATTTCCTCCTCGGGAACTGCACTATTAGTAATTCCAGAACTACTAGCGTTCATATTAAGGTCTTGATTGTGTGAAGTTATTGTGTGAGGCAAATCAATAAATTGACTACGATTTTGTTCGGTTGGATTTGACATTTTTCTATTTTTAAAATTAGTTCTCCTGACTTTGGGTTTAACGTGGGAAACGGATCGATTTAAATCAATTTGCCTAACTCTTTTTCTAGATCGGGTTTCAACATTCATATTCTCGTAAAGAGAATTTATAGGGACTATTTTTGGCTGTTTTCAAGACTCAACAACTCAAAAACTTGTTGACTAGAAATTAAAATGTCGATGATAAAAGGAAATCAAAGTTAAAACTGATTATGAAATTTTAAGATGAAGAGTTAAAATAAAAACTAAAATATATTAATACGTTTAACTGAAATATAAAGATAATTAGACTAACAACTATTACTGAATAATTAAATTATTGAAACAAAAAATTGTCACATTCTATTGTATACTTAAATATATAAATAAAAATTACGTAAAATATGTTTTTAGACTAAACAGCTACAAAAAAAATTAAGTTATAAAAATTAAAAACAAGATGTAGTTATTATATTGTGTACCTAAATATTTTAATATGTTAATTATTAGAAATAATAAAACGCAATTATGAATAACAATATTTTATTAAACTAAACTACTACTAAATAGTAAACAATTCTACAATTTCGAATACTACTTTAAATTAAATATATATGATTTTTATTTTATGTATTTAAACTTTTTTATCTTTGTTTGCAGTTCGGTAATGATAGACGGACATGGAGGTCGCAGCGGTTTCGATACTTGCTTTTGATTCGACGGGTAGCATGAAATCAAATTTTGTTTGCAAACTTTTCGTTCAGCCCTGTGGTTAGTTGTACATCATTTGATCAAAATTTCACTAGACAAATGAGTTTACAACATATTGCAGCTAACATTATATACAACATTCCTTATGATTACTGTCACAAGAGGATATGTTACATTGCCACATTCACAAAGGACTATTAAACAAAATACTTTATTAAACATTTACTGAAAACTTAGAAACAACCACTATACAATTTAAAAACAGTACAAGTTACTGTTAAGTTATAGTCGGCCACTTCCGTTCAAAATCATTTATTAAATTATTTGTATCTCTCAAGCTTAGGTTTTCATACTACTCTGCTAACTCTTTTTAATTACAGAGGTTACGAAACTACTCAAAATACACAAATAATCTCCTAGGCTATTTTAGACTATTGGACTATTGCTACATGTCTAGATATTTCTACATGTCTCTTTTAAACGGCTTAGGATACCTTCTCCAAATATATTTCGAATATATCCTAAGTCGTAGCATTTGATTGGGCGCCATTTATGTTACGGTCTACGGTGATACACCTTATGAGGTTTCCGACTAGCTGGCATTTACCTCAGGAGGTTCCAACCCTCTAGTCAGGGTCGCGACGGCAACACAAAAAAAAAGGTAACACACAAAAAAAAATTGAACTTAAAATTACTACATGCTGCACACGAATCTAGAGACAGATGTTGGTCTCTCGCTTACCCTCCCATCCTTGTCGTAATAAGAATCCATACAATTTAGAAATTACGACCCAAATTCCACTCGACCGTACTTTTCCACTTACCAATCTATCATTACCGAAACTTGATTAATTTAAGCCATAAATATTGATTAAATCTTAACTATATAACATATTTTATTTATACAATAAATTTTATAATTGAAAATAGGTACTACAGAAATAAAACACTAATATATATATTTAAACTTATGACAACAAGAAAAGTTACAAAAAATAAAAATTAAAATATGAACACAAATTAAATAACGGTTTTCTCTTTTCCTTTTCAATGGCCTTTTTTTTAACTATGATTGTATATTTATATCTCGTTTAATTTAATGAGCGTTATTAGTTATTTCTTTTATATTCTTCTTAGTGCTCAAAATTACAATATCCTTAATACCGGACGAGCGAATATTTACTTTTTTTTTCCTATCCCCTGAAGGAGCTCCCTAAGGACATGCACTTGTGTCAGAACTATGCAGACGCCAAATGTCTCACCACACTACGCGCTTAATTTGAGCACAAAAAAAATAGATTTTTGGACGATATATATATATATATATATATATATATATATATATATATATATATATATATATATATATATATATATATATATATATATATATATATATATATATATATATACAATTTTTCTAGCACAAATATTTTATTTCAGATAAACATAAGTTTTTCTTAACACTAATATCTTTTAAATACCAAAAAAAAAAAAAACACAAAACTACACACAAATTTTAACGATTACAGATCTACACTTCCTTCTAATATACACTTAAAAATAATACTAATTCCTTTTTTTAGTTTTTTTTACGCTAAAGCAATATTTGAATATTATAAATTTTCACTGCTTTAGTATATTTTTTTTAACTTTTGCTTCCTTCACTTCTTTTTACATCAAAAATCCGTGGATTTTAAACTTTGGAAATGGATTTAGTTTGCTTGACACAGATTGAGAAAAATCAAGCAACGTTGACAGGCAACTTCTGTGTGTCTTGTGCTTTTACAAAAATCAGTCAAAGAATTTATTACCTGGCTATTTCTGGGGTGTACCTTCAACAACGATCTCCAGTTCCCTTTACATATATGTTGAATAGCCAGCTGTTGAAAACACAACACAATAAAAGACATATTTTAAAATAGGCCTAACACCTTTTCTATATTTTTTTTACAATACTATATCGAATATATTTTTATCATAAGACAAACTCACGTTTTTTTTTTTTCAATTTAAGACAAACACTTTTCTTCAGTTTTGTTTGTCTTTAGGAAACCCTCACAAAACTTTCAATTTAAACTTATTCTCAAATAAAACTTCACTTCACTACACTTGTTGCACTGGTTAACTTTCTGACTGCATCTGCCTATTTTCTTATAATCCCGCACTTTAAATACTCTTGTTCGGTTATATACTTTTAGATATTTTTTCGCGGTAAAAGAAAATACATAATATTCAATTTTCCGCTAAACTTTATCTACGAGAAATCGTCACTAGTTATAAAATATGATTTTCCCGCCCAGTAATAACTATTTACTTTTTTTTTCAAATCAATTTTCAAATATTCAAAAACCTATTCTTGAATGGAATATACAACACTGCGAATATTTGCATTAGCTACACTAAAAACATAGGCGTACTAAAAAACATAGGCATATCTACACAACTGTGATTATTTCTATACATGTATTTCATATTAGACTGACAGCTGAGCAGAGCACATGTAAGTATAATTTATACATTTTATATTAACATATTTTCCTTATCTTTTCAGAAATTTTAATGAATTCCAGTTAGTGATACTTCTGGGTAAATATGTATCGTTTCTTTTTAGCCTTTTTTACTCAATATTAATTTACATATTTTTTTATTTCAGCTACCAAACAATAAAAACAACCACCGATCAATACAAAACAGAACATTCTAAATAAAACAAGAAAATTACATTTTAGAAAAGCACTGGGACATGGGCAGGAGTAGGTGCCTCCACATTCACAAACGCCCCTCCCTAACAATTATCTGAACTTTTAATGAGGGATTTAAGGCATGCATTATATTCCGCCTCTTCCCGAAAGTGTTGCCATAAGGGTCCGCCACGCAAAAAATTTTTCCGGCCGGCTGCCTATAGTGCCCAATTGATTTTGCTTCACCCGCAACAACTTTAAAGGTTCCTAAAATCTTTGAGGCGTCTCTTAAAAATTGTAACTGTTCATTAGAACAGCAGAAAGCAGTGCTATCAGTGCGGGAGTTGAAAACATCAAATAAATCATTTACAAATTTTAAATACTCAGACGTATTTAGAAAAGTTTTTGCTTTTGATGTTTCCACTTTCCCTGATTGATGAAGAACTCTCATCGCGGTAGAAACGGTATTACTTAATACTTGAGCTGCTAAGCTTACGCGCATGCGTTGAAAGTTATTGGGATTTATATGCTCCTTACTTAGCTTTGGAGCATACCTTATTTTTTTAAAGAATCTAATGTAAAAAAATGGGTTACATTAAGGCATGATACGGGTTTATCATTCAAAGAAATGCTATTTTGGACACCTAGCAGACAGTTTCGGGCACATTTTAAAAGATGGGGACTATCATGCATAAAAAATATTCTCTTATTATTAACTTCAAAATATGGCTTTTCAGTTTTTACACCTGCTATTTTTGCAAAATTTAAAAAGTTTGAGCCTTGGTCACAAACAAATTGGCAAGGGTTCAAGTCTATTGCTTGCAGTTTTGAAATTGCCTCATAAATATACTTTTTAACACAGGACCCTGACAGTTACCGTTTGTAAAAAAATATGAAAGTGGTTGCGACCAACTTTCTTCACCTATTCCTTTTACCATTATAACTAAAGCGCTAGTTACTAAGCGGTTTGAACGATTTTCATCGCCAAACTTGTCATTTTCATTAAAGTTTTGACAACGCGTTTTAAGCGCCTCAAATATATAATTTAAATTTCCGGGTGCCTTTGGCCATTCCTCTACAAATCTTTGTAAGGTTCTTATTTGCGGCCAATCAAATAGCGTTGCCAAATGTCGATAAACAACTGGCGACAAAAATAACACTCCTAAAGAAATTAACGTAGTCGCCTGATCAAAACGGCGAGTCTTTGCATCTCGGTTATTGTTTTTGAAACAATTATTGAGGCAGACTTGCATTGTCTTCGAAATTTTTGTAGACAAATCATTTTTTTGTTGGAGTCGGAGTTCCAAGTTTGAAAGCTTGTCCTGGCACTTGCTTAGTTCTGATGTTAATCTAAAATTGACAGCCTTTAACCTATTCTTCATCCGTCTTTCTACTAAGTATAACGTACGGAAATGGGTAAACTTTGGAGGGCCGTAACTCCCAAACGAAGCATCACCCCCAAATTTTAAATTTTTTGCTTAAAATTAAATTTTACACGCTGTAGACAACTTTTTTTTAATTTTTAAGCTGCGTCCGTAAACTAGATTTAAGCCCATGATTCTATGGAATCTTATTTGAATCCAAAATACACACACGCGTATCAGAGCGAACAATTATTGAAAAGCCTTACTTACCTTTTAGAATCCCTTGGGAAGATGTGGGGCTTCTCTCCTGGTGGACATCCTTTTATGCATCTTAAACTCCTAATATTTAAAAAGAAAAAGTTTACTTTAACAAACAGATAAATATCAATTTTTGTATATTGCATACCTACATGTTGTTTGCCAATTGAATCTTAGTTTTCTACACAATCAAAAAATAGAATTAGAAACACACTTCAATGTTATTATTAAAATATACTTACGTTAAAAATGAACAAAATTGCCTTCTGCTGCAAATAAAAAACATAAATTTCATTTAAAGTTAATTATTTTATTAATTTTACAAAAAACCCACCCTTATTTTTGCCTGTAAGAAAACGTTTAATTTTTCCTTGCGCCAGAAACACAAATCAAAACAAAACTCAAGTCGATAGGATGTCAAGAAAGAGATGCACAGAAAAAAACATTTATAGCCGTTTCGTGACATCTCTGTATACTCGGTGTCAACAATTGACATGATACTGGAACAGCATCTATAATGTTGAGAAAAACAAGTATGAATGATTAAAAATAAAATTTTCATTTCGTGACTATACCGACGGTGAAGTACAAAATTGCAACAAATGTACAGGACGTGTTGTAGAGAAGACAACAAAAGAAATGCTTTGAGTTGTGTGTGAATTTCGTCCAACCAAATTAATATTGATTAGTTGGTTAAATGGATGATGTTTACAATATACGCAAATCAAGGTGTTAGATGCAAAGAATGCTGAAGATGGATTTGGCGGTCCTGAAAATGCCGCATTACATTCTGCCAGCGTCTAATTTTTCTTGTTTTCTTGGGAAAACGTCCGAGTACATTTGAAAAATAATTTTTCTTAATAAAAGTTAAATTAGAAATGAACCAAAGCCGAAAAAGTAAAATTTAAATTGATTTATGAAGATCACTGGTTCAACCCCTGGCTGGGACTAAAAATAAAAAATAATTTAAAAACACGCATGGCACAGCGCATTAAGATTCATACCTAACTCATCAACAGTTGATATGGTACTGGAACAGCATCTATAATGTTGTGAGAAAAACAAGTATGAATGATTAAAAATAAAATTTGCATTTCGTGACTATACCGACGGTGTAGTACAAAATTGCAACAAATGTACAAGACGTGTTGTAGAGAAGACAACAAAAGAAATGCTTTGAGTTGTGTGTGTGGTATTGATTAGTTGGTGAAATGGATGATATTTACAATGTACGTAAATCAAGGTGTAGGATGCAAAGAATGCTGAAGATGGATTTGGCGGTCCTGAAAATGCAGCATTACATTCTGCCAGCGTCTAATTTTTCTTGTTTTCATTGGAAAACGTCCGCGCACATTTGAAAAGTAATTTTTCTTAATAAGAGTTAAAATAAAAATGAACCAAGGCCGAAAAAGTAAAATTTTAATTGATTTATGAAAATTGTTTTTGTTAAAAGTGATTATTAAAAAAATGGATATAGAAACTAAAACAATTGAATTGTGTAGTGTTATTTCAATTGTAACAGCAATTAAATTAAAATAAAAATTAAAAGAAGAATTTTCTTTTATAATTAATTCGCTTTTTCACTGTACAAATATCCAAGCCGTCCGGTCTTAAAAAGGGTTGTAGTCGTCTTAAAATATTTTGCGTGTGGTGCGGAATTACTGAAGACTTATCAGTTTTAATTATTTTTTTACTAAAAAAATATGAAAATCAGCTTGCAATGAATAATGATACAAAATTTACATAATTGTTGCTAAATAGTTAAAAGCAATTTCAAATTTTGGTCATATAAAATATTATCTTCAGTCGGCTAATGCTATTGCCAATGCTCAACCGCCGTTGATTGTTTTCATACGGCATAGATTCATAAAAACTGCTGATGTCAGATCAAAATAGAACACGTTTTAAAGGGCGGTTTACATTGCCATAGAAGTCTTACGACATGTCAAATTTTTGTGCAGAATAGTACCAGTGGAATCGTCTAAACCAAATATGTAACGAATCTGCACAAATTGAGAGAAATTACGGATGAAAATTTGACAGTCGTATGGCTCTCTATGTTTTTTGAAAATTTTCGAAAGATAATTATGAATCATTAGATCAGGGATGCATTTTTCTGCAAACCGCCTGTATATACCAATTGTGTAAACGCGAAAAAATCTGTCGTAAGATTTTTACTCTCATTTTGATATTATTTTCTCTTGGATTTTACGTACGTAAAGTAGTACCGTCTAAACCCCCCTTAAATGAAATTTTGTCAGATGACTGACCACATGTATTGTACAGAAGCAATGTTTTAACAGCCCTACACGACATGTATGTGTTTTACAGTGGCAAATTCGACATATCAGATGTAAAAAACATGTCGTGTATGGGTACCTTTAGTAATAGTTTCAATTGTATAAATTAATTTTTTTTATATTTACAGAGTTAATCTTCATTGTCCGTTAAACATATACTTATATGTAGGATATTATAAGTCTGTTGTCATACCTTTCGGTGAAGACCGTCGTCACTGGCTGTTTATTTAGTACGATTGGCGAGCGCTTTCGATGTAAAGACATCATTTTCAAGCCGCGTTTTGATTAGTACTGGTTAGATAGTGTAACGTGTTTGTTGCATAGATATTGGTGGGTACAGGTAGTTTTGTCCGTTAGGATGGTGTCTATTTAAAAATGGTATTATGCAGGTAGATTGCCTTATATCTGTCATCTTTATTGAAGGTATATAATTTTAATATTTCTGTCTTTTATTATTAGGTAGGTAAGTGTGACCATCTGTGGGTGTTTTGCGTTTGTAAGTTTGTTTTAATAGTTTAAGTGGTGTAAAAATTGTGTCTGAGGTTGTATTTACCTGTTCGTTAATAATATCTCCGTTAAACGTTCGTGTTTTGTATATTTCCATGTTTTCAAGAATGTCCAGTCTTCGTCCTTTTTTACTAGGATGTATTAACGTCATACATTCATCTATTTCCCTTGGTTCGTGTTCATGTGTGTTAAGGTGTATTGCGAAGTTAGAGTCTTCTCTTTTCCGTTTATATGATCGTATGTGTTCTGTGAACCTTGTTTTTAATGTTCGTCCAGTTTGTCCTATGTATGTATGGTTGCAGGTGCAAGTAAGTCTGTATACTCCGCTGGTGTTAAATTTATCGGTTATTTCTGTTGATGTCTTGAGATTGTTGTGTAGAGTGTTGCTCGTCTTTAGTGCTGTCTGTAAACCTTCTTTTGAAAAAGGTTAGTTAATCTATATATTTCTGGTCCTGTGTAAGTAAAAATGTGTCGTCGTGTTGTATCGATTGTCTCCTTGTTTTCTTTCTTCTTGTTTTTAGTGTTGTATTGTCTAAGTAGTTTGTCGATAGTAGTGCAGTTGTAACCGTTATTTTTAGCTATAGTGTAAATTGTGTCCAGTTCTTTGTTATATTTGTCTGGAGAAAGTGGGACTGTCTTAAGTCTGTTAATCATATGTCTAAATGCTGCGAGTTTATGTTGGGTGGGATGGTTTGAGGAACTGTGGATAGTAATGTCTGTTGTGGTTGGTTTTCTGTATATGTCAAAGTTTAATGAGTCAATTCCTCGTGTTATTGTTATATCAAGATAATGTAAAGTTCCGTCTTTCTCTTTTTCCATTGTGTATGTGATTTTATTATGTATTGTGTTTAAATCCGTTAGAATTTCTTCTGCGTTGTCCCTTTCTAGGATGCATATTATGTCGTCTACGTATCTGTAATAATGAGTTATTTTATGTTTTTCCATTAGGGTTGTGATGTGTAGTTGTTCTAAATGTTGCATAAATATCTCTGTAAAAATTGCGGATGTCGGGTTTCCCATGCCGAGTCCATCAGGTAATTTATAAAAGTTATTGTTAAATCTAAAGTAGTTTTGTTTTAGTATCGTTTTTGCAATATCCATTATTTCGTTAATATATTGATTGTCGTATAAGTTGAAAAGCATGTTACGTAGAATTGTTAACGTTTCTTGTGTGGGTATTGATGTATATAAATCCTTAATGTCGTAGGAAACAAGTCTCGTATTTTCGGTAATTTTGATGTCCTTAAGTTTATTGATAAGGTCTTGTGTATTGTGCAACATGTATATGTTCTGCAAATTTATTTTCTCTTTCAATAATATGGTGAGGTGCTTAGCCAAGTTATATGCAGGTGCAGGTTTGTAATTTACTATAGGTCTGATCGGTATATTTTCCTTGTGAATTTTGGGTTGTGCTCTAAGTGTAGGGGGTCCTGGATTCATGTTCATGTATATGTATAGTTTACCGTCAGTAAACGTTTTACAGCGTTTTAGTAGGCTGCGTATTTCCTTTCTAACCGTTACACTATCTAACCAGTACTAATCAAAACGCGGCTTGAAAATGATGTCTTTACATCGAAAGCGCTCGCCAATCGTACTAAATAAACAGCCAGTGACGACGGTCTTCACCGAAAGGTATGACAACAGTATTTTATTTACTGGCGGAATAAATCCAATTAACTTAATATTATAAGTCTGTTCAGTAACTAAAAATTGTTACTAATTGTTGCTAGAACGTGTTTACGTACTGAAAACACTTACAAGTAGAGAGTGAACAAAGAGCGTAAAAATGTGAGAGAGAAAAAATTTGTTGCAAGTTTTGGCTAATAAATTTTTTACTATACAATTTTTTTTTATAATTATAAATAAGTTACACACATGTATGAAGTGAAAAATATTTTTAATAAAAATATTTTTACATCTAAGTCACAATAAAAATGTTTATAAGAACTAACTGCAAAAAAAGTTATATTGATGACGCGCTTAAACATCACAAACGCTTTTAAAAATAACCTAATAATTAAAAAAAAATTAAAACATTTTATATACATATTTTTGATATTTGGTAACTTGGAGTATTATTTTAATTTTTTTGTGTAGTTACCGTTTTGCTGGCCTTTAGTGGTCTTTGTTTGAATTTATATTGAATTGATAACATAGTAGAAGATGCAGGTATACCACTGAACAATATAGAAATTGCAGCAACAGACGAAGCACCTACAATGTTAGGCTAAAATGTAACCCCTATTGATCTGTTAAAAACGATCCAATAATGCCAGAATTTTTACCATTTCAATGCGTTCATCAGAAACATTTATTTCCAAAATACGAAAATATAATTAAAAAGCTTTCTTGAAGAGTTGGAGCTTGATTCTCACGATAAAAAATCTTACTCTCTTGTTCGATGGTTATTGTTGAAATAGTTAAGTAGGTGCAGAGAGTAAAATGCGTGTGATTGGTATAAGCTTAGAAAACACAAGAGAGTTTTATTAAACAGGAAGTTAGACATGTTAATAACAATTATACATGTAACTGATAAGTGTCAAAATAAGTACACAGAGTAACCCATAGCGATAATAATTGGTTGTGCTATTTTAACATCTCCCCTGGACAAGTATTCTGTATACTTGTTTTGACATTTCTTTTACAAAAAAATTCATTTTTAAATTATTTGATATTATTTGTTCCTATTTACAACACATCTCTACTGAACAAATATTCTGTTATTATGTGATTTCTAAATATCAGTAAATGAGTTAATTCATATTTAAGTTATTTCAAATTCATTTAAAACTTTTAATTATTAATAGTTATTTGAATTTATTATAAATTTATTTAAAACAACTTTGTTTTAAGGCAACTACGCCTTTCGATTTCTAAGTATTAGACATTATAGTGATAGGTATTTTAATTTAATTTAATCCAAATTTACTTAAAAACTTTGTTTGTTTAAGGGCGACTACGCCTTTTGTTAGTATGTCAGCTAACATATTGTTTGTTTCAATGTGTTTTAATACTATTTGATTATTTTTGATAGCTTCAGATATAAATTTGGATTTAATGTCTACATGTTTTGTGCGAGACGATAAAGAATTGTTTGTTACAACATGTATTGCGCTTTTGTTATCGCAAAAGAGTATTAAAGAATAGTTGGCATTAAAAATCAATTCCTTTTCGAGTCGCTTTAACCATATTGACTCTTGAATACCTGCGACTATGGCCATAAACTCCGCGTCCGTAGTCGATGGAGCAATATATCGTTGGCGTCGTGTTCCCCAGGAAATAGCGGCACCTTGATGAGTGAAGACGTATCCTGTTGTAGACCGTCTGATTTCAATGTCGCTGTCCCAGTAGTGTTCTGTCATTTGTCATATCCGCACGCGTTTTTGTTTCGTCGTTCTTTTAATTTATAATGTGGTTTTAAATACAGAGTCAATTGTTAATTAAATTTGCCATAAAAATATAAAAAAATAAGAACAGAAACTTAATAATAAAATTAAAAATCAATAAAATCAAACAAAAAAAAAAAAATAAATTCTTATAACAGTTAAAAAAAAAAAGAAAGAAAAAACAACCAAAACAATATTTACAACAACAATACATATAAAATCAACACATAAAAAACCACATCAACAGAAGACAAAAAAAATATAATTATATTAACAGTGGTGGCACGACGGGTCGCTTGTGACCAGCTCAGGGCTTTTATGGCTTTTTACGATGCAAATTGTACCACAATAAGTACCTTTCCTTTTTTCTCGTTTTTTCTTCTTTTTTTATAGTAATTGTAATTTTATTTTACTTGTACCTTTGTGTTAACTGTCATTTGAGTAGTTAGTGGCGAAGGTATAACACTATTCACTAAATAGCATCAGTTTTTACAGGGGTGTTAGAATTATAAAATAGACAAAAGGTTTGAATCTTTGCTATTTGTAATGACAGAAAGATTTAGAATCGATTTCTGCAATATTCGTGGGTTAAGAGCAAATTTCTTCTCTGTGTATGCACACAGTTGTCTACATCGGCCTGATATTTTCGCCTTATGTGAGACCCAGGTATCGGAGGATGCTGATCCACAGGATTTTCATTTGCCTGGGTACTCTCTTCTACCTTTTTTTAGTCTACATAGGGGCCTTGCGATGTACATTCGTAATGAAATCGTGTACCAGTGCCAGCAATCATTAGGCACAAATGATCCTGAATTTAGCTGTCTTTGGGTTAATTTCAAAATCTGGTCACACATCTTACATTTCGGGTTTTTATACAGAAGCCGAAAAGCGGGAAGGGATAAATCTATTTCCGGCTTCGATGCCCTTTCCGATTCCATATCAAGAATCCTGGAAAGCTGTCCGAACAATGAAATTCTTGTTGCTGGTGATTTCAATGTTCACATCTTGGATTCGCCATTCGAACCGTACAACCCTAGAGGGCCAATATGTTGAGCTATTCGCCGCGCAAAACCATCTCGCGCAATTAATTACCGAGCCAACAAATATTTCGTGTGTTGAAGGGCAACAACATAATACTCTCGACCTTTTCCTTACCTCACACCCTGATAAGTATGAGGTAAGTATTCTTGCGCCTCTCGGTAACTCGGATCACTGCACCATTTCCGCCTCCTTTTCGGTCGCAAATTTTCACAACGTTTCGAAAATGGCCACGAAACGTTTAAAATATATGTACGAAAAGGCTCGTTGGGCTGAGCTCAACGAATTTTTTCGGCATTTTAATTGGAAATTTTGTTTTCTGGACAATAAATTCGATGCCATGGCGGAAACGGTTGTGAACATTATATTGCTTGGAATGAAAACTTTCATTCCATATAAGCAAATCCGTGTTAATCCAAGAAAGAATTCTTGGTTTAATCAGACGTGCAAACAAGCAGTCAGATCCAGAGAGGAAGCAGTAAATGGCGGTGTAGCAAAAAGGCGAGATCTTCGTGTGCCAAAGTACTAAGGCGCGAAAAAGCTCTATACGAGCAGCGCCTTCGTGCTAAATACTCCTCGGGGTAGCAAGAGCTTTTGGTCATTCGTTAAAAGAGTGAAGGATAATGCTAGTTCCTCGATTCCGCCTCTTTTAAAGGATGATCAAATAATTAACGACCCGGTTGATAAAGCTAACCTCTTGGCTGAAATTCTTGCAAGTAACTCCTACTTGCCGGAAAGCAAACAACCACTGCCCGTACTGGAAAGTGTATGCTTTCGAACTCGTGCAGTTAAAAAGGTTTTAGCGGATCTCAACATATACAAGTCCCCTGGTCCTGATGGAATTCCAGCACTGGTCTTGAAGCAGTGCTCTTCGACGTTTGCGCGTCCATTAGCAAAACTTTTCAACATTTTGTACCATGTTGGTGAGTTCCCATCATGTTGGACGGTTGCTAATGTAACACCAATCCCCAAAAAGTGAGAGGCTAGCAACCCTGAATATTACTGCCCAATCGCTATTCGCTCTGCACTTTCTAAAGTAGTGGAAAGCATGCTTAATTTTCATCTTGTGAAATATCTGGAGTACAACAGCTTACTTAGGGCACGCTCTACGGGTGACTTATTGGACTTCCTTTCGGAAAAATGGTATCAATCCATTCACCATTTTGGCGAAAGTAAGGTGGTGGCTTTAGATAGTTCCAAGGCGTTTGATAAAGTGTGGCATGGTGCACTCATAACAAAACTTATTATAGCTTACTCGACTTATATCGAGCTTTCTCAGGGATCGCACTATACGAGTTGTTATAGATGGGATCTCATCTATGAGAAAGCACATAGACGAAACCCTTAATCGCTTCCTTTTGGTAATTTCCGAATGGGGCCTGGCGAACAGGGTTCAGTTTAACGCTTATAAAACCCAGTGCTGTGTGCTTTCGAACAGGCGTACTGCTGAACATGCTACGTCATCTGTAATTATGGGTGATACATATATTAAGGAATCAGAAGCTCTCGATGTTCTTGGCATGAAAATTCAATGCGATGTTCGTTGGAACAGGCACGTTTTTCATGTTGCAAAAGAAGCATTCAAGTGCCTAAGTTTTCTGAAACGGTGTAAGAAATACTTTACTCCATCTAGTCTCCTTACTATCTATGTCACCTTTATCAGACCGAAAATGGAATAGAACTCTCATGTATGGGACGGTGCTTCAAAGTCTATTTTGGAAATACTCAACCGCGTACAGGAGAGAGGGAAGAAACTCATCGGTGACAGTAGGGTATCCAGCTCTATTGACTCACTGGAGCATCGACGCAATGTTGGGTGTGTTTCACTGTTTTATCGTTACTACAACGGAATGTGCGCTTATAAAATCAGGGAACTTGTTCCTGAAAACCGTAATTTCATACGCGCAACGCGATCTGCATCAAGAGGGCATTCCTTTGTGGTCGATTGGCCAGTGAATCGCACAACGCATCAGAGAGAAAATTCGTTTTTTACCCGAACAGTTCGTATGTGGAATAAACTCCCTGCAGAGGTCTATCCTACCACTTTCAATGTGCAAAGATTCAAATCAAATGTTCACAAGAAATACTCCCTCAATCCTCCATCCCACAACCTAATTTCCTAGTTCTGGCACAATGCATTGCATAAGTAGGGGTCATTCCCTGAGTGCTAGTCCTAATTAAAAAAAAAAAAAAACATCGCAGATCCCAGTGATTTCACTGAACTTACAAGTGTATATTATACCTTTGTTTATTGTACCCTTCAAATACCCCAACATACGTTTAAAAGCGTTCCAGTGTGCCTTTCCTGGATTTTCAGCAAATCTGCTCAGCATGTTGACGGCAAAACAGATGTCTGGTCTGGTTATTTAGGCAGCAAACAGTAGACAGCCCACAGCTTGCATGTAAGGGATATCCTTCATAAACATCTTGTCGGCGTCGTTTGATGGACACATGTCCGAATTCAGCTTTTGGTTTAGGTCAATTAGTGTGGAGATTCCATTACATTGATTTATACCAAATCTTTCAAGTACTTTAGCTATATATTGTCTCTGATCGATTTTGGTAGTGCGCGCCTTCTCGTCTCTTCTAATTCACATTCCCAAGATTGATGAAATTTTACCCATGTCTTTCATCTTGAACTTAGCAGATAATGCGGCATCAGCGGACTCATCTGCAATTGGCGATTCTTCTTTAGAATTGTTACTGCTGCTACTTTCGACGTCATCATCTTTAGAGACATCTACGATGAACGATGGACAATTTAATTTTGGTTCTTTAATATCATTTACCTTATCTTCTGCTTCAAAGAATATTATCAAGCTATAGACTTTTGCCTGTCCACAGTTACCAACCAGTATTCATTCGATCGATTCCGGGGCATATTTCGATCGTTTTTCTTTTGGCACATGAACTATTGTTTCAGATTCCGCTTTATATTAGACCAAATTTCTAGTCGGCATATGGATTACCAAATACGCTGCGGTCACAATTGCTTCTGCCCAGAATTTTTCGCTCAGCCCTGAATCGATAAGCGTACAGCGCACTCTGTTTGCTAAAGTGCGGTTTATCCGCTCTGCAACACCGTTTTGTTGCGGTGTATATGGACTTGTTTTTTGATGTGAGATGCCATTTTTATTTGTATATTGTTCGAATTCTTTATTTATGTATTCATTTCCGTTATCGGAACGTAACACTTTAATTTTGCAACCACATTGCTTTTCAACAAGGGTCTTAAATTTGAGGAATTCATGTAACACGTCATATTTTTTTTATAGGATCCACAAATACCTTTCGCGAACAGTCGTTGACAAATGTTAATATAAACCGCGCGCCCGAAAACAATTTAAATTAATTGGTCCAATGATATCCGAGTGAATTAAATCGAGAACTGATTCCGCGCGTTTTCCAACATCTTTAAATGATGATCTGGTTTGCTTGCCTTTTACACAGGTTACGCACTGAGTCTTGTTTGTTTCACAAAAGTCTCTACCGTTACAAGCATTTTTCACTGCACATAAATTTTCATTGCATATGATGCCAAAGTTCACTGTTCATGGCGGTCAATACACATTCTTGGCTCTCAGTTTTTTCAGTAGAATTACAATTTAAACGGTATAAATAATAAACTACACAGGCACTCGCTAATATTTCATTATTTTTATTATATATTAAACAGTATTTATTATATATTAAATAGTATTTGTCGCACAGAACGAAGGCTAGTACAAATTTCAGGTACATATTCCACGTTTTTAACTATCGTATTTATGCTTTTACCGTTTGGTTTGGTTTTTATCGACATTTTTACATCACCCGCGCGTTTGACCGATATTTTGTTATTGTTCGCGACAATTATTTCTTTGTTTCACTCTATTTTTATTAAACAAAATGTTAGAGTCTTTTGTTATATGTGTTGTCGCACCCGAGTCTATAAAGCAATCGGTGACACTGCTTTTTATTTTTAGCAGCGATGCATATAATGCATTGTACACTTTTTTTGTTTTTATATTTTGCACTTTCGTTTTTTTCTTTTCTATTTTTATTGCGACAATTTTTACTAACACGCTTAGCTAAAACTAGGACTCGAAATTTATCTGGCAAGTCAGCCAGGATAAACGAGGCCGTTAAATTATCGTCGATATTTAACCCAGCACTATGCGCTTTAAGTGACGTCATCACCGTATAATTAACTTAGTCAGGCATATATTCACAGTCCGAAAGCTTTATTTGGACCAATGGGCTTAACAACTCAACCTTACGCGTCAGACCCTTATCCTCATAGGCTGTCAGTAAAGCTGTCCGAGCTACATTAGCTGATTTAGCAGTTGCTATATGCGCAAAATTACTTGGTTTAATTATAAGTGTCAATTCCGCCAGTGCACGCTCATCCGCATCTAAGTCTTTTCCTGTAGCCGTGGCGGGCAACACCTTTTCAACAGCTTTCCAACAATGTTTTATTAGCAGATACAATTTCGCGTGTCGCTTCCAAGCGTCAAAGTTTTCATGGCCACGATTTTTCTCGAACGAGAACATATTTGATGAGGACATTGTTTCGACGGTTTCCAGGTTTTAATTTTATTTATCAGCGCAACTAAAGTCAGCACAGCAAACAGCTAACACATTCAACACAACGCACGTGTAATTGTTTTTATTTATATGTTTAATAAATATCAGCAAATACACGCAAACAAATAAAGCAATCCGCGAACCGACACAGCCAATGCCTTTAACACAATCAGCACAAAACGCGTGTACGTGTTTTTGTCTAAAAAGTTTATCAATTCAGGCCTTATCTTGACAATCCGCTAACCGATACAGCCAATGCGTACAACACAATCAACACTATTAGCGTAGGTGTTGGCTGAATTAATATAATAATTATTTACAGCTCAGCACAGTTTAAAACAATATTTTATAATATCCTATTAGTGGAATTTAATGGCGACATATAGGCCCATAACGTGTTAAAATAGTTAACTAGGTGCAAAGAGTAAAAAGCGAGTGATTGGTGTAAGCTTGGAAAACACAAGAGAGTTTTATTAAACAGGAACTTAGAAGTGTCAATAACAATTATACGTGTAACTAATACGTGTCAAAATAGGTTTACAGAGTTACCAATAGCTATAATAATTGTTCGTGCTATTTTAACAGTTATCCACCTATAATGTTGTAAGCCGATTTGTCGATTTATTTATTTTATTTATTCATTAATTTATTTAATCGAGCCCAAAGGGCCATATATGATTAATATATATACAGTATAGATATTGATCATTATTATATAATAGTTCGTTGTAACATAATGACAATTCATTTCTTATTCATCACTACATTTATGTACATTTTTGTTTTATTTAGTAGAGAAAAAAGAGAATAAAAAGGTTTGGTTCTATCCAATATTTTTGATGAATTCCAAGTACTTATGTCTCATTGTTGTTAAAAAAAAAAATAAAAGTTTTCAGATGTCTTGGCAGACTATTCCAAATTCTGGATGACCGAACTTGAAATGACCTTTAAAATATACTGTAGTTGATTTTTGGAATAATTATAATTGGATTGCGTGTTGATCTTGAGAAATGATAGATGTTTGATAAAGATCGGGGTTTTTGCGTTTTTATAATACGGTATAAAGCTAGTAGAGTTCTCATGTTGATCAAGTGCCTAAATGAACAGTCAATAAACTGAACTGAATACTGGGATACCGAGTCCGAAAGCTTGAGTTTAAAAATAAATCGTAGGATGCGATTGTATATTGCTTGCAAATATCTTATATTCATTTCAGTTGTGCAACTATACACCTCAAGACAATAAATGATATGCGACAGTAATAGGGAATGTGATAACTTGATTCGAATATTAGTAGGCATAAAACAGTCTAGGTTATACAGTGAGCAAAGGGTACTGCCAATCTTAGCCGCTACTGTTGAGATATGCTTCTTGAAAATAAGGCCTTTGTCTATCACAACGCCCAGGCATTAAAATTTTCAACAATTTTCACTGGGCAGTTTTTAAAATGGATATTCATTGTGTAAGATAAATTATCAGCTGAACCAAATGAAAGAGCTTTCATTTTATTGGGATTAAAACTAATTTTGTTACTGTCTGCCCAAAAAGAAACTCTCGATAAAACATAATTGGCTGTTTCTAGGTGACAATCTATCGCCAGTAAATAGCAGGTTGATGTCATCTGCATATAAATAAGGTTGACATTGCAGGGTTGCGATATAATCAATGAAGTCATTCATAAACATGAGGAAAAACAGTGGACCCAAAGCAGACCCCTACGGTACTCTACTGAAACAAATTTTTGACGATGAATTATTCCCATTGTAACCGAAAAATTGACGCCTACCAGATAAAAAAGAGTATACTAATTTACAGGATGATGAAGAAAAATTAAACCTGGAATGCAGCTTTTCTATAGATTGTAGTTGACAGTATCAAACGCTTTGCTGGAGTCGAGTGACACCAATGTGGATATTTTCCTTGCGATAATATTTTCTCGAATTTTATCTGTTAAGCTAAGCAATAAAGAAGACGTACTAAATCCAGATCGAAAACCAAATTGTCTGTCGCTTACGCAATTTCAGATATTCCCAAATTTGATCTTTAACTATTAATTCAAATGCTTTTGACATAGAGCATAGTATACTGATTGGTCTGAAATTATCTAAGGAAGAGCAAACAGGTTTTTTCTTTATAGGAATTACTCGTGCAATTTTCCACATATCGGGGTAAATGGATGTAGTTCGTATGGAATTGAAGATGTCTAATAAGTAGTCTGCTATAAATGGGAGAATCTTTTTAATTAGTTTTAAAGGTATGTTCGCGATGGCTGCAATTACTAAATTTTTCCGCCCAGTACCTGGTTTTTAATCTTCGTAGTACACTTTAAACTTTGTTTCTGTACCTACAGTATGTCTTCCATGACCGTTCGTTCGGGTTTTCTCTATTAGCCCTGAATGCTAGATCTCTCATGTTTCTTGATTTTTTAACCTCTTCATTTCTACAGAAATCAATGCTAGAAAAAGCGTGTTGTCTTTTAATGGGAACCGTTTCATGTAACGCAAGAAAAAGTTCATTTAACTTTTCAATTTTGTTATTAACATTATTAGTTTCAAATATATCACTCCAACAGCCGTATTCCAAGATCTTTCAGCCTTATTCCAATCTATAGCTCCATAGTCACTATACTCTGAGGTTTGAGGTTATCTGAGGTTTGAGGTTATCTGAGGTTTGGTCTTGTTTGGAATATCCATGCAAACGTATATAAAAGAATGATGTGCTAAAGATGGAGCTATGAACTGTCCCGAAGCCTTCACTAAATTTAGGTTACTTAATAAAGCAAAGTCTAATAATAAAAGGTTGTTGAATGTTGCACATCGAAGTGAGTGGGCATTGAATTATGGAGATAAAATAAGTTTTTACAACGACACAAGTATCTAATATGCTCTGCACAGTGGTAATTAAAGATATTATTGTTGAAATCTCCCAGTATGACAATGTTATCGTATAAGCAACATAGGTCTCCTAACGCCACATCTAATTGAATAATATTACCATGTTGAGAATATACAACACCGATTAAAGTTTTTTGTCTATTAGAGTTAACTTTAATAAATAAGCATTCGAATGAATCAGGATACGATATTTTTTTACAACTTTAGTTTGAATACCATCGCGGATGTAAAACCCTATCCCACCACCTCATATGCTATCCTCACGGTCATTTCTTAGAATGTAGTAATTGGGAATTGAAATGGAATTATCTGATACTTTACTCTTTAGCCAAGTTTCTGAAATCGCAAGCACATCAAAGAGTGATCCATTAATTATGTGCTTGAATTCATCAAATTTAGAGGTTCTGTAAGATGGTTTTATACATGATATTCAGATGTCCTATTTTCAGACAATGGCTAAAGATCTTAAAAATTTCTTTAATTGAAGTGTTGTCGCTTACAATAGGACCTAGGTTTTCCAACACCGGTTAATAAATATTCATTTTTTTTTTGTATGTGTGTATTTTTTCTCTCTTTTTCTCTTTTTTTTTTTTTTTTTTTTTTTGTAGTGAAACGCTGAGTAAGAATTATATGTTTTGACCAATCTATGATATAACACGGCTAATAATTCACTAATGTGCAATGTAAAAAACACAGGGTATACAGAGGTGAAACCCTTGGCACTTGAAAAACAATATAATCAGGTTTTCTGCAGCTTTTCAAGAAAGAGACGAATATAGTGCTGTTTTATTATGAACAAGGGATAATAAACAAAACAAAAACTGGATATTTTACAAGAAAACATAAAGCATAAAAAAGTTTTAGCTAAAAAAAGTAATAAATTTTCGTGAAAGTAAATAAATAAATTATTAAATTATTATAAATATGTGATATGCTGTGATTTTACAAGAAAATTCCAGCATACGCAAGTGAAAACGTCCGTAGATCTGCAGTGTAGTTTTAACGCAGTAATGTGTTTTGTGGCAGAAATGCACCATCATTATTGGTGTGTTAACACATAAAATTAATCAAAGATTGGAAAAAAAATGAATTTATAAAACCATGAATTGGTTTAAAAACAATGTATTTACACCATTTGCATAAAGATTTTGATAAAAAAAAATATATGTAGTTTTTAAGATGTTGGCTAAGGTAGTAGAAAAAACATGACGATTATCAATTTGTTACACATAAGGAAGAAGAAGAAGTGGGTTTGGTACATTTAGAAGGCAGCAATTTATTAAAAGCTTACATGCATGGGTATGTAAAAATTTTCTATGACCAAATGGCAGATATAATTCTATCTCCTTATTTCTTTATTGACGCTCGTTTGTATAACAAGGCTAAGTCCATTGTGGATTCCCTTCGAAAGTGACCGTAAGCCTCGTTTACAATTAAAATGCTAATCGGCTAAACAGGCTGCAATACAAGTACTACATATATATTGAAAGACAATCGTTTTAAGGCGTTATTTGAAAATGCTGACTTTAGTGTTAAAAAAAGGCGAGGAATATAAATTATTGAAGTTTGGAAAAATCTAAACATTGAAAAAAAGAAGCGCATAGAAGTAGCAAGAGTTAAAGATCTGCACGAAGAGGAGAATAAACCCTACGAAGAAAGTGATAATGATGAGGAGTGATTCTTTTTATACCATTATCCGAATAATTGTATTTTATAATTTTATAAAAAGTATAAAATGCATGCCAATTGTAATATACACAATATTATTACCTTAAGTTAACCTTCATCCAAAAATTATATTAAAAACAATTTAGCATTTGAGTTAATGTTTTTATTGCAATGTTATTTTTATTTTTTTATATATTTTATTTTACAATAATACAGTATTTTCACAATAAAGATTAAAGTTTTACAATATTTGTGTTTTTTTTTGTTTTACATTTTTTACATTACAATTTAAATATTTTATTTACAACTAGCAGAAAAATGTGTTTTTAAACATTGTTCTTTAAACAGTGTTAAAAATTTTCCATATATAAAAATAAAATGTGCTGACAACTTCTTTAGTACCATTTTACCGATAAAATTGAGTGACTCCACATTTGTATCTCCATTTTCTCTACGAAACATTGATGACCATAATCACTATCCTATGGAACCTTATCTGATCATATAAACATATTTTGATCGGCCGAGCGCAAGGATTTTCTCCCCTTTAGTATGACCAATACCGGCTCGCTTACTAAAGATTTTCTGAGTCACTAAACTTAATTTATTTGAAAAAGGAATTATGTTTGTATGCAAGAAGCTTTTTTTTTGGTCGCGTCCTTTTTTTTAATATTTTTCTTTTCAATTGAATAGATATTAAAATTACGTTTCCAATGATACCCATATTGCCTCACTACACCACAAAATACTCGATATATGCCATACTGTACATACAAATTTTGGAGGCCCGTGATTCCGTTTTTACATTTTTTGCTTAAAATTAAATTCCACACCCTGTAGACAACTTTTTTTTTAATTTGTAAGCTGCGTCCGTAAACTTGATTTAAGCATCCCTTGGAAAGATTAGAAGGTTCTTTTCTGGTGGACATTCTTTTATGCATCGTAAACTCCGGAAGTTTAAAAAGAAAAAGTTGACTTAATCAAACAGATAAATTTCAATTTGTGTATGTTGCATACTTACATGATGTTTTCCAATTGTAGTAAGCTTTCTGTACAATTAAAAAAATAGAATTAAAAATACACTCAAATGTTAATATCAAAATGTACTTACGTTAACAAAAAACACATTTGCTTTCTGCTACAAATACAAAATATAAATATCACTTATTTTTAATAATTTTTCAAAAAACCTACCCTTATTTTTGCCTGTAATAAAACGTTTAATATTTTCTTGCGCTAGAAACACAAATCAAAACAAAAGTAAAGTCGATAGGATGTCAAGAAAGCGATGCGCAGAGAAACACAGTTATAGCCGTCTCGTGACATCTCTGTATAATCGCGGGTAAAAAAAGAATAAAGTTTGTGAAACGTAAATTAAATTTAATGAAATTTAAAATACAATGAAGAGTATTGAAAATCTCTAACAGCAAAAAGTATGGAAAAAAATTTTGATTCATGAGAATTAATACTTAGAAATGCAATAAATACACACAAGGTCTAATCTCCAGGCTTCAGTGCATGCACACTCAAGAATGTGTATACATAATAACGTATTGTTTTTGGAAATTATATAGAGATCTATATATTTTTTTTTTGACTGCTCTTTTTTGAGTACTTACAAATTGTAAATACTTATAACTTCTAAATTATAATAAACATCGATGGCTTAACTTAGCGTCTATACCCGGCAAAAATCTGCTAAGTCAAAAGTAAAAATCTGTACAAATAAATCAAATACAAAAATTATTTGAATTTCTCCGTACAGAGTCTGACCTCCCTCTCTACAAAATCGCACCAGGCATAGACGCTAAATAATATAAAAAAGGCGTAATCAATTTCCTTTCCGGATTAAGTTATTTCCAAATAAAGTGCTAGTGAAAGTTTTTTTTTTTTTTTAAACGAGATGCACCCCTTTTTATATCAAGCCAGCAATATTATATATATACATACATACATAGATGAATTTATCAAAATACATATAAATTTGATCCTAATATACAAACTCAAAGAGGTCATTTTCCAAGTTAGTAGTCGGTTTCTTAGAGTAAGCTAAAGATAGTATTTTGCAGTATGCTTCGAGTTCTGCCAAATCAAAAACTTTTACCTCCTTATTGTTGAGAGTAATTTTGACCTTCGGAACGTCCGTGTTCAGTAGACTAAATTTCATTATTGTTTTGGCACGTCGTAATCTGCGACAAGTGTAACATATTCTTCCTGCTTTGGGTGACAAGTGATCATTTAGATATATTTTGTTATTAATATCTTGGTGAACGAACGAGGATAAATCCAAAGGCTTGTTTGTAAAATAGTTTTTCATTATTAGGTCTATTTTGGCAACCGAATTAAGCTTCACTAATACCGAAGGACCTCTATTAATAAGGCAGCACAGACTGATATCTGCTGGGACAGTTTCAACATTTAGCTTATTAAACAGTTTTATAACAATCTCAATTATATTATCTTGGTTGCGCTTGAATCCGTTGTTCACTATATCGGGCCTATTTAGCCGTTTATGTAGTATTTGATTCTGATCCTCCAAATTTTTTATATTTTTTGTGGTTGAGATATCCAAACCCTCTATTATTCTGTGACATTTCTCAACATCGTTTTTGAGTTCATTTAAATTGCATCCTAAGTCATTTTTGATCTCAGCACGGATAGTATCAAATTTTATTTGTATATCTGTTATCGCCTTACGAAGCTCACTTCTTATGGATGCAACACTATCATCTTTGGGTACCGGTGGATTTACTTTGCAATTGTCACATTTGAATTTCAGGGACCGTTTACTTTTTGCTATGGAATTCAGTAGTTCTATGGAAATATTTACACAATTGGCATGAAAGTATTTTAAACATAGTTGACAGTCCAGGCTTCCTTGAGTTTTTGTAATATTTTTCTCGCACGTCCCACATTGTACATTGGGTGTCATTATGTTAAACACACAATTATAACAGGAGTTAAAACAACAAAGGTAGCTATACCACTACAAAATAACCAACGAAGGGAACCTAATTAGGAGCAGTAATTGCAATAAACGTAATCGCAGGATTTTTTTTTCTTATGTTCGGTATGCACGTTAATAAATTGAGGTTAACCACATTTCTGTGAATTAATTTTTATAGTTAATGTTTATAATGATTTTACTTTAATAAAACTCGTTTAGTTCCAGTTCAATATTTAATTTTCTTCGCGTATTTCAGTTTTTTTTCCATAAAAGTAACTTTTTTACACATAAATGTGAATTTATTAAAGCTGCGCGAAATTTGCTTATCTGATCATTTCAGAGTTGCCAGATTTAATGAAACATATCAGCAATTTTCTTAAGGAAAAACACTATAGGTCTGTTCATTTACTAAAAATTGTTACGAATTTGTAACAATTGTTACTGGAAAGTGTTCATTAACCCAAAAAATTTGCAACGAGAGAGTGTAAACAGAGAGTAAAAAAATGAGATACAAAAAATATCTTGCAAATTCTAGTAAAATTTTTACTTGCAAGAATTAGCCAAACAGCTGTTTCTTACTTTTGTTTACAAAATAATTTACTTTAAAAATGCTTGATAAAAGAAATTTTTGTAACATTAAATAAAATGCAAGTATTTGACAATTAAAAGAATATAAATATAATATTATTTTGTAATTTTTCTTTAATTTAGCTGTGGAAGTACAAATCAGAGTAGTGTAAAACAACAGAAATTTGGTTAAGAATTTTCGAGCTTTGCAGGTGTTTGTATTGTTTTTAGAATTAAAAGTAAACAAGCCAGCGATGAAACATTCAATGCAATGTACTTTTTTCGGTACAATTTAAAGAAGAGTTGTACAATTTTTATGTATAATTAAAAATAAGTTATATACATGTTAAAACTATTTTTAATATAAATATTTTTACATCCTAATTACAGTAAGAATGTTTATTAGAACTAGCTGTAGAAAAAACAATTCTATACATGATGAGCTTAAACATCATAAACGCGTTTGCAAATTTTGCAAAATTCTTTCTTACTCTCTCATTTCAAGTTCCTGCTAGTAAAGTAAATGAACAGAACTAATATGAAATTAAAGGATTGTAAATGGATTAGTAACTGAAAATTTTTAACGGATATAATAGAAACCCTCAACCAATTGTTAGCTTTCTTACAATAAAATCAGCTTTTTAAAAGTGATTTCAGTACTAAAATGTAATTACTTTTCTCAATTAAGGTAAAGGCTTAATTGACAGTACATAAGAAGTCTTTCACTTGCGATTTTATGATTTAAGTAACTTAAAGCTTTCTTTAAACATTCTTGTAAATTCATTCGAGACAGACATTATTAACGATGGGTTATCGATACCTTATTATATTACTACAGACTACAGAAGAGAGTGAATTTTTAAATTTCAGTCTTATAATGCATCACAAGGCAAAAAAAATGAGTTTTAGAAACAAGTGCCACAATCAAAGTATTGTCGGCACTGCATATTGTAGCACGTCACTTTTTTCAGCAATGAAGTTTTTTAAGATCAAACAACCGTTTGCAACTCACAAATGTGCCTTTAACAAAATTAATTCGTATTCCGATAGCGAACTATAAGCCCGACTTCAGAAAATTTACGACTAAGTTACGAACACACTTGCTAAGAAACAATAGCAGCCATATAATAAAATTTTAATGTATCTATATAAAAAAAATTCATAACCGATGTTTTTTAATATTTCATTTTTATTATTATGATAGATTATTGGAATTCGGCTTAGTATTCAGGTATTTTTTTATTTTAAGTATCAATCCGTCACAAAACCTTTTTTAATGAGTTTTTGTTAAACTGAATTTCTTATCATCGTAGTATTTTATGTTAACGAATGTTAAACTAGTTAGCTTAAAGAAAATGAGATTTTGAAATAAGACGATGAATTAACATTGCAAATTGAGTTTTATAAGTTTAATAGGCGCGCTCTCACGACAGAAACCTATAACTTTATTGCAATAAGAAATACACTTTTTCTTTTATAATGTCACTATCCGAAAACAAAACAAAGAATTCAGTTTTTAAAGATAATTTAATTAAAAATGTATTCTTTCCCTAAATTAACGTGTTTTGAATTTCTTTCTCTACTTAAAAGTCGTTTATTTATGATCAGCACTACAATTTTAAGCTGAACACAGAAAACACATACAAAAAAAATTTTATTTTTACAAATTCTGTTTTCTGATTATATTTTCTAGTAATATAGTAATTTATTAATTAATTTTTTATAATACAAATCTAAGTACTAAAAATAAGAGAAATAATTTCATATACGTTAAAAAACAATTATGGATAGAAAAATTTAACAGAATTTTATTTTATATTTCATCAAAATCCTTAGTATACAATAGTCTCATGTATATATTGTGTACATTTTTTAAACTTTTTATTGATATTTTAAGCAGCAGCAGCTGGAAAAAATTTTAGTACCCGCATATAGTTCAATTTTTAATTCTTCGCATTAACAATAATATTAAAAACTAAAACAACATTTACAAATTTTTGGTATAAAATTAAAATAACACCGAAAAACAATCATAGTATAAGAACAATAATTTCAAAATGTTTCTTTAAATTTAGTATTAATGTCTTTAAAAATTATTATTATTTCTAAATAAAAAATATAGAAGAACAGCAAAAAAAAAAAGATCGTAGATAAACCATCAGTTGCAGTTCATTATCAAAATCAGTATTTTTGCTATAGAAAAGTCGTTTTTGAAATATTCGGAATATATAAATCTTGTTAAATTTCAGACATTACCAACAACAGGGTTTAATTTAATTTTATTTATTTTTTTTTAACACATAAAACCCAAAATTAAATTTTAATTTTAAGCAATTATTCAAAATATGGATTTTATCTACGGTTTAATTCCTATATATTATTATTTTGGGCTTGTTTGGCTTTATATTACAGAATAAAGTGAATAAATATACAAAAATAAAATAATATACGTATATATACAATAAAACTGTTATTATTTTCTTTGAAAGTAAATATGTTGTTAAATATTATTTTGAGCTAAATAAAAAAATTCTTGCTATAGCAAAACGTTAAAATTAACTTTCAGCTACTATATATATATATATATATATATATATAAATTTGTGTCGATTTAACTCTCTTCTGATATAAAGATTTCCAACAGGACATTTTGCTATTGCTATTAAAATAATTTTGGCGAAAGTTGATTTTAACGTTTTGCTATATATATATATATATATATATATATATATATATATATATATATATATATATTGAATTACCAATAATTTCAAAGATAAGAAAGACTACCACGAAAAATTGGTTAATCAAAGAATGTTCAAGGTATTATATAGAAATAATGCGCAAAAATTTTCGAATTCCTGTTGTCGGTAAAACAGTCACACTGCTTCTAAAACATGTTTCAGAGTTACTAGCAAGAAAAAGATTTTTATTCAATATTTTAATTTTAAAAACAAAAACGTTTTTAATCACTAAAAACTGTTATTCGAAACATAAAATAAAAATTGAAATCTTTTTAAATCTACAAAAGAAGATAAAAAACACTAAACTCACTACTATTATTACTATTACTGCTATCAACAGCTTTCAAATCTGAAAAAAGGTGCAGCTTTTCTGTGGAAATTATGAAAAATTTACTCGATTAGTGTGTCACACTAACACATTTTCGAAACATGTTTTAAAAATACTAAAAGGCAATAAAATAAATATTTATTAAATTTTATGAGTGAAAAAACCAAATATGAAAACAACAAATTTTTAAACTGACGAAGCAATTGAAACATAAAATTCATAATACTAAATGAGTAATATTTTTACTCTATCTAATAAAATCTAGTTTTTTCCATATGAAGAAAGTAATTAAAAAACTTTAGATAAGACTGCTAGTACTATTAACAATTAGTAAATAAAAAAAATAATGATATAATAATAATATAATAATGCGACTTTTTTGAAACATGTTTCTAAGTAAGAAGAAAAAAGTTTTATTTAATATTTAAGTCCACAAAAAAAATTATAATAATGATTCAAAATATGAAAAATATATATTTTGGTTCTTAACTCTACAAATAATTATTTCAAGGTTAAAAAATGACTACAATTAGTATACTAACAAATTTCGGCTTTTATACGGAAATCATTGATAATATACAAAAATATTAACAACCAAAAATTTGTATTTAGCATTTTCATTTCTAAAAAAAGTTCAAGGATTAAAAGGACTACTATTACTGCTACCACTTCTTTAAACGTTTAGTAAGTAAAACAAAGTTTCAGCTTTTAAAAGGAAATTATAAAAAATGTACAAGAACTGAGTTTGTGTTGCTGTTTTTTAATGCAAAAGACTTTAGGAAAATAAAAAGTAAATAAAAAGATTTTGATTTGTTAAAAGATTAAAAGACTATTATTACTTCTACTACCTTTTTAGAGTTAGTAGTCGAAATAGCTTCAGCTTTTATATGAAAATTGTGTAATATATAGAAGAAGTGTTTGTCTCTGTTATTGGATTTAAATGTAACACAATTCAGGCACTTCTAAAACATGTTTTAAAAATGTGAACAGACTATAAATTCAAATTCAGTATTTTCAGAACGAAAATAAAAAATAACTTCAATAAATAAAAAATGAAATTTAAGCATAAAAAATTGTAACATATAGTGATTATTACAATTAAGACGCACTATGAAGTATATTTTTTAACTTGAGATAAGCAGATATTGTATAAAGTTTTTGTGTTTAGTATTAGAAATGTTGTAAAAAAAAGTTGACGAACATTGATTCTGTCTGTTTTAGTTGACGGAATGTAGTGATAATAGTTCTGCTGTTAAAAAGTTAAAAACCGTTTTGTTCATAATGTTAGTTTTGATATTTTGATGACCTCTACTACACATACACTAAGCACTTGGTATTGATGCTTTTTGCAGAATTTAGGTTCTATTTTACATTTCAACGGATGCGCATATCAAAGTCAAGATCTTTAAAATGAACTTGCGTTTTGTCACGCAATGTGAATAAATAATATAGACACACTTATAAGTTTATTACAATAAATACATTGAAGGTATAAGATTAAACGTCGCTGAACGATTCAATTCAAACTTCGACATAACTTACTTCATAACGAATAATGCGATTTTAAAAAGTAAAATTTTAGAAGGGTTCTTTTATGAAAAGTGCAAAAGTTTAAGCCCCTGACTTAACATAATAAAGAAAACCGCAATTTTTTATTTTAATAAAGTTAATCAACAAAAAAAAAATAATTTTTCTTTTCCTAAATTAACATGTTTTAAATTTCTTTAACAACGTGCAAGTCCTTTTTTACGGATAGGACTACGACATATAACTGAAGCATAAAACAAAATATATCATACTTCATTTTTATTTTTACAAATTTAGTTTTCTGATAATTAATTCAGTAATTAAGGTAACATGTATTAAGTTTTTATTTCTTCCAAGTATTAAGAAAAGAAAATTCATAATGATTAAAAATATATAAACAAAAAAAAAATTATGGATAAAACAGATTTACAGAATTTCATTTCACATTTCATCAAAATCCTTAGTGTACAATAGTTGTAATTATAAGCAGCAGCAGTTAGAAAAAAATTTATATCCGCATATTGTCAATAGTTTTTTTTATTCTTTTTATTAACAATACTATTGAAAATCAAATTCACATTTACAAATTGTTGATATTAAATTAAATAAAAACCGAAAAGCAATTAAGTATCACATAAATAACTTCAAACCGTTGGTTACATGTGTTTGCTTCACAAAAATTAAATACATTAAAATTAATTCCGAGCCTTTAAAGAATAATTTTAGTGAAAAAGGCTTTAAAAACTGTCAATAATTAAATGAATACAGTTAAGCAATAAACGAACTTATTTCAAGTACAATATATCCAGAAAATCCTCTACTGATTAGATAATAGTGCTATGGACTGGTCGTTTTTGAAAAATTTGCAATGACTGGCATATTTTCTTTGATTCAACTGTAGAAATGTTAAATTTCTGACATCACCTAAACGTAATTCTGCGAAAGGATTTCAACAATATAATTTTGAAACAGGTAAAACCCATATTTTTTAAACAATAATTGATAAAATATTAAAAAAATTGTTTTGTATCTGAAACTAAATATGTTCTTAAATGTGATCTTTAACAAAATAAATTCTAAAGCTTCTAAAACTATGGCATATAATGTTGAAAATTAAATGCAAGCTGAAAGTTTTTGCCAAAATTATTTTAGTACGAATCAAGAGAGACTTAAATAAGATCAAGAAAAATTTATTCAATAATAACAATAATAATTGTATCGGTTATTAATCTGAATTATAAAACCAGAAAAGAAAACGTTGCCCATTTTTTAATTACAAGACTAAAACCTACATCAGATTACTTCGAATACTACATTCAGTTTTGAGCATTAAATATTCAAACCAACAGTTTTAACAGTTTAAAAAAATATTTGTTAATAAATGGATTGATAATAGATTTTTTATAATTTTAATTTTAAAAGAAAAGAAAAAAAAAACTTTTTTCAAAATGAAAAAGTTAGTAAATTCAGAAAAAGTTAGTAAATTCAAAAAGGTTTTAGCTTTTATATATAAATAATGCACAACTACCGGGTTTTAATGTAAAATAGTTCGAACATTCCTAAAACATGTTTTAAATTTACTAGCAAAAAAATTTAATTCAATATTTTAAAAGTCATTAAATAAATTTAACCAAAAAAATTAAACAATTTTTTAAGTTGACTGAGTACTTAAAACATATATTTTAAATAAGAAATGAAAATTGGTTGTTTTTAATTCTACCTGAGAACATTTAGTTATTTTAAAGTAAAAAAAACTACTACTATATACCTCTTACTATTAGGAAATTAAAAAATTTTGAATTTTATGGGGAAATCATAAAATCATCATCTAAAAGAACTGAAGTTTCTGTTACTAGTTTTTTGTGTAAAACACTAGGGACCATTATTGCGGCAGGATTTTGTTGCGCCGATAAATAGTTTTGCATTAATAAACATCCAAGTATTATTTCGTTTATCCAACGTTTTAATAATACAAAGCTATTTGTTCGGCCGACAAAATCCTACCTTTAGCTAATGGCAAATATATTAACAACTAATCCAATTTTTCAATATTTTAAGTGCGAAAATAAAAAATTATTTAATCTAAAACAGTGATTTAAACTTAAAAAGCTCTAGTATAAAATGACTACAACTGCTACTACTACTTCTACTATTAACGTTTAGTAAATAAAGTTACAGCTTATAAATGGAAATTGTGAAAAATATACATGAACTGTGATCCTCTGTTGTTGGTTTTTAATGTCAAACACTTAAAATAACTTGCTAACATGTTTCAGAAGTATTAACAGGCATTAAATTTACATTAAATGATCTGACTACATATATATTTTTATATATAGTTTGATACATTCGCCAAAAAAAAGAAAGAAATTTAAGCTAAAACAAAAACAAGTTTTAAAATAACTAAGGCAACTAAAATATGCAATTCGAAATAAATAATTAAATGTTTTTATATTCTATGCAGGTCAGGTGACGAAACGTACTTTAAAAAAAAAGATTATGTTCGTGTTAATGATCTTGATATTTTTCCTCTTGGGCATAGAGTTGCTTTAGGACCTATTACATATCAACAGAAGCAGGCCACTTAATATTTTTGCTTTTTGTAGACTTCAGCCTCTATTTCACATTTTGAAGCACATGCAAATCCAGCGTTAATATGCAGTTGCGTTTTTTTAATTATCTGAAACTGTAGTATCATCCAGATTTGCCACGCAAAGTGTCATTAAATAATATAGGCGGACTTATTAATTTATTACAAAATAAAAAATAATAATAAATACGAATGCATTAATGCATGATCCCTTAAACATTTTGAAAGTAAAGTTTAAGATAATCGAAATCAACATTACGAAGCCGAGTTAATAATTAAACTGACAATTGAAGCTGAAAATAAAGCTATGATTTTGAAAGAATATGATTTTGTATCACTGGTTATAATATTCAAAGAACAATGAAAAAGCATGAAAAATAATTATAGGAAACATACAAATTGCAGAATGAAGGTAATTATATACTAAACTATATACTACTGAATGTAATATTCGAATAATACAATTTAAAGAGTTAGAATATAGTAATTATCAGAACTGGCTTAAAAATAACAATTAAATTGCAAGGAAATTCAAAATAACTTATTCTATAGCTGAAAAATATACTATCTAAAAACGGGTCCAACTGAAAAGAAAATATACTAAGTACATATAATTAAATGTTAAACAAAAACAAGAAATTACAAAAAATATTCTATTATATTATTTAACAGGAGAAGGTAATAAAAAATCCTATTCCAGTACAACATATGGCAAAACAGTTAGCAACTCATCGTTGTATGAACGCAATTGTAAAACTTCATGCCATTCTTTAAATTTTTGCAATCGGCCACAGTTATTACCATCGTCGTCATTTACATCTTCATCCACAGCACGAATGCCAGTTTGATATTCTTTAAATGGTTTAATTTGTACATTATTATCGTTTTTGTAGTATTGTTGTTGGTGAAGGTGACTACAACTGCTGCTGCTTATGTTGATGTTTGTATCTGAGTAATAATTGCTACATGAATTAGTATTGTTATTATTAATATTATTAAAAGAGCTAGTTTTATTATCAATATATTTAATTAAATTAAAATTATTATTTAAATTATTATAGTCATCACAATTTTGGAGTTGCTGCTTCAGCATATTATTTTCGTGGTCTTTATTTTGTTGCTCAGTATTTTCATCGCGGGTAAATTTTTTGTAAATATTATTAAACGATAGTAACATATGATTATTTTTCTCAGGTAAATCGTCAGAATCGCTATCATGACCATAAACATTATGGCCACTGCTGGCAATTTCAACTGGACTGTGTGGGATGTTATTTTCAACAGTAAAGGCAGCCCTTTTTGCTAACTCTGCTTGTATTATTTCTTGTTGGAAGTTCAACATGTGATATTCTGAAGAAGATGACGATGGTGATGACAATGGCAGCGTCGTTCGTTGTCTACATTTAGCACTTTCATAAGATGTGTCTTCGTCTGCACTACTACTACCAGAACTGCAACTGCTTATATGAAATAGGTATTCTTTGTAGAAATGAGAACTCCTTCGAACAACCGGACATATTTCTTCATGATAAAATAAATTTCCATGCACCTTAATTTCTTTATGATTATCTAAATCACTTGAATCAATTTTGTTTCTTTCCAAATTTTCAAGATTAAGTTTGGGACGCTTTATTGTGGTTCGCTTCACCGAAGTTGCATGTCTCTTAGTACGTTTAAAACCTGATTTTTTAAGATATTTATTTCTTTTCGATTTTATAGTATTCGACGGCATTTTAATGTTATTCACACTCTCCATTTCCTTTTCCGCTTTCTCTTTGGCAGCAGTAGTATCAAGTGCACTTAGATTAGTTTTTTCATTATTTAAGTTTAATTTATCATCGAAGTTTTCTTTCTCCTCGTCTTTGTCCGTTAACTTATTTATGTCTTTACTGTTTAACTTTAATCCGGCGACATCAAGTATTCGCGAAACGCCTAAAAACGGTATATAAAATAATATTTCATTTTTGTTTTGACATTCAGAGTGTTTAAATTTTTTTGTAAATTTTAAATTGCTGAGATCTTTAGGGATTTGTTCGTTCACATCTGAACAATAAAGGGGCACCACATTATAACCATCGAGAATAAACTCCTCATCTTTTTCACGGTCGCGGGTACTAACATCATCAGCGTGGTTCCAATTGCCATTAACATTGGGTATAAAACAGTTGTGCAAATTATCAATGTGAAACTTTGTTATTTTTTGTGTCTGTATTTCAAAGCGATTTTTAGCTTTACAATCAGGATCAAATTTCACTTTATATGATGGAATAAATATATTATTTGAAGAAGGTGCAGGAACGTTTAAGGCATGTGGTGTTTGATGGTCAACTTGATCGGGATCATCTTCAGAGTTTAACGGTTGCTCAGATTTGACATCAATAACAGGCGGACTGACTGTTGTTATTTCCGTCATCTTTTTGTAGTTTTTACCTTCAATATCGGCTATTATTGAATGCAGTGGATCCTCATCATCATCAAAATCCAAATCAAAAATCGATTTCCTTACTTTCACAGGTGGCACTGGCTGAGGCAGAATATCGTTCTGATCTTTATCCTTACGTTTTAAATAGTCGGCCGCACTTGTCATTTGCTCAATCTTTATTTTCAAATGATTGCTATCTTTTTCACTAATATTTGTACTATTGGTCGCATTAAAATGAGAATCTTTGCTGTTTTGCTGTTTGCTTTCATTGAGTTCATTATCGGCAGGAGCAGTTACTTCTTCAATAATACATGTACATGGCGTTATACTATTGAAGCATTCATATTCAATTTCTTTAACACTAGGTGGTGGTGTTAATAGTTTTAAGATTTCTTGTATTTCGCTTTTAATTTTTGATGTTATTTCTAGGGTAGTGTTTTTATCAGTCAATTGCCTACTGCCTTCATCGTTTCTAGCATCGCCAATTTTAAACTGGGATCCGTATTTTGAATAATTAATGTTATTGTCGATTGGTAATTCACTTTTACTAACTGACGTCTTGCACAAAATATTACCACTATCACGAGATGGTTCTGATGTCATCGTACAGCTATCGCTCTCATTAATATCTGTAAAATCAAATTATTATGAATGGTTTATGTATATTATCACGATTATCTATGTGATAAAAATCGATTTCAAAATCGAATCTAGAAGAAGTACGGAAAAGATGTGATTTTTTCGGTTTTTACAAGATTGATCTAAATTCCACTGCGTTCTAGGGGAAAGATAGAAGTAGAAAAACACATAATTGATACACTAAGGGACAGATCAGTTTAAAATAAACAATTCTGTAAAGCTTTTACTTGAGTTTAAAATCCCGAAATGTTCCTTTATATTTTATTCTATAAGTTAGAGTAAGTAATTTTGAATAAGAAACGTTACTTCGATATCCGTTTAGAAAAACGATAAGGCATCGAGTCGCTGTATGCTTTTATCACTTTCCGGCTTATTAAAACAGTCTTTTTGACTATTTGTATTAAAAGCTTTTTTATACCCTTCACCACAAAAAGCGGAAAAAGGGTATATATAAAAATGTCATTCCGTGTGTAATTTCTTCAACATTCATTTCCGACCCCATAAAGTATATATATTATGAATCCTTATGCTATGCGATTGAACTATGTCCGTCTGTGTTAGTGTTGAAATCAAGTTTGCCTCGGCCCCAAAAAATATAAATACGTCAATCGATCAGACATAGTGTTAATAGTGCTAATGGAAATCAGCATTAACGGTCCATGTCCTTCAAGGTAGCAGGCAAAAAATCACCACGCAACCTTTATTTTTTCGTGTCATTTGTAACAATTAACTCCAATCAAAAAAACAAATGTATGGGGCGATAGAGAATTAAAAAATAAGAAAAAAACATCATGTGATAAAATTGGCGCTTGCCCATATTTTCCGAGTTACGGGGCTCTGAAATTTAAAAATTTTTCGATTTAAAGCTTTTGAACCATTTTTTAACCCATTAAAATTATATATATGCAGTACCAATTTTTTTTCTTCTAATTCTCTGTCACTCCAGTATTTGCTTTTTTGATTGAGTTACTTCACTAAGCTATATTTACATAGATAGTGAAGGGTATATAAGATTCGGCATAGCCGAATATCGCACTCTTACTTGTTATAAAAAAACAAAAAAAAAAAACAAATTACTTCTTGCATTAAATGCTTATGTTGTTGCAAACGCATACCAAGCTGTGTGAATAGTGAAAACAAAATGATTTGAAAATAAAACGTCAGCAGTGATGCTAGAATGAAGATTGTACCCTAATTTTAAAGATTTTTTTTAATCAAAAGAAGATTTGAAGATTTTTCCCCAAATTTTTTTGCTTTAGTTGTTTGACACCTAATATTGCAACTTCTTGTTAAAATTGATTAAACATATTTACCTATGTAAAACAATTTTATTGTAAATAAATACTTTAAAACAAAAAATTGCCACAATGTTAAAATAAAAGGTACATTAAAAAATATATAGTTTTAAATTTTAAAATACTATTAAAGAAAAATATTTAAAAATCTTACAAAAAAGTTTTGCTTTGAAGAAAAATAATTTAAACAAGTAGAATATTTTGAAGTGCATCCAGTGGTAAAAAAGATATAGTTAAAAAGAATCACTGAAATAGTGGAAGTAAATAGCCTTAAACAAGTAGATTTCAATAATGTATAACCTATTTCTGGGTCCAGCCAATATCCGTATGTACATACATGCATAGTAGAAAAATATTATGAAGCAAAATAGGCTATTTTGAAGTGAACCTAGTGGGTGTTTAGAGAAGACATGAAGCGGATCACTGTCTTGGTGGGTCAAGGACTAGTCGACTCAACGTCTGGGTTCAGCCAGATATCGAAAATATAGATTTTCAAAAATTATGCCTTTAGATTAAAAATAATAAAAACATATAGGTGATCTGAACTCATGTCCGCAATCATTAAATTAATATTTTATCAAAAACGCTTTGCGTTCTTTAAATAAAATTAAATGTCCTTACAAGTTTCAGCTTCGTGTAGGAGATATTTTTTAAATATCCTTATTTTAATAGCTAAATTTATAGAGTTTAAAATATATCAAATCTTTTTATAAAAGTGGCTACGTTAGTATCAGTATGCAAACTCTATACTGTTGCAGATGCTTTATTTTGGTCATAAAAAGAAATAAAAATAGCACAATAAAATTAAAAATTTAATAAAAATAGTTGTCATCTACAAAGTAAAACGAAATGACCTATTGTGACTGTTTACACAGCCAGAAACTTCTTGATTACAAAACAAAAACAACTAATAAAAAGCAATAAAAATAAACGCAACCCAAAATTACACTAATAACTACATTGCAAAACAACTAATACAAACACACAGCATGTACTTATAATAAATTCAAAATAATAGTGGAAGGTTCTAGAAGCAAATAAAAATCATCATGTGTCTAAAATGATAAATGCGTAGTAAATAAATATTCTACTGCATAACAACTGAGGAAGTTCTGGTATATTCAAGAACCGCCTTAACACTGGGTATATAAAAGCAACGGCCGTACAGACTGATTCATTCTTAGTGAGAACGCCAACCAGTAAAGATCTTGTGGTAAAACAGTGGTAAAGTTGCCGTCGCATATTTTTGTGTACTAATCGAGAATAACTAAATAATCGTCTAATTAAAGTGTAATTTAATTTAAGTAGTAATTAAATAGTGTGTGTTAAATTTGCAATAAAATACTCAATAAAATAAGCGTTTATAAGTTTAAATAAACGTAACAACACCTTTTAAATTTTTTCCTTTAGATTTCTAGGAACTAATCAATAAATCTTAATTTCTAGTATGAAAAAAGCTCATTTTGTAAAGTCTGGAAGCGTTTAATTGTTTTTTAGCGAAACCTGATATATTAATAACCTACAACATACTGTGACGATAAAAGAGCTACGTAAGTGACTTAACATAACCAATGTCAATACAAAGCAACCCAAAAAAACGTATTTTAACGATATATTAAAAAAATATTGTGTAAAAAAATTATTGAAGAGCACTTCTACTTGTGCCTTTAATAATCAAATATATTAACATTAAGTTTCTGAGGAAAAAAGTACCGCACAATCTCTTTCATTTTTAAGAAAAGAACCAAAAGTCGTTTTTTTAAACTTCAAAAGTGTTGATTTTGGGAAAATCTCTATAATTTTTTAAACATTTTCGTCCAAAGCTCAAAATTCCTTTTTATTTACTTAAATATTATTTAAATATCGTCGGGAGATACGGATATCATCTTTTTATACCCTTTACCATAGGTATATCTAAGTTTTTCATTCCGTTTGTAATTTTTACTATATCCATTTCTGAACCCATAAACGATGTCCATCCGTCCGTCCGTTAAGTTGTGACATCAGTTGCCAATGCACTAGATAAACTGGAGAAAATTTAAGTACGCCAATCAGTCAGACAAATCAAAATCAGCAAGATCGTTCCATGTGTCCTTCGATGGAGCGGACAAAATAACACGCCTGCTTATTATTTTTATCAGAATGTTGCTTTTTTATATTTGTGCCCCCAGAGCTGTGTCGGTTTTAAACCGATTTTGAAAGATTATGCTTATAAATTATTCCCGTTTTAAAGACAACATATAATTTAAAAAATTAAAAGGTGTCCCTGAGCAACATACATGTTTTTACGTGTATTATATACCGTAAAAAGCACCACTTTAAAATTTAAATCAATTTCGTATCACTATAGCTCCCAATAGCAAAAAGTTACACAAAAATAAGTCTTAAAAATTAAGGATGTCTTAATAGGTGTCATAAATTGACCTATATGGGTTTATCTTTTGCATCGTTATAGATAAACTCTTGAAAATTAGAGAAAATATCGATTCAAATAACAAGTATAAATAATCAAAATATAAGTTAAATAGTTCATTTAATTTTATATATATGACTATACTTTGAAGAGTTGTAGACAGACGCACAATGGTTTGAAAACGATTTATTTTGGAAAAAAATTTGGTATCTCATGAACGACTTAAAATATCTTAATGAAAGTTTACAAAGGCAGAGATGTTTTTTAATGAACCTGCATACGTGCCAATCTAAAAAACACAAATAGCTAACAAAATGTGTTTATACACATTTTAAATTTTTACACAATGAGCAATAAAATTACGAGAAGGTGAGGTTTAGGAAGCTCCTATAGCTTATATATAAAATGAGGTGCACAAATGAGTACATGATTGTACTTTGAGCATTTTTTGTTTCATGAATATAAAAGTAAGTCTTAAAAATGGCTTGAAAAATCTAGCAATAAATTGTTTGTTGTTTTTTGTGTTGCTGGATTGTTGTAGCCGTGCAAACACATGGTGATAAACACCTTGACTACAGCAGCCATCAGAGATCTGTAAACAGTGTTAAAAATTTCCCATATATATAAGTAAAATATGTTGACAACTGTTTTAATAACATTATACCGATAAAGTTGGGTGACTTCAAATTTGTATCTCTATTTACTCTACGAAATAACTTATTTTTACAAAACAAGAAGTATTGTATATTTGAACCAATGCTCTAAGGGACCTCCACACAAAGTTTTATTCAAATCCATCCAACAGTTTTAACGTAATGCCAACAGACAGACGGACAGACAGGCAGACTAAATTCCAAAAATAGGTGTTTTGTTTTCCATTTTGATTATAACCTACACCTACACCAACACCAAAATTTTAAAAAAATATTTCATGTACAGAAATGACCCCGTTACTGTTTCATTATATGTTCATGTACATTATTTTCTCTTATTTACTTTGCATTAAATTGATTATTGATCATAGCGAAATTATAAACGTAATAAACGTTGTTTTTCCATTAATCTTCTTATTAAATAAAAGCATTACAAAGGCTGTTCTTACATGTGGCTATTTGTTGGAGTGGAGTTGCAATACACAATCCTTTAAGTCCACAATTGACATAAGAAACTTACCGCGGTATGCATAATAAATACTTTGCTTAAGGTTGGCATGAGTGACAAACCAAAGCAGGTTCTTTGCGAGCCCTTTCACACAATTCAAAGCATACAATATAGATATGGGTCATGACTGCATTCTACAATTGCTTTTAGGGTTAAATCGGACCGCAAATTACGCTGAGACCGTGGGCAATCCTCTTACATAACTTTCTAAATTTTTTTAAATATTGAAAACTTTCGTTACCTAGCTTAATTCGTCTTGACAACTTCAATGTAAACAGCTGATGAGCTTTTTCGCCCATACATTTAACTGTATTATTTCGCCATATATTTTACTATATTTTTTAAGGTCTAAATAAATTTAAAAAATCTTCACATTTGAATTTAAAATATAGTTTCTTGTATATACGATTCGACATAGCCGAATATAGCACTCTTACTTAACATTTGTATTGTTAATAGGTGTTACTTTTAGTAAGCTCTTAAAATATATTAAACACGCGCAAATGGCAAAAACGAAGGCACAGAAAATTAAAAATATGTTCACGAAATTGTTGACTAACAATCACCTAAGTCGGGAGTCAAAGCTTTTGATATACAAGGTAAGCATAAGGCCTGTACTGCTATATGGACTCTCGGTGTGGTTTACCATTTCTCCTACGGTAGCTAAGGAACTTGAGATTGTTGAACGTGGTGTTCTTAGATTATGTATTAATTGTAATTTTCAGTCAGTTAATAAAAGATTTTCTAATAAATTCATTTATGAGGAGTCCAATGTCACTTCCTTATGTTTTTATGCCCTGAATCTGTTGCAAAAATTTTCTCAGAAACTTCAAAATCATTAGAAATTTCTAGTTTTTGATATATTCGATCGGGAAATTTGTTTGAGCTGGTCAGATTGTTTATATTTATAACCAATCGGTGTTCTTAATGAGGATATTAATATATCGAATCTTCCACTCTTACCTGAATTTTATAGACAGAGCAACCATATTTGCCAACGTGGCTAGTTGTGAATTTGGTTTAAAACTGTCTTGTATATCTTACAGTCGACTGCGCTTGTGATTAGCTTTATATCTTTTTTAATAGGTGCAGTTCGATTGTATTACTGAATTTTAAAGAAACGACATTTAAAATTTAATTTTCTTGTGAATTTTAAATTCAATCCTTGTAAATATTGTGATGAGTTGTTGAAAGAGTTTTAGTTATGCCTGTGAACCTGACCAAGCATAATTGTTAACTCTTTCAATCTCATATCTTTAGCATTTTTTTTTTCGTTTTCCGTATTGTTGTTTCTGTTAGAATTAATGTTGTTATTATAGTTATTATTTTTTGCTTTTTAACTTTCCTGTTAATGTAGTGCCGGGAGCAAGCACATTTTTCGTCTTTATCTTGTCAGCTTTGAGTATCCAATTTTTCTCTTATAGCACGTCGCGGTTTCCTTTTTACATGATTAGAATCATACACATGGTTCTAAGTTTTTAACTCTAATCTATGAAATTTTATAAGACCAGTTTGTAACCTTAATTTTCAAGTCTCAATAAAATTAACTTAACTTGTTAAATAGTATTACCGATGTACCTTGTTTTCGGAGTTTACTCACAAGGCAAAGGGCGCACTAAAAGCCTTCACGCTTGCAGCTTAACATCGTCAGTATCATCAAAATAAAAACAGCCAAAATAAAAATGTTTTAAATAACTGCGTTGAAGTTCATTTTTGATATGATGAATTTTATACATTAATGGAAACTTAATTTATTAAATACTAGTAGAATTTAAATTTGAATCTTTATTAGTATTTATTAAAATATTTGTTGGGAACATCTCAAGTTTCTTGTTAATGACACAAAATTTACAAAATCAATATAAAACAAACTTTATCTTAAAAAAACAACTAATATGTTCTAAACAATGTTTTAAAAAATGTTTAAATATCATACTTATTGTATATGTGTGAATGTTTTGAAGTCTGCTGCTCAATCACATCAAAACGTCATAGCAGCTTCTAAGATTATAGAATTTTTATCACAGTTAGATAGATAGTTTGTTAGTTATCGAAAGGAAAATTATTACTGTGTAAATTATTTACTGTGTAAAAGTTAATACCCAACGGTGCTATAATGTAATACTGTGGAGCTTTTAAAATTTTTTCAATATAAGAGGAAGACATTCGTACTCTTTACGACATTATGAACACATAACAAAGAGAGTTAGCAGTTTGAAGTAAAATTCAAATTTTTTTGGAAATACATATTATTTTAAAGTAACACGTCATCACACTTTTCCCTCTTAAAATTTGATATTTGAAATCGATTCATCACGTTCCTGAATATTATTTTATTTGCAAATTTTTTAAAGAAAACAATCAGTTTATCATTTAATAAACAATTTAAAAAACAAACCTGAACAAAACGATATACGCCTAACTATTTTTTGCTGCTGTTGTTGTCCTGTCCAATTTGCATTTCCTACCATTTCTCCCAATCCTTCAGCCTTAAAACTGCGAAGTTTTCTGTTTTCCATTTCAGCATACAGTTCCTTCGTAGTTTTTACTTTTTTTCCAGCAACACCCAGAGAAGATTTAAGCATTTGTGACGTCAAATTCGTTTCTTTTGCAATTACGGAATCAACTCCCTTAGAACCTTTCTTCCGACCTCTTTTCTTTGGTTGTTTTACAATTTGTTGCGATGAAAAATCTACTGATGCCGCACCTGGAATAGCCGACGCATCAACAGCAATTGCATTGTCTGTAGAGGAGTTTCCCTTGTTAGACATGTTTGACACAGACTTTTCATTGATATCATGCTTACCAACGACATCTTCGATATTTTGCCTACTATTACTTGCTTCCCCTTTCACAGCAATTACAACGTCATGAAATGGTGTAGTTCGACTACTTGACGAACTATCGTTTGATATTGTTGCCTCAATACCACCAAACAAAGAAATTTTGTTTCGATTAGGGGAGTTCTGATTTAATATATTTACATTCGTACTATCGCTGTTATAATTTGAGACATTTAATCCTGCTGATGTTGAACTCGTAGTTTGTTTGAATTTTCCTGCAAATGTTAAATCTGATTTAGTCATTTCTGCTGGTGAAGAAACCAATTCATTTTGGCCGGACTGAAATATGTTTTTGGACATCGCATCTGCAGGTGGAAATACTGAGCTCATTGAACTGTTTGACAGTGACAGAATTTCTAAAAAAAAAAGACAAAAAATTTGAACATAATATAATATAATAAATATAATATAATATAATATAATATAATATAATATAATATAATATAATATAATATAATATAATATAATATAAATATATAATATAATATAATATAACACAGCAGCCCAAATGTAGGAGTAATAAAATATAATTTCTGTTACTGTGTTTTTTGTTAGAAAATTTTCAAATTTTATAACCTTTTGACTTATTGGTCACAATTCTCATTGAAAACTTATGAGATATTAGAGCAATAGCGACATGGCAAAATGGATATGCTTTCCTCACAGTAACGAAAATAATTCCTAGGGTGTTTTGTTTTGCAATTAAAAGATCTTATGTGTAAGTGAAAACGTGAATATATTGAAATTAACGTAAAATTCGGTAAAGCATTATTTATTTTTTATATAAATCGATCTTTAAAACTTCGAGACAATCTGTCTATATTTAGTCATATATCCCGGCAAGACAAAATTCGGACAATTAACTTAGTGGTCAAAAGTCACTAGCAGATATAAGTTTAGCAAAGTTAACTTACATATTAATATTAATTATTTACCAGAATCAATATTTTTTTACATTACACGTGGGCGTGGTAACTATTAATATGCATAATCTGGCGAAAAACTGGATGGATTGGAATAGTGTGCGGGTTAACTTCCATTCAAAGTAAAACTATTACCGTGTTATTAGAGAATTATAACAGGTAGAGTCTTGCACCGGTAACCTCCTTATGAAAATACATAGTTCGGCGAAGCAAAGATTGGATTGTAATAGTGGGCGTGGTACATCCTATACAAAGTGAATAATTATTATCGTTTACCTAGAGAACTTTAATAGTTGGTATATAAAAATTTTGCACAAGTAACTCAGATATTAGGTTTTATAGGCTGGAAAATCACTGACTAAATAGGAACAGCGGGCGTAGTACCTTCCAGACAAAGTGAAAAATTAGTATCATATACCTAGAGAACTATAATAGGAGGAGTGTTGAAATTCTTATTAAGGTTAATAATCAATTAAAAGAGTAGATAGGAAAGCAAAGCGCAACGAAAATAGCTAATATAATAATTTGGCTCATATTTCATATCTGTCGAATGTTTGACACATCTTCGTATCTTTCAAAAATTTTAATTTTTGAAATTAAAGATGAAATTTCAACAGCTTTAAACAAAGATTGCTGTATTTTGGCTATATCTACTGTCCGGAATTAGTAAGCTCTTAAAGCTCTGTTAATAAGCTCTTAAATTAACTCTTGGTATCCAATCTTAGTTTTGCATTTTCATTATCATTCTTACTGTAATAATATGCGCCCTTAAACAAGTTTATATAATTTGACAAGCATCTACATTTCATTTGTTGTATTTTTACCATCTCCTGTGAACTTATGAATATGACATCAACGATATATTCATCTTCAGCAAGTAGGGATGCCAAGCGCGAAATCGTGAATCTCTGGAGTTGTAAAGATTTACCCGACTTTTTTCAAAATTTACGTGTAACGAAAACATTTTACATTGAATAAAGTTACAAGATATAGTTTATTTAAAAAAAAATGGTTGCTTAAAATATAGTCCCAACACATAAATAAAATAAAATAAGATCAGCGACTCAAAAAAATGTGAAGATAGCTTGGTCAGGTAGCTTAGTTTTTGACAACTTTCTAAAAAAATTAAATATATATATATATATATATATATATATATATATATATATACATATATAAATTTTATTTATTTATAACATAATGTCAAAATATATCGAATTCTTAACATCAAAAAATTCATGCTTTTTTTTCTCCAACGCCATGTCACCGTAGATTTCAGAACTGTACAGATTATAGTTAGAATTTATATATCCCCAATAGGTAGGAATCAATAATCTGCAGGCCAAACAGTAAAGATTTAGGCGTGTCGCAAGCAGACTAAAGTTTAAGAAAATATTTATTTTCTATTTCTGTCGTCTAACCTAATAAATATTATTCTTACAAAAAAATCTCTTTCAAAAAATTGTTCTATGTGAAATTTTTTGCAGCTTTTGCTTTCATAACTTTCAACTTAAACGAATATTTAACAAAATATATTCAGGATTCAGATTAAAAAAGTGCTCAGTCTTTATTGATTTTTATTAATTAACATTGCAATGCATAGTAATATAAAATGTATTATTAATTAAATTAAGAAAAATAATAACAGCAAAAATAATAGTGATAATCATATAATTATAAATCACAAACCAGCGAGTTTTTATACAACTTTATTAATTTTTCCTTTTTGGAACACGTATGTCTTATAAAATATAACCCCCGAAAATGGTTTGTATGATTTTTTTAAAAACTCCGAAGAGTTAATGCAACTGAGGAACTTAGTTTACTCATTTCAGATAGAAATTATAGCAACACGAAATACCGCGGATGAAATATTGTGCATGTTACTATAATTTTATCATTATCACATTCAAGTCATCAGATGGAACCTCTTGTTAAATCATTTATTGGGTCGCTAAAAAAAAAACAGAACTCATTTTGACATTGCAGATCTTCTTCCACTTAATACGAATATTTTTCTTAAAACAGATTTTATAGCTGGAAAACAGCAATTGAAACATAAGTAGCAATTCTGCACAACGCTCTGAACATGAAGTAAGAAAAAACTGTGCCATATCGCAAAACGCAAAGAATTCAACAGAAAACGAATGTTAACATTAAAAGATGGCACAGGAATCGCCATTGAGCCATATTTACAACAAAGCACAACAGAATATGTTACGCCCTAGCAGTTAAGGTGTTCGTAAGGGCAAAAAAGAAACAAAACCTACAGTTTTAACAAAATGTTCATATAAAAATGATTAAGAATTAAATCAGATACAAAAAATGTAGAGACCTAAAAGCTAAGAAAAAAACCTAAGCAACAAGTTATTTCAAAAAGACATCTAAATAAGATAATAATACAAAAAAAGTAAAACAAAAAAGTAGTATTGAAATCAACTGCATTTTTTGCAATATATACATTATAATGAAGATAAGCAGCCGGAAACCTAGACGCAAAACTCAAACTTAGAAGCAAACCATATTTATTTGTAAATCCTGTGCTTAATCAAACATATGTGTACATATTAAAAATTTTATACTTAAAGTATTGTTTGTTTCCTATTGATATGTTTACTTTTTATAGAGATATAGGAATAATCTTTATGCCAAAGAACCAATTTTTATTTTATTATTTTATGTTTGTCTTACTCTTTTATGTTTTTTGTTAACGTTGTAACAACACAGTAACAAGATATAAATTTTCACGAAATAAAAACATTTTAAGGCTACAAATATGAAGGTGGACAAACCATATTATAAGACAAGATGATTTTTATGTGGAAGTATATTGTTCTGTCGTCGATTCCAGCACAAAAGTACTGTAAATTTTGGTCAAACGTTTTTATAATTTTGGCAAATTTTGTTCAATTCATGTTCTTAAATAGTTCTCTAAAATATTTCTTTTATGTAATGTCTTCATATATGGTAGCCATAAAACTGCGTTATTAAATACTTTCAATTCAAGGAAATACCAAAGCGGTAATGTGGCCAAATGCTTATTTTTTGCTGATTCCAATTCCACTTTTCTTCACTTAGAGCTAGTTATACTTAATCATGCCAATGCAAACATATAATAAATTATGTTGCCATACCATTCGGTAAAGACCGTCGTCACTCGCTGTTTATTTGGTACGTTTGGCGAGCGCTTTCGATGTGAGAACATCACTTTCAAGCCGCGACTATAATTAAACCCTTTTACTTGTAAAACATGTTCTCTCTTTACATCTTTAGTATGTAAGCTTATTTATTCGTTTTTGTACCCCAGGGATCCGTTTTGGGTCCTTTATTTTTTTGTAAGATTAAGTAGGTGTCTTGTCAACCTGTCGAAGGAATATTTATACCGACGATAAAAAGGTTATTGCTTTCTTGAAAAGCGACATATCAATAACAGAACACGCCAACAAATTTGGGCAGCCATTATTTTATTGTAAATTTAAATTATCATTATTATTGACTTTATTCGATTTCTTGCAATATATCTTTTTAAATATTCAAACTAGAGAAAAGTTGTGAAGACTTGAAAGTACATTTTTTGTAAAGTAAATATTATATTAGGAGACAAAAGATAGAAAATAAGCATTTCCTCAAGCATCAGTGGGCGTGCGACACGTCTTAGTCCTTACTTATTGGCATGAAGTTTTTCAAACTCGCTTTTTTCAACTCCGATCTATTTGGGGTATGAGACTTGAAAAGACCCAACTAAGCAGTAGACTGGTTCTTATTTGACTTGTTTTTTTTTTAATATTTCTAAAGCAGAATGCAGAGCGTTATAGAAAAAATGTTATTCCCTTAAATTTTTAAATCAGAGTTCAGAAAAATGCACAACATATATGTTAACTAACACATCTCAAAGAAACATACACATATTTTTTTTATATATCAATTATGTGTGTTTCTAAATTTTGTATGTTGCCAAACATACATATATGTTTGTGTTAGTTTTTAGTATTAGGTTGTTACACAAACACGTGATCAGCAAGAAAAAACATGAATCGTGGATGGAAAAATACATTGAACTTATTTTTGAAGTTCGTGTTGGTATATCGAACACATTATTGGTGTACGATACACACTAGAAAAATCTTAATTTATAAAAAAAATAATAATAATAATAATATTATTTATTTATCATTTATTACTTTTAATATCTATTTAAATTTTGCAGAGGAACAGGGGAAACATATAAAATTTATTGCAAACTTCGACAAAGTTGAAAACAATGACTCACTATCCGCTCTAGAAATATTTGATATTGTATACCACTGAATTGTATTCCACTGAAACATTTTGTAAATTCTAAAATTACATGTGGCGGAGTTTCCTAATCCAAATTATGTATCTCACTGCCTTCAATTAAATTTTGAAAAAGTTTTATTAGACTTACTGGTGAAAACCTTTTTATTAATAACATTTTGAGAATCAATATAAGAAAGCTTTTTTAAGTTTGGATCGTTAAAGTCGAATTGTGGATGGCAATACATTTATCAATAAATTCATTTAATTCAGCAGCATTAATCTTTGTATAAAAATTTTAGTTTTTACCAAGGCGAATTGGCTTTGGCTTTTAGAAATATACCTGGTAAACGTCATCATTATTTAAACATGTATTTATTGCAGACATAACAAATTTTTTTGTTCTTAAGTATTAATTTACAATAAAATTGTTTTACATAGGTAAATATGTTTAACAAATTTAAACAAAAAGTTGCAATATTAGGTGTCAAGCAAATAAATCAAAAATCTTAATTTTGGGAAAAAGATCTTCAAATCTTATTTAGATTAAAATTTTTTTGAAAATTAAGGTAAATTCTTTATTCTGGCAATGCTGGCTCCAGTCTACATATGTGTTTAAAGCATTAGTTGCAAATTCGCTGACAATAGAAAGCAATAAAAGAAAAAGTTTTGTTTTAAAAAATTTGCAAGTTTTAATTACGAAACAAAAAAATTTACATCTTGTTTAAACATGCAAAAAAAAGAAAAGAACTAATTGCAGTGACTAATGCAAACTTTAAACTGGTGTATAACGTGGTTTTTGATGAAGTAGACACTTCGAGCAATGTTACAGAAAATAAAATAACTAAGTTAAACGCTACTTTAAACAGTTCTTAAAATGTTGCATTGGACTAGTGTTCAAAGAAAATATCTCGTTTCGAATTTTTGACAGCAAGAAATTTTTAAAACCAGACACGAAATAAAAAAGCGAGGATGGTATAGAATAAAATGATTTGCTTAAAAATTGATGTCGCCAGACGTAAGGTAAGTTTTATCTCATAAAGTTTTATATAAGTTTTACTTTGACTAAGGATATAACTGATACCGATATATTGGCGAAACAAAATATCTTTATAACTGATATTAAACTGTCGACATAATGATACTTTTTAAATTTTGTACAAAAAAATGTCACTCTACGTAAGTTGATTAATTTAAAATTAATATCGCTACACGTATCGATTTCGGCAAAACTGCATATCGCTACATTCCTGATTTTAACAAGTTTTTGAAAAAAAATCCTAACCTTATTTAAGCGTCTGTGTAACACTTTAATATCATACCGAACTTTAAGAACGCTAAGCTTTAGTGATCTTTAGCATATTTTTTTTGGATCTTGTAGACCAATTTAAGAGTTCATAAAGAGTACTTTTTGTGAAAATTTTTAGAATTTTGAGTAATAAATATAAATAAAATAAATACGATTGTTACTTATTTATTAGTAAAATATACTACCAAAAAATATTATCTTTTAAATTGTAGTAGCATAATTTTACTAATACCGAATCCAAACACGTAAATTTTTGAAATAGAAAGGAAAAGGAGTATAGACTCATTTTATTTCTCGTTTACTCACCCACAAAATTCAGAGTTTCTACAGGAAAAATTGACGTGTGTGAACTGCGTGTAAGCAAATTAATTTAATTTAATAAAAAATCAAAGTATTCAAACTTTTTCTCGTGCAATAAAAATTATCTGGTATTTAATCTCTTTTTATTTATGATGAGCTTTCCCAAACCTTCTCATTCAAAATATATGTTTTTTAATTAACATCGCAGCTGGTTAAGGAATACCTAAAATTGTTTTTCATAAACGGATAGTTGCTAATGGTTATTGTAATAACCATTAAAAATGCTTTCCATTGAAATTAAAATTTAGTTTAAAATTCAAATTTTTCAACTAAAAAGGCAAAATAGATGTTATTTTTCTTAAATACTAAATGCATACATTCCACTTATACATACAATTAATAACCCTATTACAATCGGCTCCCTAGCCAAAAAATTAAGAGAGAAATGTTATTACCAAAATAAATAAAGTCCCATAAATAGGTGTAAAAAAATACAAATAAATGATATATGTGATAATAACTTAGCATCAGAAATGAACTGCCATTTGTGGTATAGAAAATAATTTTGGACTATAATAAACAATTAAGTAAAATATGGTATTCTTAATATTTTTAATAATAAAACACAACTTAAAGTCTATACTTCATTCAAAAAGCTGAAAAGCTTTAACTCAAATACTTTGTTCGTATGGGAAAATAAACGTAGTTTGAACGGTAAGCAATTCCAACAGCGTGCAACTCTGATAATAAATTACCACTAAAATATAGAGCATCTTATCCTAGAGAGAAAATATAAATTTAGACCGAAGTAGAATTGGCAATCCAGTCTTAATGATTTTGAAGAACATCATCAAAATACGATATAAAATAAGGTTTCTAAAAGAGCAACCTAAAAAACATATCACATAATCAGATATATACACAAAGCGCACATATTCGTAATACGTTTTAGTCTAGAAATTATATATATAGGCTACAGAACCAGATATAACCGTAGATGTGCCATATAATTCCTCAATTACATTATTGAATTTCCCTAATGCCATTATTGTCACAAAACATTATTATTTATTTCTGAAAATATATTGTTACTATGCGCTTTCGGTAACAAAATATTACGTAGGTACAATCAATATATTTTTACTGGTTAATTTTTACTAACTGTAATCAGTGGGCATGCAGAAATCTACTGTAATATGTTGTTCAATTCTTATTGTTACTAAGAGGAATTTGTATATAAGTAAGTCATGATTGGGCATGCAGAAACTTGCTTACGTTTGTTATAATTAACAATAATAAACATAAATGCGCATATGTTTAGATGTACTTGCATACAAACAATATTTTTTTATTGCTCACTTGCTTACGCATGTTGCGTAAGAGAGATAGAGAATCAAAAACATGAACGATCATGTTTGTGCATGCACGATCATTGTCATTTAATAATAAATATAAGGTAATAATTTAAAACTTCTCACCAACGATCCTATTTTGGTTTACCCCAATTTTAGTAAACAATACGTTTTAAATACAGACGCAAGCAATTTTGCATTAGGGGCTGTATTATTCCAGGACAACCAGCCAGTATGCTACGCGAGTAGAACTCTCAACCAGCACGAAATAAATTATAGTACGGTGGAGAAGGAATTGTTAGCGGTAATATGGGCAGTAACATATTTTCGCCTATATTTATGTGGAAAAAAGTTTGTCATACAAACAGATCACCAACCATTACAGTGGCTTATGTCCATAAAGGAACCAAATTCAAAATTAATCAGATGGAGACTAAAACTAGAAGAATACGATTATGATATAAAGTATAAGCGAGGTATAAGCAATGGAAATGCTGAAGCATTGTCCAGGATTGGGGCTCTATATACATTTTTTCAAAGGGAAAATACAAATTTAATATCTGATAGCACATGTCCACTTAACGTTTATAGGAACCAAGTTGTTATAGAGGAATCAGATTCTCCTTCATTGAAAATAGTAAATAACAAAATTTTTAAAAATAATAGGAAAACAATAAGCGCAAATTACTTTAACGAAGTTGATATAGTAGCAATTGTGAAAGATCATTTTCATCCTTCGAGAGTTAATGCTGAGTTAATGCTATTTTTATCCAAGATGATAGCATTTACAAATCTTTTGAACTAACTATTTTAAAGTATTTTTCTCAGAGCCCAGGTTTAAAAATAGCTAAGTGTAACAGATTTCTTGAGGATGTCTTAAATAAAAATGCTCTGCACGATTTTATTAAAACCGAACATAAGAGGAATAACCATCGTGGTATTAATGAGAATTTTGAACAACTTCGGACAAAAATATACCACCCAAAACTTAAACTAAGAAACCAACAATATATTAATAACTGTGACATCTGTAATTTAGAAAAGTATGACCGTAGGCCAGTCAGACAAAATTATAGGATTACCGAAACTCCTGACAGACCAGGTGAGATAATTCATATCAATGTTTTTTATTGTCTGGAAAAAACATTATTCCTTACAATAATAGATAAGTTTTCGAAATTTACTCAGGCAATAAAAATTCAAAATAGGTCGTGGGTAGAATTTAAGAAAGCACTTAGTCAATACCTGAGTATTATGGGCAGTGTTAAGAAAATCGTAACTGACAATGAGTTGGGAAACAAAGCGCTACCTTTAACAGAGTTTTTAAAGCAAAATAATAAAGAAATTCACTTTTGTTCAAATAATAACCATAATTCAAATTCAGACGTAGAACGTCTTCACAACACTATAAACGAACATATTCGTTTACTTAGGCATGATCCTGTCAAAGACAGTGACAGTGTGGAAGAAAAAATTTATAAAATCATAACATATTATAACAACACGATCCATTCAACCATAGGTTGTAAACCCCCAGATTTTATAAAGGGTTTGATAAGGACGGAAGATTATCTAAGAATAAGAGAAAGAATTCTCAAACTAAAAAATAAGTCAATATCTCATGCAAATCTTTCCCGCGAAGAATGTGAAATTCAAACTGGTCACGTGTTTTTAAAAACTGAAAGAGGTGGGAAAAGCTATGCCAAATTTAGGAAAATTCAAGTCGAAAAATTAGATGATGATCATGTCTTAGTCTAACAGGGCACAAATACTACAAATCGCAATTAAAACGGAAAAAAATTGCATACAAATGCTTCATAAACATAATTGTACAATCTTGTTAAAAAATATATAAATGTATTCAACCTCATATTTTTATATTTAATTTCTTTGAACTATTTGGGATATATTTTTGTGTGGACTTTATGTATATATCTGTTTATATAAATATATGTATTATAAATATACAAAATATATGTATGTATCTATAATTCACATATAACTATTAATTTTTGTTATGAAAATGCACTATGCACAAAACTTATAATTTTTATACATAAGAAAATAATAATAACAAAATAGCTAAAATGTATACGGAAAGAAAATATGAAAATCAATATTATTATTAAAATATAAAATTTCCTCAGAGCGTCAATTTAACGATGGGGGAGTTACATATGTACATACATATGTAGATGTACTATATAATTCCTCAATTACATTATTGAATTTCCCTAATGCCATTATTGTCACAAAACATTATTATTTATTTCTTAAAATATTTTGTTACTATGCGCTTTCGTTAACAAAATATTACGTATGTACAATCAATATATTTTTACTGGTTAATTTTTACTAACTGTAATCATTGGGCATGCAGAAATCTACTGTAATATGGTGTTCAATTCTTATTGTTACTAAGAGGAATTTGTATATAAGTAAGTCATGATTGGGAATGCAGAAACTTGCTTACGTTTGTTATAATTAACAATAATAAAACATAAATGCGCATATGTTTATATGTACTTGCATACAAACAATATTATTTTATTGCTCACTTGCTTACGCATGTTGCGTAAGAAAGATAGAGAATCAAAAACATGAACGATCATGTTTGTGCATGCACTGTCATTTAATAATAAATAGATATAAGGCAATAATTTATCAGGAGGAGCCTCAGTTTTGCTACAAGTTTTAAAAGAAAGTGCACAGAACAAAAAAATTAATTTAATTAAATTAAAACTTAAATAAAATTAGAACTTTTTAAACAGAATAAATAAAATTTTGTATTAAACTCCTTAAAATAAAAGGCCTTTAAATATTAAATAAAAAAGGTTCTTTAATTTAAAAACATAACAAAACTATTAGACTTAATACGGACAGGTAAGTAAGCTCCAATGGAATATAGTAATACGCAAAATTAATCAAAATAACGAAAGTTAGCAAAATTTCTATCGTTACCTACAATGTAAGAAGCCCTAGCTAACAAAAAAAATTAAATGATGTTTTTTTTAATTTTTAATTTATTATTTATTTTAAATCTATTTTTAATTTCATCACAAATTTAATTTTATTTATATAGTAATACATAAAAGTAATCAAAATAAAGAAAGTTAGAGAAATGTATATCGCTGCCTACCATGTAAAAAGCCCTAAATAACAAAAAATTTAAGTGATTTTTTAATTTTTATTTATTTTAAATCTATTTTTAATTTTTTTCTAAAAGAGCCTTAACTTCGTCGCTTATAATACTATGCTTTTTCTGGCTTAATAAAGGAGTCAAATATGAGATCATGGGTTCTGACATTACCATCATTCGGTGCATAATATCTTCGTTCGTGGCAATTCGACTGCATTGTCTGGAGCGTCTAAGGCGATATTTTTTATAGTTATTGTTAAGACTTTCCTGAGCCTCTTCGGATAGTAAGCCTACAGGAAAAATACACTTTACAATTACATTTTTTCCATTAATCAGAATTTTATAAAGTGTAGCTGGCAAATTGTACCACTCGTACAGAAAAAAATCACCAAATTTTTTTTGATCTACTACTTCGGTGATTGTTATAGGTTCGAGAGTTATTAAAAACATCTTGATTATGTTTTCATTTAGACCCGTGATTTCGGAAATCAAAGTAGGATTAGCAAAAAATCTTCGTGACGTATTTCCTGAATTTGACTTATCACAGCATTGCTTAACATTATCAACCTGTATTCCGATTTTCTCTTTAAGTTCATGCTTTATCAAAAAATTTTGGGCTTCTTTCATCGGACGAATATTTGAGTCGACTCTCCCACGTGTAAATACAATATTATAAGCTACACGCAAAAGACACTCCATCAGCTTAATACGCGCATGAAGAGGTGACATACCAAATTGCAGTGCTTGTTCATTTACTTACGGGCATGGCTAGAACTTCCCTTTTGTATCGTTTGGCGCGATCGCAGCACTCCTCAAACGATTTACGTAGCCAACCAAGTGCAGAACTGGTAGAACATTCTTAATTGTAAATGTGCGTCCAAGCCAATTTGCGTTCTTTTTTTAAACCGCAACTTCGTACGATTATAATCCTGCCATCTTTGTTTAAAGTTAGAGTAAAAGCCTTTATTTATTGTATGCGAAATTTCACATGCTCTGGTGTCGTTTAAGCTAACGTGCGATTGTTGCAAAAGCTGTCTTTATTTTGTTCTGTCTTTGTCAAACTCCAGAAGCTTCGAGCATAAGACCCCATGTGAAATAGAAAAGCTTTGCATTGTCGTAAAACTCTTGGGCCTTAGTTTCAGTTATAATTAAAAACCGGAGAAAAATCCCTTATACGTTTCGCGTTCGTCGGCACTTGTTGAATAACACAAAGTCGATCAATGAACAGCTAAAAATACAACTTATTTTCAATATTTTACTGACAGGTAGTTATAAAAGGGCACATATTTCAACACGTTCCAAAACATGAGCACTCATAAATGTCGGTGCAATTTCTGTAAAAAAATCATGCTGGTAACTAACAGAAAAACTCAAATAATTTAAAAAGTGCACTTTCCTTTTTTGATTTTCATTGTTCACACAATTTATTAGCGCTTATTACTTTGCTACTGCAATCATAAAAATCAAAATACCTTTTGTTTATTATTTTTTTTTAATTCTAAGACTCAAAAAAAAAGTTATCAATGTTTATTCCAAAGTATTTTGTGCTTATCTCGAGCAAATTTTTTAAATTCTTACCTTTACTTAATTGTGAATAAAAGCGAAACGCGTTCATCGATTTTTATGATTTATGTCTCATTTTGTTCATAGGTTATGCGACTTTACGTGAAAGTAATAGGACTTGACACTTTTTTACCTATTTGGATTTTTTATGGATTAACAAAAAAAAAAATAATAATAATTTTTTAGGCCCAAAATATTTTTATTTTTTCTTCATACATTTTTTTATAACTGCGAAACTGATGCTTATGTAGCAAAACGTTGTATAAACAGATGAAAGTAATTGTGATTCTTGATTTTTATAAATTTCTTTAAGCAAAATCCGACTAGTGGTTCTTGAGTTACGTTAAATAAAAAAGCCTTATCATAATTGAGTCGCGAATCAATCAGCTAAAAAATCTACTGAGTAATGCAAGAAATTGAAAGGTGGCACTTGGTGGCACTTGAAATTGATTAAAAATGTAAAAACAGATATGAGACAAAGTATTAGGAGTGATTTCCAACTGTGGGAAAGTATGGCCAAAATTGCAGGTCAAATGTTTGGAGAAAAAAAAAAAGGATTTTTGTTAAATGTTCATAAAAATAAACAAACAAAAAAAAAACTTAAGTCTCTGCAGAGTTTATTTTTTTTAATTTTAGTATACTAAAATAATCTACTTTAAATAAAAATACAAGTACTGACTTTGAGACGGCTATAAAAAAACTAGCAGCCACATCGGAGTAATTCTTTTAGATTTGATTGTACCATTTAGTCTAAAATTTTAAAATATCATTGCATATTGCAAGAAGAGTATGTTGACAATTTACCTTTTTTCCGCGAAATTCCCAGTGTGCGACAGTCAACATACTAGGGAAGATCATAATAAATAATATGAAAAGAAGCGGCCTTAAGACTGAACCTTGCGGAACACCACACAACAAAGGAAGCAAGTTAGAAAAATAACCACCTATGTTTACGGACTGAAAAATGCCACATAAGTAGGATAATATAAGCTTTGCAAGCCGAAGTAGAAAATCTTAACAAAAGCTGGAACTTCTCAATCAGAACACAAAAATTTACAGGGTTAAGCGCCTTAGCCAAATCCAGCGATATCATTACCGTCAAATTACTCTCATTTAAATTGTGACGAATATCATCAGTCAAATTAAGTAGCAAAGAAGTAGTACTATGACCACGATAAAAATCATACTGAGATGAAGAAATCAATTCACATTGTACTCAACTACTTAAAATAACGAAGAAGAATATATCTAGGTCTTAAATCTTGTATACCATGCACAACTTTTGTTTTAGGTATAGGTATAACACGAGCAGTTTTCCACGCAGATGGAAAAGAAGGCGGAAGACAAAATTAAATTGATATGATACGTAATAACACATGAAATATATGGAAAAATAATTTTAAGAAACAGCAAAGCAGGGTAAATGTTGCAATTCTTAAAAAATACAAGTTATTTTTAAAATTTCATTAATACACGAGTGTTACAATTCAATAAAAACCTATATCTAACAGTAAGGAAGAGAAAAGTAAAGAAGCGATATAAAATGTCAAAAATTAAAAAAAAATAGTTGCCAACCAACACCTCCCCTCTTTAGAATCTATCCGGGAATATACCTAGCAACTGTTTTCCGTTCTCGTTTGGATCGCCTAGGCGTTGGAAGATCGACGTTTTCATTTGTATTGTTGGCAACTTCTGAATTTTCGTTGCAGAATTGGTTTCTTTGGTAAATCGTATGATTCAAGTGCTTCATCCAAATTTTTATCAGTACAAGAGAGTTTATAATTGCCGTAATTTTTCTTATCTGGTTTGCACGACCGCGTATCAATTTTTCGTTACTTAGCAGCACATTGTACATGACATTTCGATCCGTTTAATAGTTTTTCCAGGTCCCCAACATGAATTGTTGTTATTTTTATATACTCTGGCATATATTTTATCTTGAACAAAAAAGCAAGTTTCCTTAGCACTAGGTTTTTATAGTAGTATTTCGTTTATAAACACGTTCTTTAGAGCATGGTTTAATGAGGTCCAAAGTTAGACGTAATTACCGTCTAAATAATGCCTTAGCCGGTGACAAATTCAGAGGTGAATTTGGATTAGGTGTTGATCTATAATTTCGAAGGAATATTTGAAGATTTTGACTTATAGTCCCCTCTCCGTTTAATTTGCAAAGCGTTCGCTTAAATGTGTAGACAAATCGTTCGGCTTGCCTATTAGACATAGGATAGTACGGGCTGGACCACAAATGTTCGATACATTTTCGGTTTATAAAATTTCTAAAATAAGAGCTTTTAAACTGTGTGCCGTTTTCTGATACCAGTGTTTTTGGTAAACCAAAACGTGTAAAAATTTCTTCTATAATTTCAACAGTTTGCTCGGAATTGATGGATTTTATCATTACTATTTCGGGCCAACTGGATAAAGCATCGACTAATAAAAAAAAATGTCAATCTATTGGACCAGCATAATCGATATATAATCGTTTCCACGGCTCTGAGAGTATGGGCCAAAGTAGTTTTGGTGGGCATTTTTGAGGCAACTGCACAGTTGTTGTAGTGTTGTACCATGATTTTAATGCGTTCCTCAATGTTTGGCCAATATACATAACTTCTCGCTATAGATTTTGTGCGCTCTATACCCGGATGGCCATGATGCAATAATTTTAAAATTTGTTTTTGAAAAATACTGGGAACTACGACCCTGTCACCGAAAATAATTATACATCAACTTCAGAAAAATAAACTTTTCGATTATAAAAAGCTTTTATTTCTTGATTTGTTTTTTCTGTAGGCCAACCATTTTTATGTACTGACATACTAACCGTAAAAGATTATCTTTCGATGTTTCATATTTAATCATTGTGTTTGTAATGGTAGGGTTTGTAAGCCACTTTGTAGAATGTTTTTTTATTTCTTTTTCAAATTTCACTGCTGCTATGACATAATCTTCGGCTTCACTGTTGTTTTTGTCTTTGAGTCGTGAAAGCACATCAAGACAGTCGAAACTTGTTATCAAAATAATACGCCAAGGGCTTGATAGCCCAACGACGATTAGCTTGATGAACTGCTATTCCAGATTTTTTTCTAAAGATGGCTAACAATGGCTTAAGGTCAGTTGAAGTTTAAATTTTCGACCACAAATCATTTTGTTAAATTTTGTCACAGCGAATATCAAAGCTAACCGCTCCTTTTCAATCTGACTATATGACTTTTCTGCAGGTGTTAGTGATCTGTACTCATGACATATCACTTTAATCGATCCATCTGGGTAATCATGAAAAATACATGCACCCAAACCGTACTAAGACGTGTCAGCAGTAACTATTATGTCCTTTGAAGGGTCATAATGTGTGAGCAATAGTTTTGATGATAGAACTTTTTTATCTTTGTAAAACAATTGGTATGGTCCTTGGTCCAATGCCATCTAACGTTTGATTTGAGCAAATTGTCAAGTGGTCCTCGTAGGTCTCGCATTTTATCCACAAATTTGCTATAAAAATTTACTGCTCCTAGAAAAGACCTTAGTTCTATTATATTACTTGGTTGTGGTATTTGTGTAATTGCAGAAATACGTTAAGGGTTGGGTTGAAGACGATTTTGATTTATAATGTACCCCAAGTACTTTACTTGGACAACCAAAAATTTACATTTTGAGAATTTAACTTTCAGACCATAGTCTTGAATTCGACGTGAAACTTCGTAAAGTTTTTTGTTATGCTCTTTCTTGTCTTTACCAGAAACAAAAATGTCGCCAATGTATCCCGCAACATTTGCCATTCCAGCAAGCATTTTGTCCATTATTTGCTGGAAAATAGCTGGAAAAGTTTTAACTCCAAAAACCATACGGTTGTAACGCTATAACCCTCTATGTGTTGTTATAGTTAAAAGATGTTTTGATTCATCGTCAACCTCGATTTGTAAAAAAGCAGCTATGTTTTTGTTGCTTTTGTTAAAGTTTCTTGGCTTTGTTTCATTACACTTTTTTGTTTTCTTAGCAACACTACATTAACTTTCTTCGTGACCTACTGTCTTACACTGTTCCCATTTGTGCCTTCTGTACGTACACTCACGAGCAAAGAGTATGCCACCACAAAACCAGCATGGATACTTAGGGACTGTTGTTTTCTTTTTGTCTGCGTGTAATGGATTCACGTGTGATTCTTCTTTTGAATTCTCGATAAGCACCGTGTCTGTTTTCAAATTGATTAGACGTTGACATTCTCTTGAAAGGGAGTCTAACGCAACGGAGCCAAATTTTTGACAAGTTCATGTAAAGCCTAGTTATGTTGTTACTGTTCCTGTTAAATTCTTAACATTTGCTTTAATACTTCTTCCATGTTGTTTGTTGAAGTAAATAAAATCTTTTTCACTCTCACTTAAATTTTATCACTTTAAACTTTGTGTTGGCACAGCAAAAGAAATGCTTTTCTGAGATGATTGTAATTGGCCAATAATTCTAATTGTAGATTTTAATTCTTTTAAATTAAGCTATTAAGGCCTACAGTTGGCAAGTAATTAAAAAAACAATTCAATTACTGTTTTTTAATTAAAGTAATTAAATTGTTTTTTAATTACTTGCCAACTGTAGGCCTTAATAGCTTAATTAAAAAGAATCAAAATCTACGAAATGATTTTTTCTATTCTTTTATCCTCGTCGCCACTGTCGTAATTCCTAAAAATTCAAGTTATTTTTATTACTTTATTAATACACGAGTGTTACAATTCAATAAAAATCTATATCTAACAATAAGAAAGAGAAAAGTAAAGAAGCGATATATGTCAAAAATAAGAAAAAAGTTGCCATCCAACAGTAAGTATTTGCACACTCACTCATACTCACTGCACATGACTGAGAATCTGCTTTGCTTTTTTTTCCTCACCGCACATGTGAGAGTATGTGTGCTTTTTTCTTTTTTATCAAATGATACATTTTTTGTTTTGCACATTATACTTTGCTCATGGATAAGAAATGATAATATTTTATTTTGCTCATCCTCATCTGTGAGAAATGTGCAAATTTTTTTTGCTCATGGATGAGAAATGTGAATATTTTTTACTTTGCTCATGCTCAAGTACAAGAAATGTGCGTTTTGGCAGAAACATAATGAAAACAAGTAGGTATTTAGAAAAAATATGAAAATTCCATAGAAAATGAAACGTGTTATTTAATTGTATGTTGGATTTTACGTACATACGTATTATTTGTTCATTAAGTTATTAACATTTTATATGACATTACTTTAGTAAATGAAATTTTGTTATTAATAAAAGTTTTTATGACAGGACCCAAAGATGTAGCTAAATATCTTATGATGTAAAATATAAATATTTTATTTGCTCTTTATTTTTGCTTTTAAGTAAAAGTTCATTTTATATGAATTCTTATCAGTGAAAATGTGCAATAAATAACACTGCAAAATCCTCACTTTTAATGGCTTACTTATTTTCAACTATTTACAAGAAAACAGTTATATTTTGGGAAGGGTTTTTTGTTGTTTATTGTTATTATAAATTAATTTATTTTTTATATGATATATTTTGATATTCGGCCTTATAATGAGTGTCGCAGTCGTATAGTTTTAGAGACGAAAACGACTCATTTTTATTTGAAACGATTATGATTGTCGTATGCGACAATGCTGTATCAAAAAAACAGCTCTACTCGCTATTCTATTACAATTTTCCTTACAAGTGGCGTTCATATCAGAGAAACAAGTCGTACGGCTCACAGCCGGCTAAAAGCCGCCGCCGATTTTTTCTTAATAGTCGAGCCGCCGCCGAGTAGTGCGGCTTGTCACGACTCAAAAATGTTAGCCGGCAATTTTCATACTTTAAATTTTGTATATTAAATTTGAAGCTGTTATTTTAAATTGATTGTTAATAGAAATACATTTCTATAGAAAACAATACATAAGTTATTAAAAATAAAATAATTTAATTAATTTTTAAAATCTTGCGTTTTTATTTGTAACATTAACTTCATACAAAGTATGTTTATTTTTGTTGTTCTTCTTCTTCCTAACACAATACAAAAGAACTCCTTGATAGTCGACTTACAGCCGCCGCCGAAATTTTTTTGCGCAGCCGCCGCCGCCGAGTTTTTATCACGACTTGTTTCTCTGGTTCATATACGTCAAATAGGAGAAAAAATATCGTTCAAGATTTTATTAACGACTAAAACAAGAAATAAAATGGATTCGAACAAAATGTAAGTTATTTTGCAACAAAATGTATTGTTAACAATTTTAACCGCACTTCAATCAATTTCAGACTAAAAATCACTAATTCAAAGCAATTCGACAAGATGATTAAGCTCCTACAGCAAAATCCTAATTTAGCCAGAGGATTTTACAATGGCCCTAATAAATTTAATTTAAAAGGGTCCACCAATACGTACAGGGGAAGGTTGGACAAATGTGTGGGCTGATTATAAGTTTAAATTGAGGAAAAAGTTAGCCCGCAATAAACGTAAATGTTATGCGACAGGTGGTGGATCCTACAAGCAATATACTTTATCCAGTAATCTGTTGCAGTTGGATTCAATTTTTAATACGAAACCTGCATTTGAATTCACAGGCAATAAAATCCGCCGTCTTAGTCCAAAAGATATTGCTGAAGAATCTCCAGCTATAGAGGAGACTTCCGTAAAAGAAACTGAGAAACCTTCAACCCTAAATTCACCAAAAGAACTACTACCGCACAAAAAAAAAGAAGACGTCTACAAAAACCGACCTAGTTAATAATTTCTCTTTTTAGATTTAAAAAAAATTAATTTATTAAGAGGCTATGCGATTTCTTTTTTTATTCCTTTAAAAAATGAATCTAAACTAAACTTATGTTTAATACTGATGTTCGATTGAGACTCGTGTTAAATTTAGACTGCCCTCATGTCTAAAAATAATCTTTTTATATAATGTTGAGTTTTAGTACCTGTTTGCTTAAACTAGGGTTAGTTATGAAAATGTACGTTCTTTATCTTATTTTTATTAACATACCCTTTTCTTGGGTTGTTTGTTTGTAAATTATGTTTACTAAAAACGTGTTTGATATTTTCTTATCTCTAGAATATGTTTACATTTGATATTTCCCTGAAATGAATGTCTTTGTCCTAAAGTGTTTGTTGTTTCTTTATTTGTTTGTTTCTTTATTTCGATTACAATTTAGCATGTTATTACAAATAACCTTGGTTTTGTTTTATTACAAATAATCTTTGTGTTATTACAGCTAATGTTTGTGTCTTAAAGTATGTTTTGTATCTTTGTTTTAGTTTAACATGCTTGATCTTGCTTTAGCTTAAATTATGTTTTTATCTTTGTTTTAACAACCTTGAGGTTGTAGTGTTCCTTAACTCTCCCCTTCCTAAATTAAATCGTCCCGATTTAAACTGTATTAGCCTGTAGCTTTACTAGCTCATTTCTATAAAGAACTTTAAAATTTTCGTCTGCTTTGCATTGTCTGTATATTATACAATATTTGGATATTTTTATAGCTGTGTATAGACAACTAATAATTCCAGTTGTAATTATTATTAAGTAAATAATAGGTCATTTATTTGTGATTTTCTACAGGTATATAAAATTTCTTTAATGAGTCTAAGTTATTAAATGCATATTCTGTGTCTGTATATAAAATTTTCATTATCTCAAAACTTTCACTATGTTTAGTGTGTATTGCTTCTAGCAATCCGGCATGTATGTTCTTATAAAATATGTTATCTATATGTACTTCGTCCGTGAATTCTACTAATGTTATTTCTGTTGTCGTATGGTTATTTACAGTGTGAGTTCTGTCTAATAATATAAATCCTTCGTCAATTTGTAATAGCGGTTGATTGTACTCTTGAATAATTGAACATTTAGCGCTCTGATTTTCTAGTAATGGTATGATACAGTTGTCGTCCGTGTTATTGTTTCGTTTGCAAATATATTTTCCCAAATTATTTTTACACTTTGTGATCCTAACATAGTCCTTCCCGCATCTTGCTATTTCCTGGTCAGTAACAATTTTTCCGTGTCTAAAACTAATTGGAGTTACCTTAAAATAGTCACATTGGTTAGTTAGTACCGCGTATTTGTATATGGTGATTATGAGTTCATAAGTTCTAGCGATGTGTATGGCTGCGTATTCCATTATGTTAATTATTGGGGTTCTTGTAAATTCATGCGTAATCACTTCCCTCAAATCCTTCATGTCCAAAGCTTCCGATAAGAATTCATTGTTTTTTGCTGCATTAATAGTTCGTGTTATTAATAAAAGTTGGTCATGCACTTGTTCTAAGATTATATGGTTTTTTATATTTTTCCGATTGATTGTATTAAGAATTTTTTCGAATCTAGAGTTTATTAATTTTTGTTTTGTATTATTTTCAATTAGTGTGTTAATGGCTTTCTCTATTTTTATAACATCATCGTGATCCGGGATACCCGTAATAAATTTCAAGACGGAACCTAAAAAATTTATTCCTCTTCTCTGAATATTATGCTCTATTAGCTGTTTTGTAAGAATTTAAATTTTTTCAATCCAAATTTGTTCTTCTACATTAGGCTTGTAATTACCACTAAGCACTTGCCTGTACGGCGAGAATATTTTTGTTAAGTTGCTTACATTTTATAAAAAAGAATAATTGTCGAATAACAATGCGTCGTCACCTCTTGTCAATACGTATTTTTTTCCTGTTAGATTTTGTAGTTTAACGTCTGCTTGAATTATTGTTGCAGTTGTGATGACCATGATTAGTGATGTTAGGAATGTTATCCTCATTTTTTGTAAGTACATAATTTTTTATATTATTTTTATGTATGATCTGCCCTCCTTAAGTTAAGATAGTGTCCTCACGATCTTCCTGAACTATGTGTTTTTTGTATCTGCTATCGCTCTTACTTGTGATTTTAGTTCTAGCTACCAACACTTGATCTCCTTGTTGAAATGTCCTATGCTTTGATCCTTGATTTAACCTTTGTAGTGTCTTCTGCGAAGCATTTCTTAATTTATTTTGTATATCCTCCTTAGAGAATTTTATTAAATTAAAATGAATATCTTTGGGTTTATATCCTGTAACTGAATGTGTAGAGTTGTTTATTTCTTTTACCGCTAGGAATAACTCCTCCGTTGCTGATGTTTCTTTATGTATTTTAAAAATTCGGGATAGTTCCAATATTGAATTGTGTGCTCGTTCGACTTGTCCGTTTGCTTTAGACCTGTGTACTGGGGTTTGTATCTTTTTAATGTTATGTTTTATACACATTTGGTTCACCATGATCGTATTCAAACATTTTTCATTATCTGTCATTAATCGTTTGCAGTTCAGAAAATTATTAATGAGAATTTCTTCTAGTTTTCTGTCCATATCAGCCTTTGAGTCGATGTCTCTGATAACTATGTATTTAGAGAATTTATTTATACCTACAAGATACTGTTTATGCTCGTTGAAATAAATGTCTATATGTATGTATTCCCCTGGATGTTCGGGAATATCCGAGTGTTGTAATGGTTCTTTTGTTGGGTTGCGTTCGTATTTACCATACAAACATGCAGTGCATTTCTTATTAAATGCCTTACATTTTTTTTCATGTCCGGCAAGTAATATTGTTCTAATAGTTCGTGTATATTACTTTTATAGCCTCTATGTGCTCTCTCGTGTGTTTCTTGTACTAATCGAATTTGTTCCTCTCTTTTCGTTATATCTCTTAATCTTATTAGTGTGTGTACGAATTTGGTGGTATTGAATGTATTCTTTATGATTCTACCGTATTTAAATAAATCTTCAGCTGTAGCATATATGGCGGTGATTTTTTGGGGTTGAATGCACTTTTTTAGTTCGGTAATTAAATTTTTCTCGTTAGTAAATCTGATAATATGACGTAATTTACTCTGAAATATTATTTGTGTATGTATTTCATCAGATACTTCATTTGGTATGAGTTCAATTTGTATTCCATACGCATTAAATGGTTGTGATACAGTTTTTATTATTTGTTCACTTGAGCTTTGACTTGAATGAACCGTGCCTACTGATGATGTATTTATAGCTTGTCGTGATAATGCGTCCGCCACAACATTTTGTGTACCAGGTTTATAGGTTAATTTAGCACCATAGTCTTCGATGATGGCTTTCCATCGTTTTAGCTTGGGGTTAGGATTTTTGTCTGAAATTGCGTATGTCAATGACTGATGGTCAGTAAAGATGGTCAAGTCAGCTATGCCGTATATGTAGTTACGTAATTTCTTTAATGCCCAAATTATAGCCAGTAATTCTTTTTCGTTAGTACTATAATTTTGTTCGGTGGTGCTCAATGTACGAGATAAAAAATAAATTGGATTCCTATTTTGACTTAGAACAACTCCAATAGCTATGTTGGAAGCATCTGTTGTAAGTTCAAATGGTTTATTAAAGTTGGGTTGGTATAATTCCACTTGCTCTTTTACTCTATTTTTTAATTTGTTTACAGCTTCTATGGCTGATTGTTCCAGTTTAACCTCTGTATTTTTACTTTTATTTTTACCAATGTGAGCATTTTCTCCTTTTAGGTGCAAAATTAAGGGTTTTGAAATTTGAGCATAATCTTTTACAAATCTCCTATAGTAATCTGTAAGTCCCAAAAAACCTCTGAGGTCTTTTAATGTTTTCGTAATTGAAAAATTTTCTATTGCCTTTATTTTTTCCGGGTCAGTGGTTATTTTATTATATTTTACAATATGTCCGAGATATTCTACTTCTTCCATGAAGAATTTTGATTTCTCATTGGACACTTTTAAGTTCGCCTTATTTAGGGCATTAAAAATAGTATGGATATGTTGTATGTGTTCCTCTGGCGAGGAAGAATATATAATTACGTCGTCTATGTATACGTAAGCAAATTTTCCTATAAATTCTCGTAAAATATCATCCACACATCTTTGAAAAATGGAAGGAGCGTTCTTTAAGCCGAACGGCATACGTAAAAACTCATATTTTCCTCCATTTACACAGAAAGCAGTCTTCTCTCTATCCTTTTCCGTTATCCTAATTTGGTGGAATCCTGATTCCAAGTCGAGTGTGGTAAAGTATCTAGCGTTTCCTAGATTCTGTAAAGTTATATTTATATCTAGAATTATATATCTGTCAGTAACTGTATGTTCGTTTAGTTTTCTGAAGTCTATCACCATCCTACGTTTCGGTTTATCATTCTCATCATTTCCTTTTTTGTGAACTGTTAACATAGGTGAATTATAAGGACTAAAGCTTTTTTGAATAATACTATCTTCTAGTAATTTTTTTATTTCTTTATTAACGAATTCTACGTCATTCATATTGCCCAGGTACTGTTTTGTCCAAATTGTGTCATCTGTAGTTGTTTTAATGCTTGCCTCAATAGTTGTAGGAAAAGGTAGGGGACCTATTTTATTATTACCTATCATTAATTCTTCAATCTCTTTTCTATATTCTTCACTTCCTATGGTGAAATTTATGTATGCATTTCAAATCTTATTTCGTTACTGTTTATTATTGCGCCTAGATTTCTTATTCCGTCCCATCCTAATATTACGTCAAAATTATCTATCGAATCTATTTCGAAGAAATCTATGTCTTTTCCCATAAATTTAATAGTTTGTTTAGTATTGACTATTGATTTACCATGCATACTTATAATTTGTAAAGGCTTAATTTTTTCTGAATGGTTAAACTTTAAAGATTTTTTTATATAATTGTGGGTTGCGCCTGTATCTATTAACACTTCAAAATTTTTTTCTCCATCATTCAACCCATCTTTTAGTTTAAAGACTTAGTAACTATTTTATTTACGGTACCTGTTTCTACAATAATACTTTGGTTATCATCTTCCGCTGCAAGGTTATTGCTTCTCAGAAATTTAGATTGGTGCAATTGTGTGCAGGGTTCTCGGTGTCTCTTCCAAGGATGATGTTGTTGATTATGAAAATTCGTTCTGCGATGTTGATTGGTGTTACCTGATGATGTGTCCATTGGTTCTGGACGTGGTTGATACTGATGTTGGGTAGGCACTTCTCTTTGCTGATGGATATACGATGGACGTCTGTGATGATGATGATGGTTGTTATTGGGTCTTTGTATTGGCTGTACATAATTCCTCTGTTCATTGCTGGAGTATGATAATCGTAATTTTCGATGCTCGTCATCGTGTTCTATGGTGCGTGCTACCGCAAAAGCATGTTCCAAATCCTTTATTGGATTTCCATATAGTGTGGAACGTATGTACGAGTTTTTAATTCCGTCTTTGAAGACTCGTACAGCTTCTTGAGTGGCTTCATTTGTCATTACATCTATTACCTCTTGTGAATGACCGGACATGGCAATCATGAAATTCTGAAAAGTTGCGTCTACCTTGTGTTAATTTCTTCATTTCATCCTGAAGTACATATAATGGTCTCTGATCGGCATAAGTATAATCTAGTCTGTTTCGTATAGCATCGAAATTGAATATTGTGTTGTGATTTGTTAATACGTCTGCGGCTGCGCCTTGTATCTTCGTTTTTATTATTGACAAGGCTTCCACGTATCTATTTGAGTTTTGGTGAATTCTGATACCTTCCATAAGCCTCGAAACGTCTTCCCTCCAAATTCGGTATCTTGCGATATTGCCGTCGAATACTGGCAATGCGTTGAATACGTCCAGATTAATTTCCTCGGGTGTGGTGTATGAGACGTTCACTGGTTGTAATCTAGCCGTTGCTGGTGGTGCTATTCCTGGGTTGATTGGTATTCGATCGAGTCTTTCTTTCAGCGTTCTATTCTCTTCCTGAATATTTTGTAGCATGATCTGCAAACTAGCCATTTGTTGGATCATTGCACTTAGGTCGGCTTGTGTCATTTCTTCCTCAGTAACTAGATTTCTTTGTTCGTCAAAGATGTTAAATTTTTTAATTCTTTTCATAAATTTCTTCACCACACTTTTTCTTCACTATGTGCAATAATTTTACTTATGTGGAAAAGTTTTATATATATATATATTTTCTTTTAATGATCCTCTTCTTATGAAGGATTCTTCCTTGCTGCGACAAGGATGCTTTGGTCCGCTTGTTAGAAGGATAAAAATATATAATCCTCCTGGCAGGATCGCCAGTTAAAGATTTCTCTTTTTACATTAAAAAAAATTAATTTATTAAGCGGCTATGCGCTTTCTTTATTTATTCCTTTAAAAAATGAATCTAAACTACACTTATGTTTAATACTGATGTTCGATTGAGACTCGTGTTAAATTTAGACTGCCCTTCATGTCTAAAAATAATCTAAAAATAATCTTTTTATATAATGTTGAGTTTTAGTACCTGTTTGCTTAAACTAGGGTTAGTTATGAAAATAAACATTCTTTATCTTATTTTTATTAGCATACCCTTTTCATGGGTTGTTTGTTTGTAAAATGTGTTTACTAAAAATGTGTTTGATATTTTCTTATCTCTAGAATATTTTTACATTTGATATTTCCCTGAAATGAATGTCTTTGTCCTAAAGTGTTTGTATCTTTATTTCGATTACAATTTAGCATGTTATTACAAATAACCTTGGTTTTGTTTTATTACAAATAATCTTTGTTTTATTACAGCTAATGTTTGTGTCTTAAAGTATGTTGTGTATCTTTGTTTTAGTTTAACATGCTTGATCTTGCTTTAGCTTAAATTATGTTTGTATCTTTGTTTTAACAACCTTGAGGTTGTAGTGTTCCTTAACTACCTTCTTGAAGAGCAACTAAAAATACAATCTGCATTGTATACTGATGTGAAAAAGTCTTTAGAAGAAAAATTAAAAACGCCGACTTTTACGACTTCAGTAGCAAATACGACTGCGACACTCATAAAGCCGATTGTTATTATTTCTCATTGGTTTGATGCGAACGAATAAAAAGAGAATCTTACTACGTGTATACGTACTCTATTTGCAAATATAAATTATATAACTCCCTGTTTATATGGCAAGAATATCTTGACATTTTATTTTATTTATATTTTACTGGTAAAATGTCGACAGAAAACGTTTGAGAATTTTGTATTTATACCCTCCAAAATATTTTTTGCTCAATTGTATGATGGAAAGGTAAGTGGGGAAGTGATCGAGTGGGTTTTGGGTCGTGGAATAAAAAAAAATGGTGAGGAAACTACCACGACAAGGTTGGGTGGGCACGAATAGGAGATAAATATCTGTCTCCATGTTAATGTTCTTGTGGTGTTGTTGGTATTAGTTTCAGTTTGTATATAACTTTTTTTGTGTTAGGACCACCTGAAGAAAAAAAAAAAGAGCTAGGCGGAAACCTCGCCGTGTCAACCGGTCCGTAACAACATACATATGTTTGTGCAGATGGTATTTATATTTAAATTATTTTTTATCAAAAAGTCCTAACATCAAATAGAAATTTCAGATAATGATAATTAGACTGGATATAGGCAATTACATAAGTTACTTTTTAACTACTTTTGATTGACCTACCCATGAAAACTTACACATCTGTTCAGTTCATGTAATATTAAATAATAATCTATCTTTTAGTCTACGAGGTAATTATTTTATGTAACCGATTCTTGCGAAACTACGTACATGTGTTGCGTTCCCGTAACACTGATACATTACGATATTTTCACTAAATACGAGGGCAGTTGCATAAGTTACTTTTCAACTATTCGTATTAAAGTCTGGCCGGAGATAAATGCATAAAAGTATAAATGAAGAAGATATGTACATATGTACACATATTACCACATCAAAAACAATCTGAGCAAGTAACAATTGGAATTCTGAAGAAAATATTGTTTAAAAATTAAAATCTTATGAAACTAATGTAACAAAAGAAACACATTTCTTTAAATGATGTTATTTATAATTGATAATATTTGATAATAATGTTATTTGTATGAATATATGTGAATCCGAACATAGAATATAAAAATTAAATCTAAAGTTTTATGTTTGCATGTATGCTTATGTATATGTACGTTTTTAAACTACTTTTTGGAATTTCTGTTGTAAAAACTTTATTCTTGCAATAAAAAAAAATAATTTAAATATACAAAAAAGTTATTTAAGAACTTTATATTAAGTTTTTTTTAATACTTATTTCTAAAACCGCATTTTGTTATTCAAAATGCATACAAACATGCATATATTAGGTTTAAAATTTACATATTCCAAATAATTTTTATATTTCCCTCATTAAAATGGCGGATGATTCACAACTGTGATTCGTTTGTTTTTTGTTGAAATAATAACAATGTTGACAATCAACCGTTATTTGTTTTGATTTGATTTGGTTTGAAAAAAATAAATGAAGTAATGTTATGATTCCCATTAAAACAGGCAATGTTTTGATTCATTCATCATGTTTATATTTCTCATTCGAATCTCTTTGTTTCACATTTTAAGAAGGGAGTACTTGGTGTTAGTGTAATGATTAATTGAATGCATTTAAGGCCCAACTATAATGTGCATAAGCTAGCTTGTGCTTATGTCAAAAACCCAACGAAAAGCCTGTCAAATGCTTAGGTAATTCTTTAAAGAATTTTATTTGGCTACAATGTACTTACATTAATTTAAAAACTTATTTGCCACAGTTGCACATTTATGTTTAAATCGTACTTTCCCAAAAATATATTTTTTTTAAATAAATAAAATTTGTAAATAAAAAGGCATCGAAAAAATATATTATATATATTTAATAACATTGATTTAAATAATTGTACTTTTTTTTTATTAATTTTTAATTAAATTCGATAAAAAATGGCATGTTTTTATGTATTTTTGGTCAAAAGTACCAAAAGATGCAACGGTGTCGCTGATTTAATTTGCAAGCAATTAAAAAAAAATTATAGCGAATTGTAATAATAAAAACGCATCATTTTCTCTCATATAAACCCTTCTTTTTTCTATATTTTCTATTAAATAAAAAAAAAATCTTTTTTAATGTCGCTCTCCACTGCAATTTTTTCTTTATTGATTTATGTATGTATACAACAAGCGCAATCAGCTGTTTCTGTAATGTACGATCAGCTTCGTACATTGCTTAAGCAAATGACATTTAACGAAACTTGACGAAAAGTTCTCTCAAGTACATTATAGTTTACCACATTTGATTTATATGTATTTGCACAGTTGTATAAGTTGGCATAAGCTTGTATATGCACATTATAGTTGGGTCTTTATGTAGATCTCTAGTATTCCCTAACAGTCTAATGACGACGTTGATTGTTTATCGATAATAAAAAATAAAATATACATATCCAATATTTGTGTCAGTTGATTCAATTTGTTTTCTATTGTGTTAAGAAAATGTTGTGAAAAGTTAAAAAAAGAAAAATTATAAAATTTAATCAATAAAACAAAAAAAAACAAAAAAACATTTACAATTAATTTAAATTAAGTTAAATGTTCTAAGGGCTATTATTGCAACTTGCCGTTAATCAAAAGTATGATTTTTCTGCTTATTAAAGAGCCTGCATTACTAAAACTTCAAATTTTTATTATTACTTAATGGACAAAAAAATCTAGTGCTGAGATGGGCAAGGGATGGATTCTTTTTAATTGTTCCATTAATTTTTTAAAATGGCAGGCTTTGGTAATTTTAGTTTTTCCCATTTCTCTTATGTTGTTTTGTATATTTCTTATTTTTTTATTTTAAATATTGCTGTATGTTTTCGTTGTTTTTTAAATTTTCTTTTGCTTACAACACAAGACAACACCAAAAATGACGACGACAAACTAAACGGCAACATCCACAACAATTGTTCTTACGAAATACCAAACATATGTCGACAGTCACCGATTAATGACAATATTGACAACAGGAATAACGATTTACAATAAACGAAGGAAAACGGTGCCGTCTTGTGTTGACGACGCCAAACAAAATACGGGTGATTGCTATCAAACAAAATTTTTGCACTTTTTTATGTATTTGTAAGTTTTTCAGGGCTGTGTGAGGAGACACCTATAAATATCATTTTTTGTGCACCTCTTTTTTAATTTGTTTCTGGCGCAAGAAAAATTTAACAGCCAGTGACGACGGTCTTCACCAAAAAATAAGGGTGTTTTTTTATTATTATTAAACTATGCAACAAATGGAAAAAAATTTTAAAACATTGAAAGACCACTATATTTTTTTGATGCGTTATGGTTGCCTAACTGCAAAAGTCATCAGTATTTCAAATTCTATGGATACATTTAAAAAAAATTTTTTTTTCTAAAATTGCAGATTTTTAAAGAGGGATCTTCGCACATCTAATCATAACTTTAAAACCACGCATTCGATTTTGTTGGGCAGTACATGAAAACATTATAAATTATTTCAGCATTAAACGGTTGTCAGATAATTTGTTACTATAATCATTACTTTCGCAGTTATTGGGACAGAAGTAGAAAAAAAATTTTGTTTTACCTAAAAATTTCAAAATTTTCGATTTGTAAAAATTCGCAAAAAGTAGAAACCCTTAAATACTTTCCACTTTTATTACATTGCACAAAGGTACATATAATACAAATAAAACAAACCATGATTCATGAAAATCCATGGACAAATACTAATTTTATTTCACAAAAAATAAAAGTACCTAATTTTGGATAAAACATACTTTTTGCTGTCATTGCCAAAATTTGGTCTAAAATATAAATCTAATAATGGTATAAAAATAATTTCTACTCTTATAAGTGTAAGCTGGGCAAGAAGAAGGTTTTCATGTAGTGCCAAACAAAATCGAATGCGTGGTTTCAAAGTTATGATAAGATGTGCGAAGGTCCCTCTTAAAAAATCTGCAATTCTAGAAAAAAAAATTAAAAAAATATATATCCATAGAATTTGAAATACTGATGAGTTTTGCAGTTAGACAACCATAACGAATCAAAAAAATATAGTGGTTGTTCAATGTATATTTTTTTTGTTTGTTGTATAGTGTTATATTAGCAATTCACGTTTTAAAATTTTTTTTATGTTTAGTAATTTTACACATCAATGTTGGTGCATTTCTGCAGATTTAAAAACATTTTCATTCTTATATGCTGTTATTTACTTAATTTAATAATTTTTTTTTTATTTTCACAAATAATCATAACTTATTTTGTAGAAAGAAAACTTTTTGAGTTTTTATTTTGTTTATTTTCCATTTTTCATAATAATAAAGCACTATATTTGTACTAATCAAAACGCGGCTTGAAAATGATGTCTTTACATCGAAAGCGCTCGCCAATCGTACCAAATAAGCAGCCAGTGACGACGGTCTTTACCGAAAAGTATGACAACAGCACTATATTTGTATTTTTCTGATTATGTTATATTATATTTCTATGTGCAAAGGGTTTCACCTCTGTGTATCTTGTGCTTTTCAATATGAGAGGTAATAGTTTCTTTTTTAATTAAACTTCTTACCAAGGGCCAAACATTTTCCTGAGAGATTTCATTTGAACGACGTATGATTGTCACCACATTATCGCTAACATTTTCTGTGCAGGCAAAGTCTGAAAGACATCTACTAAATTGTGCTCAAGATTACAACACTTGCTGCTGTACAATCAAAATTACGGATTGATCATCCTAACAATGATAATGAAACGCCTCAACACGTTTTAAAAGATGTATCGAGTTTTGTGATTCTAATATTTCCGTAGGGGCTGTAGTTGTGACTCGTTATCGAACACAGGTTGATGTTCATGCTTGCTGTTCGTATGTGCTAGTTGGCATCGGATGAGCGTGGCTTAAAAAGAAAACCGATTCGCCTGCGCTATCATATGTAAATTGTTAACAGACATGCTGTAATAAGACAAAACGTTTCGTAAGGTTGAAATTGGCGTTGTGATAGAATACGGTGAAGTATCAAATTGTTTGGTCGCCATATGCGGGTCGTAATGTCCAATTTGTGAAGCGTGTTCAATTTTGGCGTTTTTAGTTGCGAGGTAAATGCTGCTATTAAAGAACTGTTTAGGAAAACATTAGTGTGCGGGCCGCATCATTTGGAAAAGGAGGTGATGCAGTGCATAAAACAAAATCTAAAGGCCTAGTTTTACTAATTTAAAGTCGCATTATAGACGACATGTTTTGAGTTGTAAAGCACGCTCAGTAAAATCAACCGTTTTCGTGCTTCGTTGTTGTACACCTCGTGGAAGTTTTCCATCAAGTTGTTTATACTTTCTTGTTTTACTGCTGAGAATTGTTAAATAATTGAAATTTCTGAATTAAGGTCTTATAATTGATAAGTCATTAAATTGGGGATTTTATCAAAAGACGTATTAAGAAATTAATACAGATTCAAAAAAGTATAAAAAGAAAACAAAAGACTTTTTTCAAGACGGCATCGACGAACCATGGTTGTTGTAAAATGTTGAATTGTTGCGTTTTCTTGACAAATGATGCATTTTCGAGTGCAAAACGCATTTGGATGTTAGGACAACAAATTAAAATCTTTCTTAACTCGACTGCTATTCATTGTGGGTATATAATAATTGTTATTGCGTGAAACATTGGTGGCATTGGAGTAATCTGTTGTTCAAGTTAATAGGTAAGACCCGTTGCTTTGTAGAGCAATAAAATCGACCAATATGAGGCGTACTAGTACTAGAACAAAATTTTTATATTTGTTGCTGATCTCAGAAAACTTAGAAAAATTATGATAAAAACGGTCCAATCTAAGAAAAGTAGAAATATTCAATATTCAATAAAATTTGTTTAAATTAAGCAAGTCAAAAAAAATTTTCTGTGCTTGTGTAGCTAAATCAAATGGCCAAAAATCTGCAGCATTAAGGTAAAGGGAATCCCACATTTCTCAAAAATCCCAAAATAGTAGGGCTTTGAGCAACAATTCGGAGTATACATAGCTTTTCTATAGTAGTCTTCTTTTTCCGATCCCAGCTTTGGGATTTTAGAAAATATAGGGTAAAGTCCAAATTTCGATGTAAAATAGTCAAATTGAAGGACCTCTATCTTCTACAAGACTGATCAATTTCATACGAAATTTGGTTTAAACACTCATAAAAACTTTTTATATATTCCCTAAAATTTTTTTCGCTATTAAAAAAATTCGATTGGTGGCTGTTTTTATGCTAAAATACACAAAAATGCAATAATTTAGGATTTTTTAAATTGAAAATCGTGACAATGTGATACTTCACCGTATTCTATCACAACGCCAATTTCAACCTTACGAAACGTTTCGTCTTATTACAGCATGTCTGTTAACAATTTACATATGATAGCACTGGCGAATCGGTTTTCTTTATAAGCCACGCTCATCCGATGCCAACTAGCACATACGAACAGCAAGCATGAACATCAACCTGTGTTCGATAACGAGTCACAACTAGGCTGACTTCCAAAATGTTAATTGCTTTGCATTCGAACAAAGTATACTGTTTCATAAAGCCGCTGTACAAAATATTTACAATGTATACGATTTCAGAACGTCAACAATGAGTATTTTTAAGGCAGTAAAAAAGCAACCAGGCATCAGTTTTTTAGTTGATGCTTTGTTTGGTATTCGTTTGTTTACTCAAAAAAATAAACAACCACAAAACGTTTTTGCTGGCAAAGAAAAAAAAAATTAATTTGTTATTAATAATTAATATATATAAATAGCAAAAATTTATTTTTAACATATTGCAGCGAAAAAAGTGAAATCATGAGCAAAAAAAAATTGCTTCTAATAACAAGGTTGCGAAATAAACCTGATTTTTGCGCAAAGCGCAAGAAGCGCACCGTTTTGTGGGAAAGTCTTGAGTGAAATTAAGGATGTGGATGAGACCTTTCCCTTCTCGAGGGATGATGTCACCAGAAAGTTTTTAAAATTCTGTGGGACTTATAAAAGAATTAAAAAGCGCAACAACACTTCTGGAGAAGCAGCCACATCTTGGCATCCGGCATTTTTGCAATAACTTTTTAAAAATTAGCAATTTTTTGTATTTTTCTGCACTGTGTTTTGGCTTCAGTAAAACATTCCTTTTTCTTTTAATAGATTTTATTACAGCGACTAAATTTTGTGCAGAGTTTCCACTCGAATTTTCTGATAGTTAAAAAAAAAAATTCCCAAATAAAAATTTTACTCCCGAACTTTCCATTTTCGTGTTTGTCAATAATAAAAATGGTGCATTGCAACATTCCTGTTTCATAATGAAAATTTAAACAAAACATAAAGTTGCGTTGTATCGGAACTTTGCATATGAAAAAAGTTTAAATGCCGCAGTAAAACTGTATACAAACTTTGTATTCATACATTTTGGAAGTCAGCCCTACAGCCCCTACGGAAATATTAGAATCACAAAACTCGATACATCTTTTAAAACGTGTTGAGGCTTTTCATTATCATTGTTAGGATGATCAATCCGTAATTTTGATTGTACAGCAGCAAGTGTTGTAATCTTGAGCACAATTTAGTAGATGTCTTTCAGACTTTGCCTGCACAGAAAATGTTAGCGATAATGTGGTGACAATCATACGTCGTTCAAATGAAATCTCTCAGGAAAATGTTTGGCCCTTGGTAAGAAGTTTAATTAAAAAAGAAACTATTACCTCTCATATTGAAAAGCACAAGATACACAGAGGTGAAACCCTTTGTACATAGAAATATAATATAACATAATCAGAAAAATACAAATATAGTGCTGTTGTCATACTTTTCGGTAAAGACCGTCGTCACTGGCTGCTTATTTGGTACGATTGGCGAGCGCTTTCGATGTAAAGACATCATTTTCAAGCCGCGTTTTGATTAGTACAAATATAGTGCTTTATTATTATGAAAAATGGAAAATAAACAAAATAAAAACTCAAAAAGTTTTCTTTCTACAAAATAAGTTATGATTATTTGTGAAAATAAAAAAAAATTATTAAATTAAGTAAATAACAGCATATAAGAATGAAAATGTTTTTAAATCTGCAGAAATGCACCAACATTGATGTGTAAAATTACTAAACATTAAAAAAAATTTAAAAACATGAATTGCTAATATAACACTATACAACAAACAAAAAAAATAAACATTGAACAACCACTATATTTTTTTGATGCGTTATGGTTGCCTAACTGCAAAACTCAAATTCTATGGATATATATTTTTTTAATTTTTTTTTTCTAGAATTGCAGATTTTTTAAGAGGGACCTTCGCACATCTTATCATAACTTTGAAACCACGCATTCAATTTTGTTTGGCACTACATGAAAACCTTTTTCTTGCTCAGTTTACACTTATAAGAGTAGAAATTATTTTTATACCATTATTAGATTTATATTTTAGACCAAATTTTGGCAATGACAGCAAAAAGTATGTTTTATCCAAAATTAGGTACTTTTACTTTTTGTGAAATAAAATTAGTATTTGTCCATGGATTTTCATGAATCATGGTTTGTTTTATTTGTATTATATGTACCTTTGTGCATATGTAATAAAAGTGGAAAGTATTTAAGGGTTTCTACTTTTTGCGAATTTTTACACTTTCTACTTCTGTCCCAATAACTGCGAAAGTAATGATTATAGTAACAAATTATCTGACAACCGTTTAATGCTGAAATAATTTATAATGTTTTCATGTACTGCCCAACAAAATCGAATGCGTGGTTTTAAAGTTATGGTTAGATGTGCGAAGATCCCTCTTTAAAAATCTTCAATTTTAGAAAAAATGTAAATGTATCCATAGAATTTGAAATACTGATGATTTTTGCAGTTAGGCAACCATAACGCATCAAAAAAATATAGTGGTCTTTCATCGTTTTAACATTTTTTTCCATTTGTTGCATAGTTTAATAATAATAAAAAAACACCCTTATTTTTGCCTAAAAAACGTTTATATTTTTACTGTTGTCATACCTTTTGGTGAAGACCGTCGTCACTGGCTGTTACATTTTTCTTGCGCCAGAAACAAATCAAAAAAGAGGTGCACAAAAAATGATATTTATAGGTGTCTCCTCACACAGACCTGGGGGCTTATTCTCAATTGCGATGCGAAAGTCAATGCTACTCGAAAATACACAAATGCGAACAATTGCTATTCTCTGTTGCGATGATCGCAGAGTCGTTTTTTTTCGCATTCAAAATGCGAAAATGTGGCAAGTCGGAACTCTCAATTGCGAAAACAAATGTCAAACATACATGAAAACAGCTAAATTCATTCGATAGCAAAACAGCATTCGCAACGCACAAAAATGTAAGTAAATAGTTTTTTTTTTTCATTTATCTATTTATTATTAAAATAACACAATAAATTATTAAATAATTTAATAATTTGTTGTGGTAGCTAATAGCTTAAACACTATCAGCTACTACTTTAATTGCTTTTAATAATAAAATTTTACTCAGGGAAACGAACAATAAGACTACCAAGACGCGCTAATTTGAGGTAATGGTTGAATTTATGAATAACCACAGCGATTTGGCGAAAGGCCATGTAAATGCACCAAATGCGCGTCAGGCGGCAAGTGCTTTGTGGAATTCATTAGCCGAAGAGTTAAATGCGAGCGGTCCGCCCATAAGAGAAGCTGCAGGGTGGAAGAAAGTAAGATATATATATATATATATATATATATATAAATATATATAAAACTTGAAAATATTTTATTTTTTTTAATTTTGTAAGGTTTGGGCTGATTATAAGGTGCACACTAAGCAGAAACTTAGGAGAAATAAAACCGACATTGGCGGCACTGGCGGTGGCCCATCAAAATTTAGTCCTCTGTCCCCCTTAGAGGAGCAAGTGGCAAAATTATTAAACATGGAGGATTCTGTTAACGGTTTACGAGGCGCACTTTCCTTCGGGGCAACCACTGTTTCCACTCCTAAAAAAGATGATGCAGTTGTGATAGAACCGTTGGGCGAATTGCCATTGCAAGAAATAGAAGTAATGGCTGATCCAATCGTAAGTTCCCAAACCTCCGAACGCAATCCTAGAAACTTGCTTATAAAGCAAGTTAGCAATCAATTTATCTACCAAAAAGAATGTTTGCTTTCATTAAATAAAATAAATGAAAGTTTAAAGAGTTTATGTAGATACCAAAGAAAGGAGTTTGAAATTAGAGAAAAAGAACTGGACCTGAATAGAAAAAGATTTGACTTTGATAAAGAAAATGAAATTGAGAAAAGAAACTTGTTAAAACAAAAACTTGAATTAAAAAAGATGTTAGAGATTGGAGAAGAAAAAATGAAACTTATGTGATATATATGTAGTGTAATTTTGCAACGAAGCACTTTTTAATTTTTTGTTTTTACTTTTATGATAGCTTGTAAGTTTACTGACCAATGTGATTTAATGTGAATATTGAAATATTAATTAAGATTTTGAAATATAAAAGACTGAATTTCGTGTTAATTTAATATATTTATTTATATTTATTTTTTTTCAAATAAATATTACATACATAGTATGTGTAGTACTTAAAACATGCTGTTTTTTATTTCTTCTCTAATATTCCTAGCGATGTTTGCATAATTATTATTACTTATATTATTATTGTTATTGGCGGGTATATCAGTAAAAGATTGTGGCATATCTTCGGCGCTTACAATTTCTTCCGATGACAGTTCAACGTTAAACATGCAGCAAATATTATGCAGAGCGCAACAAACATTCATAATTCGAACCAGTTTTTTCGGATCGTAATGCAATTCCCGGGCCGCTAACAAACATCTAAATCTTCCTTTCATTATACCAAACACCCTTTCAATTATTGACCTGGCTTTGCTGAACTTTTCATTGAAAAGTGCTTCAGCAGAAGCCTCTGTAGTGTTTCGATATGGTGTTAGGATCCATGGTTCTAATGGATATCCTGAGTCACCTGAAAATTTTTCAAATTGTAAAGGTACAACAACAAAAAAATAAAAAAAACACTAACCAAGAATCCAAGTTCCTCTCATTCCGTTGTGGTACTGTGTTTTTAATATTTGCTTCTCATTAGAGAGGTTCCATACATGGGAATCGTGGCATGCGCCTCCGTACCTACAGTCGACAGCTCTAATAATCATTTTGTGATCACATATCTGAAATGAGAATCTGAATTAAGAATGTATTAAAAAAAAATGTACTTACAACCATTGCGTTCATACTATGTTTTAGTTTCCTGTTAAAATATAAATGCTCATTTTCACTTGGCCTTATCATCTGAATGTGTGTACCATCTACCACTCCTATCACACCAGGAATGTTACTTTTCTTAAAGAAAAAAGATTTTGCCTCTTTTTTTTCGTCTTCGGACATTTCAAATTGAATATGCTTTGGACATAGATTTTTTTCCACTGCTATGCACACCTCTGTCAAACATCGCGACATAGTTGTTTGCGATATTCCAAGATGATGATCTTGGCCAATTTGGTGTTGGTAGCCACCTTGTCCCAGAAATTTCAACGCAGCTGCCAATTTGATAATCGGTGGAATCGCACTTGATTTCGCTGTCTTGAATTCCGAGTTAATGTTATTTAAAACATATACAAATGCCGCTTTATTCAACCTAAAATTTTTTATAAAGCTGAAAATTCAATAAGTATTTCGCGTACATAAATAAACATTTTCTTTTGAAAACTTCAAAATATATTACCTGTTTTCATCCAAGCTCAGAATATCGGATTTGCTTCTAAGCAATCTTCTATTTATCCTTTCATTTTGTTTATTAACTTCTTCATCATTAATCCATTTTAGCAACTATCACAACTTTTTTAGTAAATTAAAATATTTATTTGTAATAAATTGTAAAGCCACAACTTTTGTTTACTTCTAAAACTTGTAAAAAATTAATAAATGTGACGTTTATTTGTTTACATTAAAACAGTATTGCCATACTCTGAAATAAAATTCGAATGCGATTACGAAAGTCTTACAGAATACCAAATATCTTTCGCATCGCATTTCATTTGCGCATCGCAATTACTTTCGCATCGCAATTGAGAATAAGCCCCCTGAAAAACCTACAAATACATAAAAAAGTGCAAAAATTTTTTTTGATAGCAATCACCCGTATTTTGTTTGGCGTCGTCAACACAAGACGGCAACGTTTTCCTTCGTTTATTGTAAATCGTTATTCCTGTTGTCAATATTGTCATTAATCGGTGACTGTCGACATATGTTTGGTATTTCGTAAAAACAATTTTTGTGGATGTTGCCGTTTAGTTTGTCGTCGTCATTTTTGGTGTTGTCTTGTGTTGTAAGCAAAAGAAAATTTAAAAAACAACGAAAACATACAGCAATATTTAAAATAAAAAAATAAGAAATATACAAAACAACATAAGAGAAATTGGAAAAACTAAAATTACCAAAGCCTGCCATTTTAAAAAATTAATGGAAGAATTAAAAAGAATCCATCCCTTGCCCATCTCAGCACTAGATTTTTTTGTCCATTAAGTAATAATAAAAATTTGAAGTTTTAGTAATGCAGGCTCTTTAATAAGCAGAAAAACCATACTTTTGATTAACGGCAAGTTGCAATAATAGCCCTTAGAACATTTAACTTAATTTAAATTAATTGTAAATGTTTTTTTTTGTTTTATTAATTAAATTTTACAATTTTTCTTTTTTTAACTTTTCACAACATTTTCTTAACACAATAGAAAACAAATTGAATCAACTGACACAAATATTGGATATGTGTATTTTATTTTATTTATATTATCGATAAACAATCAACGTCGTCATTAGACTGTTAGGCAATACTAGAGATCTGCATAAATACATTCACTTAATCATTTTACTAACACCAAGTACCCCCTTCTTAAAATATGAAACAAAGAAATTCGAATGAGAAACATAAACATGATGAATGAATAAAAACATTGCCTGTTTTAATGGGAATCATAACATTACTTCATTTATTTTTTTCAAACCAAATCAAATCAAAACAAATAACGGTTGGTTGTCAACATTGTTATTATTTCAACAAAAAACAAACGAATCACAGTTGTGAATCATCCGTCATTTTAATGAGGGAAATATAAAAATTATTTGGAATATGTAAATTTTAAACCTAATATATGGATGTTTGTATGCATTTTGAATAACAAAATGCGGTTTTAGAAATAAGACTTAAAAAAAACTTAATATAAAGTTTTTAAATAACTTTTTTGTATATTTAAATTATTTTTTTTATTGCAAGAATAAAGTTTTTACAACAGAAATTCCAAAAAGTAGTTTAAAAACGTATATTTACATAAGCATACATGCAAAAATAAAACTTTAGATTTAATTTTTATATTCTATGTTCGGATTCACATATATTCATACAAATAACATTATTATCAAATATTATCAATTATAAATAACATCATTTAAAGAAATCTGTTTCTTTTGTTACATTAGTTTCATTAGATTTTAATTTTTAAACAATATTTTCTTCAGAATTTAAATTGTTACTTGCTCAGATTGTTTTTGATGAGGTAATATGTGTACATATGTACACACACCTGTCTTCATTTATACTTTTATGCATTTATCCCCGGCCAGACCTTAATACGAATAGTTGAAAAGTAACTTATGCAACTGCCCTCGTATTTAGTTAAAATATCGTAATGTATCAGTGTTACGGGAAAGCAACACATGTACGTAGTTTCGCAAGAATCGGTTATATAAAATATTTACAAAAGGCCTTATATGTCTGACCTCGTAGACTAAAAGATAGATTATTATTTAATATTACATGAACTGAACAGATGTGTAAGTTTTTCTGCGTCGGTCAATCAAAAGTAGTTAAAAAGTAACTTATGTTATTGCCCTATATCCAGTCTAATTATTATTATCTGAAATTTCTATTGGATGTTAGGACTTTTTGATTTAAAATATTTTAAATATAAATACCATCTGCACAAACATATGTATGTTGTTACGGACCGGTTGACACGGCGAGGCTTCCTTCCGCCTAGCTCTTTTTTTTTCCTCAGGTGGTCCCAACCCTTCCCGTCGGCCGCGTATCCTAACACAAGAAAAAAAGTTATATACAAACTGAAACTAATACCAACAACACAACAAGAACATTAACATATGGAGACAGATATTTATCTCCTATTCGTGCCCACCCAACCTTATCGTGGTAGTTTCCTCACCATTTTTTTATTCCACGACCCAAAACTCATTCGACCACTTCCCCACTTACCTTTCCATCATTGCCGTTACCTTTTTAAATTAAGCCGTCATGCTGCAAATATTCAACAGATTATTCATTCAACATAATTTATTATTACAAATTTTAGCTACAGAAAACAATAAAAGGGATTTTTTTAACAATAATATAAATTCTTAAATAAATAATATGATATAAAATAAATTACTTTAATTATTTAATAAGCTAATACCTAATGTGTTTTTTTACTTTTACTTGAATCTTTCAACTACTTTTTTCCTCAGCCTATTTCATATATAAAAAAAAAAACAAAATAAAAAACAAATATATTGTTTAACCAATATACAATTATTTATTTGGGCCAAATATAGACCATAGGATAGAAAGTCGCTCATCTAGGGCTTAAGTTAATTCTTCCCTAATATGGGTCTCCGGATTTTTTTATACTCAGCCTAAAGGAGCTCCCTGAAGTTATCTGATTTCTTTCCTGGTAATTCACAGAACGTTCACTAATATAATCTCGTTTTCCTCAAGCTCTACTCAATCAGTTTCTTTCAACATTATTAAAATTATATATGTATATAAGCACTTCTATAACTTATTCTGTTACTTTTTATATAATTTTCTTTTACTAAAACTTAACAAAAATTTAATTTTTCGGCTGTTGAGGGTCAAGTGTAAATAAACAAAAGGTCTACATACACACTTACTTACATAATGCTTATGCTACTTAACTACACTACTGTTTAAAAGATTTTTTGTTTTGCATGTGTGCACTTATGCGATCTTCTAAGATACTTTGATTGTTACTGTTTCCTTTTTATAATATCTGCTTTTCGATAATTTTATATTTGGTAATGTCGATAAATTTTTTGACGAAACTACACCATACATTCCCTGACTATATTCAGTTTCATAGGTAAGTATATCACCAAAACTTATACTTTTCACTTTTATGTAGTTTTAACAAGGTTTTTTTCACTCCGGAGGTAGGGATAATTCTTTAATACAAATAAAATAAAAAAATATTACCTGGCTATTTAATTACCTCTTGGCTTTGGACAGTTGTTTCATCAGTCAGCATCAATTTCGCGCCTTTCAACAGATAAATATGGAAACAAATTTGGATTGATTTTTCGCGGTTTTTTTACTCCCCCTACCTTCTACACTCCTTTTCCACCATCTTGCATACAAATCCCTCGCATAATTTCCTATCTACCCTCCTTCTAACAGGCTAGCACAATATTTAGGCAGTGGTTTGCTTATATACATAAATTTGAATCTTTTACTATTTTACACCTACATACTAATTTTAACTGCGAAATTTATGAATGAGTATCCGTCCCCGATTTTTGGTATCGATATTCTTATAAATACGTTTGTACAATTTTTATCGTTATCCAACACTATTTCTGTTTTGTTTTTCATTCTAGAAAAGGAAGCATACAAAATAGACATAAACAGAACAAGTAAGTATTTTCTTTTTTACAAATTGAATAATTTAAATCATTGTTTTTTTTAAGACAGTATGCAAGTCAAACAGACATCAATAAAACAATAAACGTTTACCTATCTGTTACCATCATAAATATCTGTACACTTCTGCGACTACATGTGTGTAATTTCTTTGGGCATAAACAATTTCAAGTTGACCACAATTTCCGATTTTAATTTTCATATCAACATGGCAAAAGAATATACATAAGTAATTAAAACGGCCCGCAACAATTGATGTATTTATGTACATACCTATGTATAAACGAAAATTAAAGCCTATATTTTTTTAAATGCAAAATAAAAGTGGTAGATCTTTATAGAAGCTTTAAAAAACATATTTTAATGTAATTTTTTATTTATTTATTAATCCATAGTTATATAAAAGCCTCCTAAGGCCAATTAAACTATATTACAAAGTAAAATCCCTGAATATAAGATACTTACGATATAAACTAGAATTGAAATTAAACTGAAGTTTCTAGTCTTATTGGTTCCT